>JAPMOQ010034492.1:2284973-2374742 GCA_026543055.1 Argiope trifasciata
ATATATATATATATATATATATATATATATATATATATATATATATAATCTTAAAGAATAAGGTAGGTATCGATTCCTCTGCTCTCTCCATTTGAAAGTACTGCGAAAATCGGTGTTTAGGCTAAAACAGGACACGTTACTTACCCTCCAATGTCCGCTAAATCGTGAATTATGGCGATGGAGGTGTAATGGTCTGAGCAGGCATCATGTTAGAAAACCACACATTTCTCCACGTCTTTGACAAAGGATGTGTGACTGGTGTGAAATATAGGAATAAGGTCTTTGAGCCCTATGTTCACATTTTCCGGGGTGCAGTGGGCCCCGAATTACTCTTAATAGACGGCCACATGGAGCTCTTCTGATCAACGAATTTCTCCAGAGTGAGGATATTCACCGGATGGATTGGCCAGCCAGGTCTCCAGACCGTAACCCTATAGAGCATGTCTGGGACGCTCTGAGGAGGGCAATTGCAACTCTCTACCCCCTTCCAAAACCCATCCAGGAACTGAAAACAGCGTTGTTGAATGAGTGGGACCGATTGCCACATGCACTGATAAACTACCTTATTTCCAGTATGGCATCACGTTGCAAGGTGTGTATAGCTGTAAGAGGGGACCATATCCCCTATTAACCCATTTCTTTGGTGTATTTTGCAACCGCTGTTTCAGACGTTCAGACTCCCAAGAATTTTACGCACAAACATGTGTGTCTATTATAACTGTTCAATATTTATTTTTTTGTATTATATCAACCTATGATCACACCAAATTTTATTAAAATCTATCCAGTAGTTCTGGCTATCGTAGTTCAAATACGAAAATTCTCTTAATTTCTTAAACTAGTGTATAAAAGTTTACTGAAATAATAAATGTATTAAATATTATTTTTAATGTATTTAATCTTACTTCGCAAATCTTACTGAAGTAATTAATTTAATACATCGCATTATTCTTAATGTACTAAATCGTATTAATTTTAATATTTTTAATCTTGAATAGTAAATTTTATTGAAAAAATTAATTTTAAAAATAGATCGCTATTTTAAGGTATTTATCTTAATGCATTAAAATAATATTTAAATGCATTTATCTTAATGTATTAAAGTAATAGGATTTAAATGCATTTATCTTAATGTATTAAAGTAATAAGATTTAAATGCATTAAAATAGCGGTCTATTTGAAGAGAATTTAATTTTAACCCGTTATAATGTTTTAGTATATGTGCTTATTACATACAAAATAATTTTTTATTTTTTTCAAAAAAGTATTTTAAAATCATAAATAGAATAATCATATGCTTAGTATTTATTGAGCTTGCTTAATAAATACATTATCTCAGAAATACATTACGTCTATAGTTAAATATTATTTAAATTTGTTGTTGTTGTTTCTTATAGTACTTGCCATTTTGGACAAGCCCGCTGTTACGAAGACAGCGATTTAAGCAGATAGGGTATGTCTGTTGTTTTAGTAGTGCCAACTAGGGCCAAAAATACGACTTTTCCACACACACATTTGCTTACACAACTCCTTTTTATAGGAGAGTACATTCACACATCTCACAAACAGAACAGAGGAAGAACATCCAAACCGGGACTCGAACCCAAGACTCTCAGATCAAAGGGAATAATTATTTAAATTTAAAAGTAGTAAGTATATTTACCACTAGAGACATTTTGTGGGACATTAATTTCCAATTTTTATCTATAAATTTTCGTGAAGGCATTAAATTCCAGAGTTTATATATAACTTTTGGAAAAATTTTCAGAAATGAAACATTTTTTGTTGGGTTCTTATGTTTAAGATATTCTCATTTATAATTATAGCGGTTGCTATTTAAATTCATTATTCTTTTTTAAGAATGTGCAAAAAACTGTTATAACAGTTAGAGTTTTGTAAAATTCGATATCTTTTTTAATCGATTTATAAGATTTTATGCATACTTTAACTTTATTTTTGCTATATTGATTATTCGATTACTGTAGTTTATAACATTTTAGTCTATTTCTTAACAAAAAAGTGGTTAAGATGCTATTAATAAAATTGCATCAGACTGCTACAATTTTATTTTAATGCAAAGTAGCAATCCACCTAGCCGTCCTAACAGATATAAAATGAATTTCGAATTCGAAAATAAGACTCTACTGAATTTGAATTCAGAGAAACTTCATGATTCCTAGCTCAAAAAATTAAATGAAGTAGTTTTAAATTACCTGAAATTAAGAGGTAAGTATAATTTATCAGTGAACATTCGATAATATTTTACCCTAAACGCTCAGTAGTAAATTCAGTTTACCACTTTCAGTTCCCACTGTACGATCTCTGATAAGTTTATTTTCCTCCCCTTATTTCCCAAATTAAATGGTAAATCACCGAGCTTTTAGTGTTTTAACATTTTCATGACCAATTTATCATAATATAAGGTAAAAATTATCTGTCTGTGTCTGGAGTTATGTCTTACAAAGGGTTAAATATTTGTATTCAACAAATCGAGTAAAAATAGAATATATTTCTTGTCAGAATTATTGAATTTCCAGACTCCTGAAATTCTAGACGTTTAGGAATATTTATTACATGCTGATGGACTATCATTCATTATAGATTAGCAAAATGTCACTTTTTATTTGAAATAGATTTCAAGTAATAAATCTTTAAAGTCATTACGGAATTCCGAATTGAAATCGTAAGCCTCGCATCGCTGGTCTTTTAAACAATAGAAACCCATTGTTTGGACCATAACATCACGATTCAAAGTGAGCATTTCTTTTCGCTCCATCTTATATTTATTACTCCACATCGAGCCAAATTCTCTCTCTCATTCTAGTTTCTTATCTACCACTCTTAGTATCAGGAACTTGGCGCAATGGAAACATCACACGGGAACCGATGATCATTTATCACCAAAATAGTCGCCAAGAAAACTTTTTACCCGGATTTTTACTTTTGTTTCTTCTGTGATTTTTTTCTTCGCCAAAAGCTACTTCAGAGAAAAGTGGAAATAAAAAACAAGTAAACAACAACAAGAAGAGGGAAAAGGAGCTGGAACAGTGTCCATGCACTACACCAAGTGCATTCTGCAGTCAATCTTTTCCAGATTGTTCCAGACAGTTCGGAAGCTAGTTAGCCTTTAATGTTAGAAGGTGCCTGCTGGTTGTTTCTAAAAAAAGAAGTGAGATTTGTAAAGCCACGAAGCACTACTCGGCATGAAGTTTCTTTGGCAATTAAGGTTCATTTATTTTTAACCATCCATTGATTTTAACCTGTAAATTAGATCTTTATTTGTCGGAAATTGTTTGAGCCAAAATTGTTTGTTTTTTATAAAGATTTTAAGAAGATAATAAAATTTAATCAATATCGGTGATGATTTTTTCTGTTTGTTGATTACCTTTATTATTTTTTCGTTTTGGAAAAGTCAATAGATATTGCAGTAATACCAACTAGTTTTTAATGCAGAAACTGTCACTCCTTTTTAAGACACTTATCTTTTTGGGGCGATTGCTATAAGAAAACTACTTATTGCAATGGCTCTCTCTTTCGCCATTTAATTTAGATATATTAACGTCCCGTTTTAAAGCAACACTAGGACTATTTTGGGATTGACCTCCAAGCTCCCACACATCTAGAGCCTTCTTACATCTAGAGCCTGAAATCCTATAGTTTCGAAGCCATAATCTAACCACCAGACCACCACCATCTTAACCGATCATGGTCTCTAAAATCCCAAACACCTTTCATTCAAAAGTTTATATGAACATCTGAAGAGAGAGGTGCGTATAAGCTTTATTCTTGTTGTCTTGCAAACAGGATAACTGGATTAATTTTGTTTGGATTTTAAATGGCTTGTTGGAATGAAAAAACATCGTAAAAGACCCATCTAATTGAAAGAGGATGGTAGGGGTGCAATTTTCATTTCGCTATAACTTTCTTAATATTGAAGGTAGGAAATTAAATCCCATTAGTCAAATTAGCACCTCATTAAGACGGACAACTTTTGTTTTTAAAGTTTTTCGATTACTGCAATATTTAAGAAAATTAGGGTTTGAAAAGTGATTTTAAAACCCTAATTTCGACTGTTTCTAACATCAACAATTTATGTAGTCACTCAGAAGTAAAGGGATCTACCTTTACATTCTAGCTTGCCGTGAAAGTTATTTTACTTGTTTTAAAATATATATAGAATATGAGAATGATTACCATAAACTCTTTACTATAGGATTAAAATTTCCTTTAATAAAACCATGATTAAATACAAGGTGAGCATGACTTCAATTTAGTCATACATTTTATACGCATAATTATTTGATATGTAGAGAATCATTTGCTTAAGATAACGTGCAATTCTTTATATTCGAACTTTTTAAGTTAATGCCTTAAATACCATTTTTTGATAATAAAATACTTGAAAAATGTTTTCATACTTTGTGGAATAAAGAAGGAAAGCTTTATCATTTAAATTTACAGAATCTTTACTCTTGATATGTTGATGTTATAAAAAGTATTAAATTTTTCTTTTCGAATGTTTAATTTTTTTGTTTAGATCATTACGTCATTGACACTGATTCATTTTGAGATATATAGAAATTTTCTTTAGAAATTTTTAAAAAAATTCTGTTTAAATTGTTTTTTTTTGTCATTTAAAATTATCAGCCAATTTTTTATTGTTTTATGGTTTACATGATGTTTTGAATTTTTTTTAACTTTGAGGCCATTATTAAACAAATCTCAGCCTCATAAATTGGACTCATAGAGCGCTGAAGAAATAATTTCTACTGCTGAACGAATAAAAGCGGTTTTCTTGCCCGATTTTACATTCCAAATCAACTACGCTTTTAATTTTTCACAATCAAACATCATTCTAGCGTGGTTCAGGAATAGTTATTTGTGAAAAGAGATTGCTTGATAAGTTATTAACTCCAGAATGCCTATTCCCATTCCCTACATTATCTCATGTATGGGGAAAATCGAGCAATATATTGGTTCTCAATAAATAATATTGGTGTTTTTTTTGCAAAATATAAATATTATTTAATTAAAAATTGTTATATATATTTAGTATCAGCAATACAAACCAACACTATCCCGATGTTCGTTTATAATGACGTCACACTTTCGTCATAGAGTGGGCGATGTTGCGACTCAATCGTGTTGTTAGATAATTCTCCATACATGAAATAGGGTAGGGAATGGGAATAAGCTTCTGGGATGTAACAAAATTATGAAGGCAGATCCAAAGTAGTTTTCAATTGGGATGTTAATCTAATTAAACTAGTAGCATTTTTATAAATCGAAATAATTTATACCAATTTGCCATTGGCCATTATACCAATATATATTTATACCAATGGATGTTGGCCGGTGATTGAACTATCACACTTGGTGTTATATATATAACACCAAGGTTATATGGTTAAACCATTGAGACGTAAGCTCATGACAAATGATAATCTCATTTTAGTCACTGCATTTTGTTGTATTTGATATAGAAATCTTATTTAGTTATAATAAATGTTGGTAGATTACCTTCGTACTGGACTTTCTATGCTATACTTGTCATTACTTGGAGAAAAAACAAATTGCAACATTCAGTAATTCTTTGCTAAAGTTTAACTAAGACCTATATTTTTTTTAAAACTCATTTATCAGAATTCAGCCCACATTATCTTCTAAAACAATCTTTCATTCTGATTCATTTTCGTCAGCGGTGACACTCTGAACCAAGGGCTACATTTAAGATTATTATGTTTAAAGAAGTTAATATCATAACTGCGAATCAAGCAATTTTATGTTTACTTCAGATTTAACCAATACTTTTTTTTGTTTTTTACATTCATAACTGGAATACTCATGAATGTTTTTGCACAAAATTGCAATAGTTTGTCTTAATTGAATCAGTAACTCATTTTAATAATAATATTAATTTCATTTGCCTTCTCATGAGATTGACTTTCATTTAATTGTGATCAAAAATTGACTTGAAATGTTCTGTAGAGAAATTTTTTGCAAAGCCCACCTTTCCCTCCCCCTTTTGTTAATTCTTGCATTGAATAGATTGGAAAATAAATTGTAATACTGTATTGTATTAGCAGTAATCCTTAACTTTTTGATGACAGACTAAATCCAAGATATCCTGTTAAGTTGAGGATATTAGATGAGAAATATAAAAGGGATTTTTTTTCTTACTAAGTCAAGAAAATTGAAATTTGCTATTCATTTTATTGTTGCCTGTTTGTTTTTTCCCTTTCTTGCAGCAATTTAGCCATCTCGGATTGCAAGAAAATAGCGTTCAACTTCTTCCTTAAAGGAAAATTTATATACCAGTAGTATGAATACTTACAAAAAAACATGGAAAAAATTTATAGTACATTCTGTACCATAAAAAAATCACAAAGATCAAATTTACTAATTCAGTGTTTAGTAGCGTATACGAGGAGGATGAAAAATTTGCAGTATAACATGTTCAGCGCATATGTAAAAAAGATTTGTTGGCTGAGCAGTGCAGCATATAACAGCAATTACGAAGAGGTAACAACTATTGAGGAAAAACGCAGCATTGATTACGAAGAGGTACCACCTTATTGAGCTAGCATACTCCAGCAAATGCTTATTCTGTCAGCAAGTCTCATCAATACGAAAAACTAACAGCTTATTGAGCTAGCATATTCCAGCAGGTACTTATTTGGTGAGCAACTATCTGCAAATACTGACAGGTAACAACTTATTGAACCAGCATATACTAAGAATTATGTAGAAGTAAAAAAAACTAAAATCTGGTACTATTGCTGATATACAAATGTAAAAATATTCCACTGCAGCACCATTTAACAATTAAGGAAAGGGTTAATACCTAAAAGTAATAAAATAATCAAAACTAATTAAAGTACCCAAAAGTAAATCAAAGCCCTTTCAACCTTCTTCAATTAACTCCATTTTTCTTCATACAGCACAAATAAAAAAAAGTTGTAAAAAAATCCTCGAGAACCAAACAAAAATAAACTTTTATCCAATTACCCACCAAATCAAAAGCGCTGTTAATTGGGAAGAACCATCCACCGCAGATTTCAACCGAGCAGCAAGTAGTACAGATGAAAGCAAAGCAGATCTCACATTCTAGAACCCATTCATCACCACCAGAGTCATCAAGACTCATCTAAAGCTATACATTTCTTTTTCTTTTGTCTTCATCGTCCCTCGAGTGTGTTTTCCGAGAGAAAGAGAGAGAGAGAAAAAAAAAAAGAAATAAAAACTAAAAACTAGAAATCAATTCCAAGATCACGCTCTCTCACCCTTTCCCCGGCCCCCTCCTTCACCGAGAGAAAGAGATAGAGAGGGAGAGATAGGAGGCCAGTTCATCTTTTGGGATTGCTCAAGACAGCCGGAGTGGTCGCTCGACTTTAATGTTATTACTGGAGTTGGAATCGATGGCGTAAATAGGTTTGGATCAATTGCGCTTCCTAGCGGAAATTGTTGGCCGGCTGGCTCATTTGGGAAGACCTAACCTGTTTGCAATTAGTATCATAAGATCCACACATAACTAGTATAATCACTTTTATTATTTTAATTGATTAAAAAACGCTAAAGAAATCAGAATTCTCTTAAAATTCGTTACAAAATAAAATGCATTGTCAGAACTTAAGACAAAAAATATTTTTATTTACTAAGATCATTAATATAAAGAATTTGGTTTTCAAAAAAGTTTATTCTTTAACATCCAGATTGTATTTATGGGACAGTTTTATTTCTTTTTTATGAATAAGAGCAACATATATCCATTTCTTCTTCATTTTTTTAAAGAAATTAATGCATTTTGGTAAATATTGAAACAATGTTCAAACAACATAATCCTCTAAATGGCATAAAAATATAATTTTGAAATTTTTGAATGTAATTATTGGTGGATTTTGTTTTTTTTACGTAACGGAAGGAACTCGAAAGAAATCTTTGTTTTTTGTTTTTTTTAGTTATGAAATTAATCAAATATTTAAATATTTTTCTAAAAAGATTGGTAATCTTTTTAAGTATTTTGAGACAGTTATTCTAAAATAATGGCAACAATTTTTTTAAATCAGCTCATTTTAACAACATTATAAAAGAAATCCACTATTTTTTCAATTTTGTTGCCATAGTTAAAAAAACTTCGAATTCTAAGCTTTAAAGAAAGTTGGTATCCAAAGGTCAATACATCCTTATTCCCTTATGTCTACAAGAATATTTAATAAGTTAGGGAAGAGAAGGTGAAGTTTTAGCAAATACAGACCATTCTTTTCCATTCATACTATTGTTTGATGAAGATGAAACAATACAACGAGGGATGATCATAAAAAGTTTAAAATGAAAGGAAAAATGCTTTATTAACAATAGACCCAAGATACAAATGTTAATTAAGAGACATATGTGGCTGTAATTTCTTTGCATAATCACCAAGCCTGTTGGAGCGTTTATCTCACCACTGGAGCAATTTGCTTAACCCGTCGTGGTTAACAGGTCCTTAACTATTGAGCCAGTTCTTGGCAGCTTTTCGAACATCGCCATTGATATGAACCTTCTTACGGACAAGTGTTTCTTCAATGCCGGTAATAGGGAATATACACCAAATCGGGGCTATATGGGGATGATGGATAACACCTAAACGTTCCCAACAATCGCTGAATCTGGCGAGTTGTATGGGACCAGACATTATCATGCAGAAGGATGACACTTCCATCAGCAATATACGATGTGTGTGTCGAACGGCTTACTCAATTTTGTTAAGGTGTCACAATCTTGGTCCATAGAAATCGTATCACGTCTACCACCTCTGTACGAAACCAATTCTCTTGACGTCTTGCCATTATTGTCGATGATTCAAGTCTCAGTACTAACACTATCTACTCGAACGGCCGGTCTAAGATAATTAGGTTATTTGTCTCCACTCTGGTAATAATATTTCCAATCACAACTTCTACTTTTCAAATACTGCTGCCTGTAAACTTTTTTTTGGATCACCCCTCTTAAATAAGAAAATTTCTATTGCTTTTAAAGCTAAAAAAGTTATCATAGAAAAATACTGAATACGAAAATCAAATTATCATCCTTTTCTTATCTAGATTGATCTGATTTTCTTTATTTTGAAATTAGACAATATTGCTTGCCAATGAATTCTAAAACCTTCCACGCTTTTATGAATACGTTAGGATGAGTTTAATCAGTCAAAATAAAGGTGATATAAAAGATGAAAGGAGATGTTTTCATTTAACAATAAAGTAAACTTGTATTACTAATTGAAATAAAAACAATAAATTTTGAATTAAAATAAAATGAAAAGGGGCAAGACACTCACCTGTAGTTGAAGAAAAAGGAAGAAAAAAGTACTTAATAGAACGGAAATCAAAGTAATTTTTGATTTCAACCATGAGTGAGATAGAATCATCGAAAAGTGGTAGCTCAAGATACTGAAACGAATAGTATCTGTTGTTTTGCGAAAGTGAACAAGAAATAAAACCCACTTTATGTAAGACAATAAGATACCACTAGATTTTGCATCATTTTAATTTAATTTAAGGGTAGTTTGAATTTAAAAGCTGCAAATTCCTATATTTCTATGATGCACAAGTGTGGAAATTCAGGGGTTTGAAGCTTATTTTAAGCAATACTCAGAGTTACAAAAAGATACATTATAAAGTAAATAATTTATATCACGATCTGGCCATCTAATTATTCTAATTTAACGCCGTTTCGTTTTTCTTTAGGGCAAGTGATTTATTATTAATATCTTTATATTTTATTATTAACATCTTTATATTTGAAAAATTGATAATGAATGTGGCGCAACTAGAACGTTCAGTTAAATTTTATATCTATATAGAAAACGCGTTCAAAGCAATAACCAATTTTAAGACAAGTAATATATAAAAAAATAAACATTAAATTCCTAATTAGGTCGACAAAGAAATTTTTTTATGGTAATTACTTTGTGTTAAATTATTATCAAAAAAAATTACTAAGTTTCAAAAAATTATTGATATTTCCAAGAATTGAGCTGGCATTCTTCACCTTCACGAGAAAAATAAAGAAATTCTTGTACTTTATCGATTTAATTACTGCCGGTTTATTTCATTTTTCATCACAAACTGCTAAAATTTTATTTAAAATATTAAAAATCAATTTAATTTAAGGAATGAATTAATATTTGAAAAAAACTGTATTAACATCAAGTGCCATCTACAACAAGTTAAAAAATGTATTTGAACTTGACTGTATGAATAAAAAGTATTTTATTAACAATTGAAAATTCGAAAAGAGTTTATATATATATATATATATATATATATATATATATATATATATATATAACATACTGAACTGAACAAAAGTTATTATGTAGTAACTTATCACAAAATGTAATCCGTTTGCAGCCTATTTATGATGCAACAATCTACTAGACATTAAGGGAGACTTTACCACCCTTGGGGTTTAGCCACGAATGGTCAATATTAGCCTGGTCCTTTGCCGAAAGGAGAAAAAGACTCAGTCAACAAATGTTGTCAGTAAAGAAGGAAGCTAACACCACCTGAACAAACAGGTGTGAATAGCAGATGAAATGAAGGGTGGGCCCAAATGTCTAGGTCCGATCTTTTCACTCAAAAAAATTCACAATAAAGTTTTCACAAACATTAACTTTATTTTACGACCATGAGTAAAGGAATTCTTAATAGCTCATCTGAAAAACACACTATCTCTATTATTTCTTGATTTCTAGGCTTTTGAATACAATTCGTATACTTTCTATTTACACATTTAGTGTAGAATGAATATTTCATAGAATAAAATTTTCGTATCTTTCAAGATGTCAAAATAAACAGATATCATAATCAGTACAAGCTCGTTTATTGTCAAAATAAACTCTAGAATGGATACAATGTTCAAACCAGGTGGATATCAAATCCATTGTCTTTGTGACTGTCTTTCTTTATTATTTCATAATCGTATGTGATACAGTAGTTACAGTTTTCATAGATCCTTGGATCAAAGGATCAATGGGTTTTATTGATTAAAATAGCTGAAAATGAATCTCCTGTATCCAAGTACAAAGAAATATATAATCAAGTGATATAGTAGCTGAGGTGATTAGGTAGTATGATCTCGGCTTCGGAATCAGAAGATTTCATATTCGAGACACGATTCTACCAGAGAACGGTGGTATAATTGGGTCTGGAATACACTAAATCCGTTAGGGTCTCGATGGTGTATTGGAAGTTTGCAAAACAGGAGTACCATCTCAGAGGTCATCCTCTTCACCTGACTACGATTCAAAGTTGCGAAGTACGTCTCACCAAAACCCTAATGTTGCTTTAAAACGGGGCATTAATGTATTTGAAGTGAGCTAAACCCTCTTAATTCGTATAAAACTATATATCTTGTGTGGAGACACGAATTCCTTGCATGAAGTTTGTGAACGACAAGAAATATAGATATTTGACTTGAATCTGTTCATTTTTACTGAATCTATCGGGAGAGCAGGTACTTTTAACATCTTTTTGTCAAACTAAACCAAACTAACTGTTCTAGTGACCAACAGTTTGGTCGCTCTGATAAGTTTCAATATCCAGCCTGTTTGTTATGACGATTTTATTAGAGTCAATGAAGAATATTGATTTATTGAGCACTCAAAATACTTTTCCAAAGAAAATTATGAGGTCGAATTCGACACTGGCATACATTGGAAGGCAATAAAAATAATTAAAACAAAGAATAATCTGCTATCCATTGATGATGTCGATCGTTCAGCAATTGAATTATGACAATGGGCAGGATATAAAAAAAAACCACTCTCTGGAAAGAAAATTATTCACACCCTTTGAGTCTTAAGAAAATAAATTTATTATGGAGCTGAGTATTATTCATATGAACAGTTTAACCAAAAACTATTTCGTAACTTAGTCGTTTTCATTAAAAAATTTCAAGTGTAAAAATATATGCAAGTAAACACCCTTTTCAATCCTATAGATTGTATCAAATTTTCTGTTAATAATTTAAACGGATGTTATTATATGTTCGTACAAACTTAATCCTACTTATTCTTTAAATGTTTTGGATGTACTCATCATTCGAATATATTGATCGCTATAAATGATGTCCACTTTATACATTTATAATATTAACCTTTAGTGCTCCGAAATATAATTTGATGCATAATTATTTGCCGAATAAGAGGACTTGTTTATTCCTCTGAAAAATTAATATATATAAATTTTCGTAAGCTGAATATTCCCGGAAAATTAATCTACACATTTTGGGGTAGACTAAAAACCAATAATACTCGAGTTATTTTTTCTTAAGTTCACTATCCGATGGTTTATTTCATTTGGAAAAATCTTTTAATTCAAGTTAATCGATTAATTAGTAATTAAATTTATGAAGCATTAAAAAATAATTTATAATGTTTTAATCTATAAAAAAATTGTATTATTTGAAAACTCTCTTACAATCAAGAATTCAGTGAAAATCTGTCTCAGAATTCTATTTTACAAAATAAAATTTACGTAATAAATAAAAATCCAGTGAAATAAAATCGCTTGAAATTGATTATCTTCCGTTTGCTAAAATCAAGAGAAAAATTTACATTGAAGTCCACTTCATTCTACTTATAACTTTAACTCTGTTGATACCTGTCATTATTTATCTATAAAAAGTACCCTTTCTCTCTCCCAAACGCACATCACCCGCATATTAAAATCAATGTCTAAAAATTCAAAAAGACAGGATTAAAGCCATCCAGCACCACTTTGAAATTGTTCAGTGTCCCTCCAAGGATACCCTGTCCTATGGGACAACCCTAACCCTTCCCTAATCCTAACCCTTTTCGGGCAGATTTGTAAAACTGACACCCAACAAAGATGAGCCTAATCCTTCCGGATTCAACCATTTTTACGTCCTCGCCCTTATAACATATCTCCTATTCATCGTACCAGTCGACCCCCAACTTCCTATCTTATGCATCGTAGAAAAAGAATAGGAAAAAAAAATACTGACACTGTATCAGTTTTTTTAAAAAAAAGCTACACCGCAACCTATTCCTGAAGGCCACATGGGATTGTCCTTTGGGCAACCCTTCCCACCTGTAAGCTTCATAACTGATGCCTACAGGATTTAGAAACGATCCTAGCTGCAGTGGTGTTCGAAATTACTCACCGAGTGGTAATTTCGAGAACGCCGCTGAAGGCTTTTAAATTATTCCTGGTTATGCACGGAGACAGCGTGTTCGTGGCTTTGCCTATCTAATGACATATCCTATTGCATAAGGAATGTGATGTTGAGAAGAGGTAGAGTTAAATATATGTAATATTTGCATTCTAAATAACGGGGAAGGCTACATGGGGCTGGTTATGCAAAGGTCTAATGTATGCTATGATATTCAAGATTAGAAACCTTTTGAGCAATGAAAATATTAGGGTGTTCCATAAGTTTCTGTACTATCTCTAATATGAAATGAATACACAATATTTACTGTTTATTATTTATTTTGTTATATAAGAATATTTTTGCTCTATTACCATCTTCCATCTTTCAAGAAGCCTCATCTTGCTTTCTTGCCAAAATTGTTATGTTTTGGACAAATAATCCTAGAGGTACGCTTTTATTTCACTGATGGATTTAAAGCATTTGCAACGAAGAGAATTTTTTAAGGAGGGAAAGAAGAAATAATCAGATGGAACGAGATCTGGGAAATATGCAGGATAGGTAAAGCATCCCAATCAAACTGTAAGAGCTTCTCTCTTTCGATTAATGTGGTCCCACGTTGTCGCGATGAAAAACAAAGCCTCTTCAGTTCATTTTTTCTAACTAAGCTTTTTTTGTTGTGGCAGCTTTCAATTGATCCAAATGATGATCAGTATTTCGTAGATTTTATTGTTTCACCTTGAAGAAGGATCTCGTTGAAAATTAAACTTTTTTCCACCTCCAACAAACGGATAAAAGAACTTTTTAGAGGTGTAGTCCCTGTTTAAAAGTTTTGGGACACCTTAATATAAATGAAAATGGAATTCTTTAATGTTTGAGATTTAATACATTATTGCTGTGAAAATATATTGAAAATTTTTACTCTTGATTTACTGATTTTCGATAGAAAGACATATAAATAGATAGATAAATAAAGAAAATATAATTTTAGATAATAGGATATCTGATTTTAGATAGTGTATATTTTTACTATACAGAGTGTCAAAAGTTAAAATTGCTCTATTCAGAGTTTCATACTGCCGTAACTATTCATCCGAAAATTCTGAAGTTTTGGGCACACCTTAATAAAAAAATGGGAAAAACATTTTGCTTAAAAAATATAGCTCCATATGTCGTTACTTGAGGACGTATTCATGTAAAGCGGGTCTGTCCTATGCGATAGATCCCGGACCGTCGCCAATACCTAATGTGCCAATACTAGTCCGACTTTAATTCAGCCAACTAACCAAACATTTAAAACTACAGCATATGCATATGTTGCAACGTCACTTAACAGCTAAACAGTAGAAAAGGGAATGTGTTCTTTGAAAACTTCATGCGAGTGTGTTGGCAACTCAAAATAACTTGCAAAGTTTGCAATCTCGCGCTTTATTAGTCAAACTCTTTTATCAGAGCCACGATTCAGCACCAGCAACCTTTAAGAAATTTCGGACTTGAAGGATCTTCGAACAGATGCAATGATGTCTTAAGGATTAAAGAAAATGGTTACGAAATTTGAAGACACAGGATTTTTGGGTATTCGTCCGGGAAGAGGAAAAAAAATCAAGTCCTTCAGAAGTCGTTGAGGAGGTTGCAGTTCAAGTGGAAGAGGAACAAAATATCAAACTTCATGGCTATTAGTGATATTTGCCATGTTGCAACAGTGTTGGATAAGCCACGTTCCACTTTGCATAAGATCCTCAGGAATATCCTACGATATTATCCATTCAAAATTTCACTTGTTCATCAGCTGCATCCACAAGATTTTGACGCACAATTAACGTTCTCGCTGAAGTTTCTTGCTTGGTGTAAGATCAATTCTGAAAGGCCTTGAAACATTTTGTGGTCCAATGAAGCTCATTTCCATTTTCCCCGGTGAATACGCGTAACTGCGTAATTTGGGCAACAGAACATTCCAGCTCTACCATAGATGTTCTGTTACATTCCCCGAAAGTAACGGTATGGTATGGATTTAATGCTTCTTTTATTCTGAAGCCGTACTTCTTCGAGGAACAAACTCCATCAGGTGCAGTGACATGCACTATTACGAAAGAGCGTTATTCATCGATGTTGGAGAATGCAGTTGTTCCGGCTGTATAATTACGCCAATGTTTTGACAGAATGCTTTTTATGCAAGATGGTGCGTCTCCACACACTGCAAATTGTGTAAAAAATGTTCTGAAAACACATTTTACAGAAGAAAAAGTAATAAGCCGCCACTTGAAGAATGCTTGGCTTGCCCGATCCCCAGACCTTAATCCATGTGATTTTTGCTCTGGGGATATTTGAAAGATTTGGTTGGCCGTGACAACCCAAGAATGTTGCCTGATCTTAAAGCTAGTATTAGCCGCCAAGTGCTAAATATTTCAACCCAGGCACTACGCTCTACTGTTGAAGATGCCATTTTGAGATTTCAGAGGGTAGCTGACAATGGTGGCCATCATATCGAACATGACTTGGATTAATTCCAAGATAACGTGTAACACTTATAATAAAATAGTTGATAATACGCCCTCTAGTGGCGACGTTCGGATATAAATTTTTTTTAGCAAAATGTTTTTTCCATCCCTGCATTAAGGCGTACCCAAAATTTCAGAATTTCCGGATGAATAGTTAGGGTGGTATATAGCTCTGAATAGGGTAACTTTAATTTGGGACACCCTGTATAATTTTAGATAAATTAGATTTGATAAATGTTTGACATCTATATACAAGAAGTGAACCTAAACTAAAACCATTAATAAGATTATTTCTAAATACTGAATTAAAGTTTACAGCAATTATTTTGATCGAAACTATTTACTGAATAATTATTTCGAGTATATTTCTGAAAGATTTCGTGGTTATATATGGACACAGTGTAGGAGGTTTAATCTGTTAATGACATTTCTAGATGCATATGCGGGTGTGTAATATGATGTTGGGAAAGTGTAGAATCAAGTACGTAGATTCTCAGATAAGGTAGGTATGCATCCATTTGTTGCATTGGTTTAATTAATATATAACCAAACATTTAAGTATGGAATAGTCTTACACAAGCAAAACATCAATATAAGGGGAATTTTATAGTGTAGTTCGAAATTTAATAGCCTTTGATGAATTTATATGAAATTTTTTGGCCTTCTAGGATTATGTTTTTTGCTATATGGTGTGAGATTTTTGTAGTCGAAATTGCGGATGGGAGTATTGTTACCCAAAGTGGCGACACATATCATTAATTACTCTATACCGGTCGTTAGAGTAGATAGAGTAAGTACGGAGATCTGAAACAGCGAGACGTCTAGAGAAATGGACTCGCACAGAGATCTGGGCCGTGATACGATTTCTGTGGGCCAAGAGTGTCTCCCTATCGGACATTCACAGACAAATCTTTCAAGTTTAGAGGGACGATGCAATGGGTAGACAACAGGTTGCGAACCTGAGTCGTTCTTTTGAAGCTGGCAGAGAGCAAATGGGAAACTACAAAATGGATGTTTAGGTCGAAGATCTAGAGCCCACCCCATATAGCCCTTATTAAGCTCCCAGGGACGATTTCTTTTTCCCGGCATTGGAGAAACATTTATCCGAAACAAAGTTCATATCATTAGGTGAGGTTCAAAAAGGTGCCGAGAACTGGTTCACTAGCTTGGGACCAAATTTTTACCAAAACGAAATAAACAAATTGCTCTACACAAATGTTTCAACAGGTTTGGTGATAATGTAGAGAAGTTATCGCCACATACGACTCTTAATTACTATTTATATCCTTATCTGCGTTAATGAAGCATTTTTCATTTGCTTTCTAAACTTTTTTTGGATCACCTCTTGTATATAGGAATGAAGTTAGGAAGTTCGCCTATTGCAATGGATCTTGTGGTAAGACTTCGGGAAAATTTCTTCCGTACTGTACCTATTATGGTCCCTAGAACTCGAAACCACCTTTCGTTCAAAAGTTTATGTATATATAAGTCTAACGCTTTCCGCTTTTTATTCTGTGAACAGGATAGATAACCAGAGTAATTTTATTTAGATTTTAACTGGCTTGGAATATGTTGTTAGAAATATAAAAAATTCAGATGAGTTCGTAAATGGTCCATGTAGCTCAAAAGGAGTGGAAATGATGAGGTATTGAAATTTTCATTTCTCTAAAATTTTCTTAATATTGACGACAGAAAAATAAATCCAATTAATCAAATTAGTGATTCATTAAGACGAACAACTTTTGCATTTGAAGTTTTACCATCTCCGAATAAAAATGTTGAAGATAGGGGTTGAAAAGTGACTTTTAAGTCGCATTATTCATAGCTTTTAACATCAACAGTTTAAGTTACCAGGTAATGACTTAGATTCTACCTTAGTTTTACAGCTTGCCGAAAGGGAGTTTTTTATGTTTTTGTTAAAAAATTAAGAAATTCATAAACTCTTGAACAAGTTTATATAATTCATTGAGTAAATGTTTATTATCAAAGAGGTTAAGTTTGGAGGTTCGAGTTTTCTCTTAATCGAAATTTATTGGAATTTTTTTTATTTTACCAAACGATCTAGAATCTCAATTTTAAATACCTATCGAGGCATTAATTTTTTTATTGGTACAGCATCAAACAGACGGTTTCAATCTTACCTCTGATGTTAGTTCCATAAATATTCATCAGAGGTTCCATCAGATAGATATTAATGTTAAATATATCTGTATTGAACTGATCGGAATTTATACAGAATAACTTCTACAGTACATTATCTAGAAATATTATTTATAGGAAATCACCTCTTTCAATTTAAAGGGAAACCATTATCTGAATTCAAAACTCATTTAAAAATAAATTTGGCATTGAAAATATTCCGTACAATGAACTTGTCAATGAAATTTCAATTTCACGCAATGAAAATAGAATTTTTGTTGCTTTGACTTTTTTCTGCATTTATTGTTATCAATTAGTTGAGATTATTACGAAGAAACGAGATTTTATTTTAACGGATTTTTTTTTTAAATCTTCAGTACACAAATACCAGAAAATAGAAACATTCATTATAACTATAAAAGTTCATTTATAAAACTAATGAGAAAAGGTCATATTAGAAAGCTTTTAGAATTAGAAGCTCGTCATTAGAAAGCTGTAGACGTCGTTAGGCTTTAATCTCTTGACTTGTGAATTCCTTTGAACTCCTAATTAGATGTCATGTTTCATTTTTGAAGTTCTTTATTATTTTCCTTTATATCAGAAAAGAAATGGCATACTTGAGATGTTTAGGTAAGAGCAAACAATTTTTAATTTAATTATCTTATTATCTGAATGATCTTATCTTAGTTTTATCTAATTAAACTTAAATTACAAGCTACTGTGATTTGAATTCTAACTTTAGTATGCGAACGTCTGAAATTCGATGCATAAATCTAACACATCATTTTAGTTACAAGAGTAAAATGAACAAACAAGTAATGTATATAATTTTTTAATTCAATTTCTACTTAAATCAGCAAAGGAATTTTTAATTATAGTTTCTTTTTATTAAATATTTTCAAAAAAATTATAAAGTCTCAAAAAATTATTAATTTTTGGAAGGACTGAGCTCGTATTGTTCACCTTCAAGGGAAAAATACTGAAATCCTTACATTTTATCGATTGAGCTACAGTTTGTTGATTTCAATTTTCATTACAAACTGCTGTTTAAATTATTAAAAATTAATTAAATTAAATTAATGAATATTTGAAAAAAATCTGTTTTAACATTTTAGTGTCATGTACTACTACAAGATTTAAAAAATGGATTTGAGAGAATGAATAAAAATTATCGTTGGAAAATTTTAACAAAAAATATATAGGCCGAGTGTGAACTAATAACAGGAATTGAATAATAACAAAGAATTATATGTTAGTGATCAATAACAGTTTTCCGTTTAAAATATATAAATAAATGTTCACAGAAATTTGCCTTTTGCTTTTCCATATTAACTATTAATATATTGCTGTAGATAATTTTCTCCACCGCAAGTCTTATTGTTTTTTAATTCTTTTTATGAAAGATACACTGTTAAGAAGTCATTCAATAAATAATAATAGAATTTAGTATTAAATACTAACGCTTGTCTTTATTGAAACTATTAATGAATCACTTTTAAATATTATCGTTTGCCGTTAACATAAATACACTTAACTTCTCAAAGATTAGTATTAAATACCATTTAAATAATTACCAATAAAGTTTAATAACTCACTTTTAATTTAATTAATCTGTAAAAGATTAATTAAATTAAATTACAAATGTATGCATTATGTAGTACTTTTTTACGGAAATAACAAAAAAATTCTAATTTAGTTAAAGTATCAAAAATAAAATAAATTTTAATGCACTCCTTTTCCGAATAAAACAATCATTATCTTTAGTACAGTAAGCAACATTTTGTATAGCTATTAACACAACTTCTCTACACAACTTTTTTACTTCGGTGCAACCAGTGTAAAATTTTTCTTCAAAATCATTAAGATAAGTGGCGATAGTAATCCTAAAGGTTTAAAAAAATTAAAATTAAAATATCAGATTAAAATGATTTTAATATTTATAATTCAAGATTATAATTTTAATTCATAAAGTAATAACCATAACTGTTTCATAGAAGTGTTTGTTTATTTTGTCCGTCATCATTATTGGCGACTTGGCGTCCTTGGCACAGCAAGGGGCACATTAAATCTCCCTTTAACTGAATTAAAGAGTTCAATTAAGAAGCGATGCATGTTAAATAAGAATTTGAACATTACTTTAAATTTTAATGTATTTTTACTTACTCGTATATATAAATATATAGTTTAATCACCAAAAAAAAAGCCTATCTCGTGATTTTGATGAATCTCCATGTTTCGGACATCCGTGAGTCAGAAAAATACATTTTTTTTAAATTTTATTTGTCTGCCTTTGAACGCCATAACTCAAAATATTTTCATCTAAACGTTAAAATTCTCTACATTAACTTTATACTGGGTCTATACTCCATCAAATTTTGAATTTAATACGACTCCTACAAAATGGAAAGAGTTAGATGGATTAGATTAAATAAATTTAACGCCTAAAACATAGGTGTCACATTTTGAACCAAATTCAAGTAGATCATGATGATCATGTGTAAGGTGTCTGCTTCTGAACAGGAGGATTTCAAGTTCGGAACCCGATTTCACTGAATAAATGTCTTGTAAGCGAATAGGGTACACATTAAATCTGTACGGTACCTATTGCTGGTGTGGTGAGGGAATTTGAAGAAGTGAGTTCTTGCTCAGGTGTCGTCCTCGCTATTTAACCGTGTAGAAGTTACGTAACGGGAAAAAATCTACGAGGTCCATCCCAAAGTTGCCTTGGTGTTGTTTTGAAATGGGATTGAATAATATTAATTGAACTGAATTTGTACCGAATTCCACAAGGGTTCTATAGTCTTCTTGCATACAGCCGACCACCCCGCCACCACTGAATGTAGCAGTATCGGCAGGATTTGTTGTGGTCGACTGCGAGTTCGATGGTCTATCAGTGTGTACTATAACATGAAAGCGCCATTATTTGTATCAGCATTAAAACGATATCACTGAAAAATGTAAAGATAAAGATTTTAAATATAAAATAATAAAGAAATAAATATAGTATTATTTATTTCTGATATTTGTGAATTTACCCAACCCCACTGAAGAGTCATGAGAAAAAGATCGCTCAAAATCGCAGTCTAATAGGATGTTTTGTAACTATTATTTGCTAATAGCATTTAGTTAATAATATGCAAATATATGTATTAGAGAGTTCAATAAAATTCCAGGGTGATCATTGTATTATTAACAGCAAAACGAAATATTAAAATAATGCAGGTTTTCTTATGAGAAATATTGAATTAATAGATAGATATGTACATTAATAACATACAATAATATCTTCTTAATAAGGACAAAAACAGATACAATTACATTTTTTAAATGATCTGTGGTTTTCATAACGACATAATTATGATGCTACACTTGTTTAAAGAATAATTAAAAAGTTTACTTTTTAAGAAATGAATGCTGATATTTTACAATTAATTTTAAATTACTAATAGCAAAGGTTAGCCATGTCACATTTCTATGCATTAGAAAAAAATATTTTACTGGCACCGAAAATTATTGAAAATGCTTCATATAAAAGGATAGAAATAAATTAATAAATGTTAACAATTCCTAATTCGTAATATTATTTCTCAGTGCTGTTAGTTGCGTGGTAAAGAAGATGGTATTACAAGTAACACTGATGAAGCCTCAATGAATACCGAATCAATGTTTCCTATCCTTGGTGGTATATTTGACAATAAAACTGAAAATTTCTGAAGAATCAAGGATACTGGCGAAAGTTGTATTAGGGTTCGAATTATGATAATCTTTCTAGAAACGTTTATGCCTGTCTCGGAGGCTGCAAAACGATACAAAATATTGTAATAGAGTCAGTCAGGAATGAGTGGTAGTTCGTTTCAAGCAGGCTCTCACATAAGAGTAGAAGACGATTTGTGAGACGTAAATAGTTAAGGGATGTCTCTATCCTACAAGATCTCTTTGAGCATTTTATACTGTTACAGTTTTTTATTACCTATTTTTTACTTGTATACTTGTGCTCACCGAATGTTTTTTTAGTATGTTTCGGATTTTGTTTTGTTTGTGTGTTCCTATTTGTGTGATGAATAAGAATTGTTATGTGCTTTTGAGCAAGCTGAATTTAATTCAAAATGATTCCACTTCCAAATTTATTCCACTTAATTTTTAAAGCAATTTTTGTAACAATATGACTGTTTTATATACGTTTTGCCATTTTCAGTATTTGATTTCATATTATAATTTCAAATTAGTTTATTTTTAGTAAGATAATTAATAACTTCAGTGCTTTAAAAAAACAGAGATTGAAACTGAATAGTGGACATACATTTAATATTATTCCTTCAATGCAAAAATATTTGAAATACGATACAAAAAGACTTTATTAATCAAAATCCAGAGTGAGTGATATTAAATATTTGAATACGGTAAAGTATCAAATAAAAATTCTGAGAAATATTGAATTTCTCTTTTAATTCCGTTGTATGTTTTATAAAATTTCATCAAATGGCCACTATATCAAAAAATTATATAATCTCAGTAGTTTATTGCATTTTGTTTAATTAATTCGTCAAGAATAATCTGAAGGGGAGCAAATAACTCATGTCTTTTGCACTGTGAAAATATTACTTTTCTAATTATCGTTCTTCAATTTTTGGCAAATAAGGCTTTACAAACGTTTTCCCCTTATATAGCACCATGCAACATTTTTTTAATTCCGCGATTGAAATTGCCCTTTCCTTGTGTTTTTTTAATTCACTGATGATATAAAAATCGTCTGGAATGTCAAGGAATTTCGCAAAAAAGCATGCATCATAGATTGAAAAAATTAAGTAAAAAACATTACGATCAACGAAGATTTTTTTAAAATATATAATAAATATTAATCAACAAAACTTTATATTTTGTTTTCTAACAAAATTCTAGGTATACTTTTTAACAAGCCATTATTTTATCGATTTTATTTATCAAAAATTTATATTTTAATTATTCTTTTCAGATTATCTCTTGAAAGTAATATTCTGCAAGTTGCTTAAAAGAATACAGATAAAAATAGATACAGAGAAATAGAGCAAAAAAGGCTTGGAGTTCAGTTTGATGCACGAATTTGCAGTCATTCAGATATATTAGAAAATATATCAACCATTTGAATTACTTTTTAAATAACGCACCACCAATAATAAAATATTTTTCGAAACGAAAAGGCTACATAAAGCATTTCAGCAACCAGTTCCAAAAATTACTTCCTCCTACTCCGACTTTCAATGCATACTAAATTCCATCTTTAAACTTAAAAAAAAGAAGAAACCAATACTCTTTGATATATTCTTCTTCCTTTATAATTCTTTTTCTCTTTTTAGTGCTATATGTCATCTCAACCTCACTCTTCCAACTCCTTGCACTCACACAACAGAGCCCCGTTTCGCCGTGTGCAGAAGATTAAAAGAGACCTCGTCAAACATGGATCACGGTTCTTTTCTAGAAATAAATCTAGGAATATCTTTTACTCAATACTATGCAACACGCCGTACTTGAAACTGTTCTAGAAATTCTACTCGAAAAAAGATTGGTTGATGGAGGAGGGGGGGGGGGGGGGGAATGGCTGGTTAGAATCGAACGCAGAATTCTTCTTTTATTCTTGGTTTGCCAGCGTGCGCCAACAGGAATTGAATTCCTGGTGTATTAGGATTTTCAGGTTCCCATCGAGGGGTATTTCAAAGGGATTCTGGCAACATCGGTAAACTACAGGGGACCATTAGTTATTGGGAAAAAATTGGGCGATTACAACTGTGCATCTTCTGTTTGGGTTTAGATGAGAATCGTAATCTTTTTCAAATTTCCTGTTCTTCTCTAGATGGAACTGTTTAGTTGGGATGTGGCATTGGAATAAATATTTAATGTTTTATTAGGACAGGATATGTCTTGTTTGCCATGCTGTTTAGAAGGTATCGTAGATTGTTTTTCGTTCGATTTTCTTTCTTTCGAATGTCGAAATATCTGTTTAGTTTTTTTTTAAATAAAACTCAAAAGTGGTAGATCCTTGCTGTTATAAATAGAAGAATCAGCTTTTATATAATTTATCAGGATTTTTGTGAAAACTGAATTTCGCAGACGATTTTTTAATTCTACAGTTTTGCATTCTATTCTAGAGAACTGAAAATTCGTATATGAATATGAATCCGTTAATAATAAAATAATTTAATATTTTCTGAGTTTTTAAGTATTTATGAATTAAGTTTTAACCAAATTTTAATTTCATAGGAATGATGTAACTTGGCAGTGAATTTATCAAACAATTGATTTCGAAGTTTCAAATTAATCATTGCCAAGCATTTAAAAATATATTAATGATAGAAAAGAAATATTAATTAACGTTAAAATTTGTAATGACAAGCTTTTATTATTATATTATTAACTAGAAAAGGATTTTTATGTAATTTTTAGATATCAAAATAAATAAACGCATAAAAATAAGATTATCACAATGTAGATATTAAAATAGGGAAACATTTCTTTTCAAATTCATTAATTCCTTTTGAATAAAAATAACAAAATGCAATTAAATTTCAATTTATTAAATTACTTACATCCAGAGCATTGCGCTATTTTATTTTTTGCTTTGATCTTCAGTTTTTAAATTTATTTTCTACTTTTTATTATTCTTATGACAGCGAATATGCTATCATTTTGTGAAAATATTATGCAAGATTGGGTTGAGAGATATGCTGTTATGAAGGAATAATTTCGATTTTCTTTTTTTCAGGAGCCAAAATATCTATTGAATTTTTTGAAAAAAGCCTAGACGAAGTATTTAATTAATTTTTTTATTTTAAATTCTATTAATTCCGGTAACAAAACAATTAGTTAAATTTTTTTTTTAATTTATTACTAATATATTTATGAGAATGAATTTTTGCAAACGATTTTAATGTGACAATTTTGTATTCTGTTCCAGAGATTAGAAATTTCATATATTAGTATCTATTTGATGATAATACAATAATTTAATTAATTTTTACTTGGGTTTAATTAATTAACAACTTTTAATTATATTTTAATTTCATAGGTATGGTGTAACCTGGCTGGGAATTAGACAAACAATTGATTTCAAAGTTCCAAATTAATTCTTATCTTGCGTTGTAAAATACATTAATGTTAAAGAAATAGGGAATACTTATTAACTGCTGTTAAAATTTCTTTAAAACAAGCTTTTTAGCAATATGTTAAAAATAGGAAATGAATTCTAATTGAATTATTAGATACCAACATAAACAAAATCTTGAAAGTGTAATGTGACAATGAGTGCAATAAAATGCGAAAATAATTTCTTTTTGCAAAAAAAGAAAGAAATACAATTAAATTTCAATTTATTGAAATATTTATCTCCAGATTGTCACGTTTTTATTATTTTTGTTTTGATCTCTAGGTTTTTTTTAATAATTATTTTCTTGCAGAAATTGATTCTTCTGTGAATATAATATATCAGAATAAACTTACAGAATAAATGCATTCAATAACTATAAAAATACATTAAAATTTCAATTTATTAAAACATTTTTCTCCAAAGCGTAATGCTTTTAATACTTTTAATTGTTTTTGACAAACAATTATTATTATAAAAATTATCTATTTTACCATCATAACAACTTGTTATCGTTCTTTTTATTAAAATATTATTAACACGCTTATAAAACCAGCTTCAGAAAAAGAATACTGCCAATAATTTGGAAGAAATAAATTGAATGAAACCTGACAAAAATAATTCCTCTGTGGATAGACCAAAATTGGAAATTCCTAAATAATAAACGTATATAAACATTGCAATTCATTGAAGTATTTCAGAGTTTTACGCTTTTATTATGCTTTGATTTCTTGTTTTTTGAAAAACATTATTTCCTACTTTATAAATGCACGTGTGTTATAATTTTTATAAGCATATTATATACATATTCATAAAACGTTATATAGCGATAATCTATACTTATAATAAAGCTCAATGTGTGAGTGTGTGTGTGTGTTGGCGCTCTACAGGCTTGACTGTTTGACCTACAACTACCAAATTTGGTGCATGTATACCTTGGAGGTTGGGAATGTGCACCTTGGAGCCCGTTTTTCGAATTTTTAATTAGAATTTGAATGAATTAAAATTTAAGCGAAATTTCGTCGTTTTTCCGCTATAACTTCCGAAAATATTATTGCACAAGCATGATTTTTACATCAATTTAAAGATTAAAAAATTAGCTTTCTACTGGTATCAGTTTTTTATTGTATAACTCAAGCTTCTATTTTTAACGAATTTTCAAAGAAACATTTTAACCATGTTTTTTAGCACGTGACTGGATAAAATAAAAGAAAACAATACCGGAAGTTCAAATAAAAAAAACAACTATCATCGCAAATCAAATATAAAGAAATACAGCTTTCAGCACTTGACTGGATAAAATAACATAAATATAAAATGTGATATCTTCTATAAAAATAAACGCAAGGCAAAGGATTCTATGATCGTTTGCAATATCTATATCATTAATTCCATAAATTATCTTTATTTACAGTAAACCTGATTGAATTTAGACAGGATATGCATTGAAATCCCGACTTAATGGCATATTTCTATAATCTTTTGCAATATTTGTATCATTAATTCAATAATTTTTTCCCTTTTTCGCTTTCTTTAAAAAACATATTTAACATTTTGGCAATATCATCGAAAAAAACATTTTTAATATTTTGGAAGCATAATCGATAAATTGTTAGAGCATTAAACTCAAAAAGTTTTTTCGAATAAAGTTACCGACTCTTTAACTACTAATAACTGAATCTTTTAACTTTAACTATTTCTTAAATTTTGACTAATGAATATGAGATTTAATTGAAAATTTTAGAACGCATTACTCATGGCGAACCAGCTGGTCGCCAAAGGCGGCTAGTTATAAATAATTTTATAGAAACAAATTCCGATTAATCGGGAATTGAATTAAAATCGGAGAGCGATTTTAAAGTCCTCATCAAAACGCATTTGAAAGAAATATTGGAAGATTAGTAAATTATTCAATTATAATAATTTTCCAATCTTCCTGGTAAATTATTCAATGGATATAATTCTTGATAAAAATTCAATCAAAATAATTAATTTAAAAAATATTTTATTACTAGCTGGTACAGCCACGTTGCTGCCACATAAGAAATAATTTTGGGAATATCCTTTGAAATTTAAAAATAACTGTCTTGTTTAATTAGGAATGATAGAAAGAATTATATTTATTTTCATATCGGAAATGAATACATGCATTGAAATTGAGTGATATAAAAAGGAAAAGTGTAAATAATATTCTATTTTTTAAAATTTATTCTTAAAATTTTAGGGTTGGCAATATTTTTTTTCTTTTGTTTTTCCATCTTCAGCAAAAACAAATAAGTGCAAGTAATAAGTTTTCAAATTTCATCGCAATCGGACGAGTGGTACGGCAGCACATAACAGAAATACAGACAAACATTCATTTTTATTTATATAGATAATTATGTAGTTTCTATTTATCTTTTAGAAAAGAGCTTAATTTACTGGAAATAATTATTTTCAATTTTTCTCTTTTTTCTTAATAAATGAACAAAGCATTTGAAAAGGGTTTTTTTCCCAGTTATATCCCATCATTTGAGATACTCCTTCCCAATTATTTAGTTCCAATCGAAGGAAATATTATTGCCTACTTGTGCAGCATCAATATTCATTTGCTTGTCATCCGCGTAATGTTTTTGCGGTCTTTGAACATTAATTTACTTTTCTTGTAAAAAGAATTCTTGAGAAGTTTGCAATAATGATGTTAAAGTAACTGGTTTAATTTATAATTTCAGATTTTCTAACTACAAAAATAATTGAATTAATTGGTATTCTCATATTAATGGATTTTTAATCGCAAATAATAGTGACTTTTTAATTTCTAGTTTTATACAACGCTAAAATAGCGTCTGATTAAGAATTTATAACATTATGCTATATTTTTTGTATATAATATATGTATGTGGGAATTAAAGCATCCGACTATGTTCGAAGAAAAAATTTTGAAGATTAGAATTTTTTAAAAACTGTTTAACACCATGTCTCCTAAATGTATTGTCAATTATAATGCAAAATACTATAAATGCAAAAAAAAAAAAAAAAGATTTGAAAATATATTTTGAGAAGTATTAAAATTTTAAGTAAATTTTAATGAAATTTAACCAAAACGGTTTATACTCTACACAAAATTGTAATGACAAAATCCTTTTCTTCTTTGTACACAAGTTATAGGATATAATGATGAATTAAATGAATCAAAACATAAAAATAGTTTTGAGACGCAAATACATTATGGGTAAAAATATACATTTATATATACATTTTTTTTCATAAATTCAAAACTTATTTTTTCTAAAAACACCTGTAAATGAAAAAGTCTTTCACCAACAATAAGACCTTTGGTTCATTTCATTACCTACATTATTTAAAACACACGTTGAAATGTTTATGTAAATTCCTCTATTAGTTTTTGAGATATCATGTTAACGGTGGAGAATTTGTATGATAATTAAATTTTTGAGAAAATATGACAAATTTTAGCTGAAAAATATGTTTTGTTTAAAATGTAATTGGATAACAGTCCTTCCTTTTTCTGGAAAAGTAGTCTGTTTTGGAAAGAGGAAAGTCTGAACTACAAGATATAACAATAAAATAACAATTTACCAAGGTCATCGATAGCCAGGGTTTTTAATATAGTCGAATACCTTAATACAATTTAAATCTTATTCAATTTCCCAATTTTTATCGTAATTTAATCCATATTAACTTCTTTCTAAAGTCTTCCCATTGTCTTTATTTGATTAATTCAATACGTTCTCTGAAAACTGCTGAGTTCAACATTTTCTCGCCCTCAGATTGAAGAGGTAAAAAGCTTTAATGTTTATAACATTTTTTAGAGATAATTAAATTTTTCTTTCCTAGAAATCTCTATCAAAGTCTTATAGTAAAAAGATCGATGTGAAGAAACTCTGTCTTCTTTGTTCTGCTCTATTGTAGCATTGTAGCCTGACGTATTCCTTGCCACTTTTTATTTGTACAAATTATACCTCCAAACTTTCTTCATCTCGGTCTCTAATATCTATATGTATACTAATATAAAAATGTGAACTGTTATATCTATATTAATACATAAATGTGAACTGTTAGTGTTAATCACTCCAGAACGAAATTGAATGAAATTTAGCATAAAGATAGATTATAGTCAGGAATGGAACATAGACTATTTTATTTTTCATTGAGCGGGTAATTTTTTATTACTTAAAAACTAACTTTCGCGCCTAAAACCTGAGGCCAAATTCTGCTAAAGATAAGTAAGGCTCCAATTGTTGTTTTTTATCCAACAAAGTTGAGGTTAGAATTTCGACCGATTATTTCAAACGATTCTATTAATTTTCTGTGTATTTGATGTATTTAAAAGCAAATGTTGTTAATTAATCGTTCTTCCGGATTCATTCTGAAGTACTTTTAAATTAAAATAAAATAAAATAAAGGAAATAAAAAAATTCTAATCTGTATCGCATTACCCCAACTGAGGTAGGAAAGTCAGACATGTGCGTTACGCCAATTGGCGTTGAAATAGGCCTGTGATTGCTGACAACTGTGTTTTCATTTAAATTAAAAATTAAAAAAATGATCTGTATAATACTGTTGTTGTATAATTGTATAATACTGTACGCCATCTCGATCAATAAATAAAATAGATTTGACCGGACTTGATTTGCTGTTTTGCTTTATTTTGGGTATACAATGTAAAGAATTTTTTTTTACGTTAGTTGTGTGTTTTTGTTATTAAATTGTATTTATGTTATATATTTTTCATATACGCTTATACTTTTAAATTCATCCTTCTTAGGTTAGGTTTAATTTTTTGATTTGACATTATTTGATCGTTTTTCGTACATATAAATAAAAAATTTCACGCATAAAGATTCGCAAGAAATATATATATATATATATATATATATATATATATATATATATATAATGAAATTTCAAAATTTATTCATTGAAATTTTATATTAACTGTACAAAAATTTCATATTTCTGATGCCGATTATCACATGTGAATTTCTGTAGTCACTCTTACGATTCCCCATCTTGCTGCTACTAGCGATTGAAACTGAAATTGGGAAGTAATAATCCCAAATGCCCTTTCCTGTGACACAACAGTTGAAAAATTGAAAGTCTTTTCCACTTATATGTCAGAAGGTTGAGTAAATAAGCCATTTTTCAACTTCGGCTTTCGGAGTAATCCGAAACTTCCGAACTGAAGTCGGAGTCTCTCGATCAATCTCGGCAAACGTTGGAGGCTTCAGATTTCTAACTTTTCCAAAATAACCGGGCACTGTCACTGATTAAACACGGAATTTCGCAGCCGACATTCGATCTGTAGTCTGCCACCCCCACTCCCCACCTACATTGCCAAGAATGAAAACCAACTCTGAAATTAAGAGTAGTGAAGTGAAATGAAGAGAGGGAATGACGAGTCGGGAAAGGTCCTTTGTTCTGGGTGTTTAGCCACCATTAGGATTAGTTCGGGGACTAATCACAACCGTAATGGATACCGGACGAAAGAGGGGGGCAAGGGCGCCAGAGGGACCCTTGGGGGCTGTGGGCCGGGGAAAAAAAGAGAATAGACAGGGTTGTGAAAGTAAAAGATATTAGCTTTTAGGATTATTGCAAAAGATTTGATAGGAAAATATCATATTGCCTTAACATTTGTTTCGAAATTGCTACTTGTTTGCTGTATTTGTTTATTATGACTTTTGATGATTTAAGTATCATACTTTTCGGAATCTGATCTTTACATTTGAATAATTCTGTATGGGGATATGAATTAATTTATTGGATCCAATTAGAATTGGAAGCTTTCATTTCAAATAAATATATTACTTGATGTTAGGATGCATATACTCTAATATTTAAATCCGTTGTTTAATTTCAAATGGATTATGAAACACTACTAAAATAGCCGTAGGACAACAAAAACTTTATTTAGATGAGGGTTGATCTTTTTATCATGAGAGAACATGATGCTATTTTGGCTAGGGATTTTTGAATAATTGAAGGCAATGAATACCTGAAGCTCGAAATCGCGTAGGCAAAGAATAAAACATAAATGGCAATATTCATCAACATCTTTAATCGCATATATTTTTTGACTTTTTTTTATTGATGATTATTGCATGATTATTATGTATGCTTCGTTGAAAACATATGTGTTTTTAAAAGATGGACCATCTTTACCAATATTGCTTTATTACTACGTATGCTTTTTTGACAGTAGATGCATTTTTAAAAAGTTGTCCTAGAACTATGGGATCATAGCGGTTTTTAATGGAATTAATTTTTTTCGAAGGAAATCAAATAGTTTAATTTTTATATGTTCAAAAATACTTCATTCACGTTTAATAACAGTTGTGATGAAAATATTTTCTCTTTCCCCCAATTGAGAAATATCACGCCATTCATTCATAAGTGGGAAACATTGAAGGATTGACTCCTGTGAAGCATCATAAAATATTATTATTAAATTATTTTATGAGGTCAGAAATAAGAAAATAGTAGTTTGTGCTTATATAAATATTGGTTTCATAAAAATTCTGTGTAAAGTAATATATTAAAAAAGTTATTGATAAATATTGTAGTTTATCATTTGTAAATCATCATGAGACGGAAACGCTCGTTATTCAGTATCCAAACGTGGCATTCCTTTTTATGAAAATATGTTGTTGTTTTGGGTTAGGGAGCTTTTGAAGCTGGAAATCGCGTAGGCAATGTATAAAACATAAATAGTAATTTTCATTTCCAATTTTTTTCTTTCTTGGTTGGTAAAAAGGCGTTGGAGCTCTCGTCAATCTCGAAAGAAATAAAAAAGCATCTCTCATCTTAAAGTAGACGCAGCACATTGCTTCATAAATTTCAAATCTGTTCTAGTATTTCAAGTTTTTCTTAGCCAGAAAAGAAAAATTCTGCCTTTGTCAATCAGAAAAAAAAGCATCGTATTTCTTTAAAGTTGTTGCATGCACATTAATATAATCACGTAAAAACATCTCACGTAATAACCTGAAATTTGCGTAGCAGATTTCAATTTCTTTTAAATTTTTTTTCGCATTTTATACAGTCCTCTAGACCAACACTAATAGTTCCTCACGCTTAAGCATAGTACAAACAAGTGAAGTACTGAGTCTAGGAAGCAAGTTCTGGACTCAGCACTTTGATGATACTAGATTGCAACAGCAAATAAACAGGATTAGCAGACAATATCATATTTTGAATCATATACGTTTCACTTGTTTTTTTAACTGTGTTGATCTAGGATGGCTGTGTGAGAGAAACTTGATTCATGTTTATAAGCATGTTTTTTTAGAGCAATATATTTTTAATAACAATTGTGTCACTTTTTTTTAATAATTTTCATTGCATAATTAGTCATCTGTTTCATGTAATTCAGCCAGCACAAAGTATATTTTGTGTGTTTGCTTCGATGATCAACCTATTAACTTAGTGAAGATGTAAATTTATTCATCATCACTTTGCTTGCTATTGTCATTTCAAACACTTTAGAAAAACAGTCTAATCACGCAATTCATGTAAAAACTGTGTTTAATAAAAACGTGATAATTTTTTCAATGTCCGTAATAATATATTTAATTTCTTTTAACTTTAAAGCAGGTGAAATAATTTGGTATAACTTAAATTTTAAATCTGCATACTGTTCTCTGGATTATTAACCATTAAAAATTTTAAAATAATGGCAATTGTTCTTTGAGGCATATCAAATGACAGTAATAAGTGGAGCATGTCTATTTAATAATCCAGAGTTTTGATGTTATTGGAAAAATTTTCAATTTGATCTGATGTGAAAAAATATTTTGAACCAAAGAAGCAAAAATTGAAAATATGTGTAGAACTTCCTTTCTGAAAACTAAAACAAAATTGTTTCGATAGAGTGCTTTGATGCTCCCATTTTCGCATTAATTATTGTTTAATTCAAAACTGGAAGCGCATTTCGGATCGTTTTTATCAATTAGAATCTCGGATCAAAATTTTACTGTATTCTCTGTTATGCGATTTCAATAATTATTTGAAAACTGCCCTCTTTTAACATTAGGAAAACAATGAGATTTTGAAATAAAACATAATTCAACTATTTTAAGTCGATTCAATCTTTAAAAGACGGCGTATTGCCACTTACTATAGAAAGGGCGCGCTTTTCTTCAGCAGAAATATCAATATTTTGTATTCATCAATTAATTCCTTTATTGAATATTCTAACTTAAAAAAATAGCTTTTAAAAATCGCAGACAGAATCGATCGCTTTGATTGAGATTTACAAAAAAATTATTGTGTTGATATTTATATTTCTTAAATATATTAGATTTTAATAAAAAATTAATATATGTTTATTTTATATTTTTATTTACAGTAAATAAATTTTATATTTTTATTTACAGTACGAAATAAATAAATAATAACAAAATAAATAAATTATAGCAAGATGAATAAATAATTTGTAACCCCAAGATTCACATATCTAAAATTCAATTTCTTCAAGCCATTGCATTTATAAGCATTTGAAAGTACAAACTGACCCTGGCCAATTCTTGTCAGATTTGGGCAAAATTTGATAAGAATTTACATTGAATGATAAATCCGTTTATCATTTCTTTGGCTCTTTATGTTTAGATACTACTAAGTTCACTTGTATTTGAACAGCTACACATAATTTCTTTGAAGGAATTTCGATCAGAATTTGATAGAAATCTGAAATTTGGTCTAAAATCCTTAATCCAAATTTCCTCAGTCTAATTCAAAGGGGTTTTGAGTTATTGCGTTTACGGATAGACAGATAAACTGTCAAAATATGTTTTTCGCATTCGAGGAAGTTTAAAACTTGAATATTATTCAAAATTTTAAGTTCTAATTTTTTGGTGATTGTAATGGTTTCTTTATCTTTTGCATACGAGAAGGTAAAAAAAAGTATTATCTTTCCTTGCCTATTTGTCCGACTTTTTTCCCTGGAATCTTTCTAATTAATTCTGTCCATACCTTATAGGACGTACGATGACCCTTCCAGCTGGACAGTCTCAATCTGGACGTCCCCTGTTGATAAACGACGAAAGCTAAACACTCCTTGTGTGCAAATGAGTATGCAGAGTTCGCAATTACATTAAAACAGCCGCCTGCCTGATGATGCATCGAAATTTAACGACCGGCCCCAACTTTGGTGAATCCCATGCCACTTTTCCAACCCCTCTACCCCTCTCTATCGTCTGCCTTTTAATCCCTCTCTCGGATTTAAACGGACAAAGGGAGTCACCGGACACTGGTGTTTGTTTGTCGCCAGTTTGGGGGAATCCTCTTGGGAAAGTATCCATGACGGTACCGTCAGGGGTTGGGTCTTTGATGTCGTTTGATGGACTTTTAGGGGCTGGGACAGCGGAAATAAAAGGAAGGCCTCACCTGGTGGGAGATATTAAATAGAAATTTTGTCGTTTGGGATTTTTTTGGAGGGTAGAAGGAATGAGATAGTGGTACGATTCAGATTCTAAAAGTTGGAATGCGGTTCTTTGAATTTATACCGTGAAATCCAATTACTTTCATGGAATTTCTGTGAATGACAGTTGTGAGAAAAGGACTTTTTTCTCTATTACTCCAACAAATGCAATACCAGGACAATGTTCCATCATCGAAAATAAATCTATAGGAGGCATTCTTACTTTTTTCCCACGCATGGATCACGTTTGTTCAGAAATGCTTTTAACAAAGGCAAGTTTCTGATGATGAAAGAAGTCGTCTAGCTAGAAGTCATCTAGATTAATATTCAGGATATTAATTGGATTTTATTGCTTAAGGTATATGATGTAATAATTATTATTTTATATATAATTATCAAATAATGTGTTAAAAATGCTATCAAATTTTTTTCAATCTTTGGTTTAAATTTTTAGAAAGAATTTGGTATTACTTGTCCTTGACAAACCATACCGATTTTTTCAGTTAAACATTTGGTAATTAAACCCTCGAATTCTCATCATTTTGAATTTCGTGTACTTAAATATTAATAAGATAGACATTATGGTAAAAAAAACGTAGCTTTGGTATTTTCTGACCAGATTATTATGAGTTGAACCAAACTCTATTCTAAATTTTTCTTTATTAATATATAACAATGGCTTTCAAAAAACAACTAGAGCATGGGGTACAAAGTAATCTTTTTCACCTTCTCTGCCGTCTTGCGAGTTAGAAAGAGTGAGTACCTTCGTGGAATGCCATAACCCTCTCTCTCAAAATACTTCGCTTTAAACCTATTGTAAACAAACTAAATTTTTTGTTCCCAAGCTTCCACTAAAACTTGCGCTCAGGATATTCACATCCATAGTCTTTTCCGATTACTAATACTTGATGCACATTAATTCTTTTGTTGCAAGCATTCACCTTTTTTTTCTAGAAGAGGTGTTGATATTTAGATATTATTTTCGTGATTTATCCTAGGTTTAGAACCACAAGTTATTCGCAATTTTCATGCTCCTTCAAAGAAGAATGTTAATCCTTCTGATTTAAATTCTTCAATTGGTCATAACACATTTCACCTCCATAGCTGGCACTATTTAAAATGAAGTCTGATTTGTCTGACAAATTGTGACAATGATACAGATGACGATAGTGAATATGATACTACAACACTTCACCAAGTGTTTTTTCTCTGTAGTTTCCTCAAAACATATGTTACAATGCTTTTAATTGAGCAGAAAAACTAGTGCTAAAAGCTTTTTTTTTTTTTAAGTATTAGATCTTATTTAGACTGAACTAAGTACAATTTATATGCTGCAATAGGAGACTTTCTTCAGACTATTCGTCTTACCTATTTCAATAGAACTGTAAAAACTTATAGTTTATATATATATATAGATACACACATATATTGATTTTTAATTTCCGCTTTAAAATATTCCTTAATTTTTTTTCCAGAATTAGGGAGTTTCATCTTCGATTCAGAACTTTATATCTAACTGACTGATTGAACAAAATTGGAATGACAAATTGAAAAACTAGGTAAAATTTAATTCTATAAAGCTAAAGTTTCCAAATATTAACAATTTTAAAATCAGAATCTTAATCGTAATCGAAAGAAAAATTCTCAAGGAAGATTTTAAAAAGTAACATGAATTGCGTAATAGGATTAAGTAATTGCATGAATTAAGTAACATGAAAAGTACATGAATTAATTTTATTCTTGATTATATTATTCTTGTAGCCCATTTGGTGGGAAAAAGAAACGATGGGTTTTAATTTTATTATTTTTTACGACTAAAAGTTAGCAGCTGTATCAACACAAATTTTGCTAGAATCACTGCACTCGCCACCCAAAATCAAAACACTTAAGCCGACTCCCTCTTACGTGAGGGAGAGAATAGAAAGCATTGTAGGGTGCACAAAGCACGACATTTCTCTCCCTTCTTGTTCCATTACGAAGCATGGAGAAGGGAGGGAAAATCTTTAGCTGATTGTTCTTGCTACTATTGTTTTACCGATGGACCATTATGTTGCATATCAGCAAAAGACAAATGCAGATGAACACTGCAGCAACATAAAAGGAATAAAAAGCAAACAAATGATGAACAATAAAATATGAACCATACAGATACAGATGATGAACAATAAGATGAACCTTGCAGCAAAAAAATCATAAACAAAAAAATGAACCATGCAGAAAAAAAAATGATAAATAATAAAAGATGAGCCATGTAGAAAAAAAAATGATAAATAATAAAAGATGAACCATATAGAAAAATATATGAAATATAACAAATCAACTATGCAGCAACAAAAATGAGTAAAAAGCAAGTGATGGAGGAAAAAAGATGAGTAATGCAGCAACAAAAAATGAATAAAAAAGAAAAAAAATGATAGAAAAAGTAAAAGATGAACCATGCAGTAAAAAATGATAAACAATAAAAAATTTGTACCAAAAAACGAGGAAAAAGCTCACAGAAAGGTAAACATTAACTAGGAACTATGCAGAAACTAATGAAAAATAACGAGGAATCATGAAGCAGAAAAAAATTAACAATAACGATGAATCATGCTGCAACAAATGATGAAAAATAAAAGATGAATATGCAGCAAAAAATGATGAAGAATGAAGGATGAAACATGCAGCAATAAAAGATAAACAAACAGCAACAAATGATGAATAAGAATAGTTGAGCAAAGATAAATTTATTGATACAGATTAACATTGATTGAACTTTGAAGAATTTATTAGCAAACTCGAAAATCGGAAAATAAATTTACGATAAAGTTTGATTTGTTTCAAAAAAATGATAATTACAACTAGAAGCTCTTCTGTTATTCAGTTCGCATTTCATATATGCGCGTAACGTATGGGTCAATAAGATTCAAATATTTAATACAAAATGAACGACATTAAGTACTGCATGTCTTTTCAGCAATACTATGTTTTTAAAGTATACTATATTTGATTTAACATCATTCATTGATATAAATCAAATATACATAGTATAATATATTCTCGCACAATATTGCGATTTTATTATCGTTTATTGATAATCGGAATTTTAATCAATCAATTAGTTAATTGTAAATAAGTTGATAAACCCTTTTGCCTTATACCTGGTAAGTTTTCTACTATATTATGCTACTAATTATTTCTGGGTAGATGTCTTTCATAAATATATAAGGCAGCTAAAGAATTACGTAGTTCCTTTAAAGACAGTCATCTTTTTTGACGCATTCTTTTAATTGATTTGATATTTAAAGAAAATAAATGCGTTCTAAGCAAAACTATTATAAAAAATATACATGAGCCTGCGATTTCCTTTTCATTCACAAATTATATATTCAAATACTCATCGTTTACAGCTTTTTTATGTATATTGTAATCTAATATAATTTTTATCATTTTGTCTAATTTAATTTATTATTTAATCTAATATAATTCATACATTATTGATTTATTTATTTTGATGCATTGCTCTCACAAGAATGATGTTCTTGTATTTTTTAGAATATAATGCACGATAATTATATTAATACAACACAGTTTGATTCATGTTAGTTTATTTCTTGCTAACTGACCTGTGCAGAGTACGATACTTTGATAATACAGATTAATAACATTAAAAAAAGGTATTTCATTTTAAAGAACCATGGCGTGCCAAATTTTGTATCATTGCTTCGCAAAAAAAAAATTACCACATATTTTAATTTTCAAAATTTTACAAAAGGAAAATTTGGAGTTTTTCTCAACTAGTGAAGATGGTGAAAGATTTTTTTCATATCTGTTCATCCTATTTAAAATCAATTTTATATTAAATGTGAAAAAAAATAATAATCTGCCTTAGATTGGAGCAGTTGAAAAAATTCAGTATTTTATTTCTCTAAAAAAATTGGAAAATTGAAATAGATAGTGATGCTTGTTAAATAGTGATAAATTAGTTCGAAAATTTAGCCTTTTAACAATCAAATAATGAAATGTTTTTCCCGGTGTCCTCTTTCCGCGATTTCTTACTTGGTTTGAATCGTTAAATTCAAGGGGAATAAGCAATAAACAATACTTTACAAAGTTTGTAACAAATTAAATTGATTTTTATATTTAGTTTAGTTCGCATTTTACATTGAAAATTAATTTACTTGGTATATATAAGTTTGATATAATATTCCTTAATAGCTCAAAAAAAATGTACAATTTTTATTGAGCTCGAATTTTTGTGAGTATATTGAACATTACACAACCGAAAGAATTTAACAAAATTATTTCTTCTCTTTCATTCTAGAGATGTGCACAAAGCCACAGTAGCGTCTATAATTATTGTACAGTTGACACTTATTTGAAATTAGTACTGGTAAGTACTCAATAATATTAATTTAGCTCTTTTTTTAAACATCATTTTCTCTTCCTCAGCAAAGGGAAAATATTGCAACCTTCAAAGAATTTTAGTTCGAGATTTTGACTATTTCTCACTTTACAAATCTCTATGTCCAATAATTCATTTTTATATTGGGTTGTTCGGAAAGTCCTTTCGTTTTTTTTTTGTCAAAATGAAAAGAAATTTTCGTTTAATGAATAAATTATTTATTAAATTATAAAATTGCCATTCTGGTCTAATACCTTTTGCCATATTTTTGGTAGTAACATGATTACACGCTCATAAAAGTTTTGGTCTTTGCTGTAAAAAAAAACTGATCGAGGTGGCTTTTGGCCTCCTCATTTGAAGGAAAAAATTTGAAAATCAGTTCTGGTACTGATGTACTGTTAACACATCTTCTCCACACATATTGGCTAATTTATTTCTGGCTTGACAGCATTTTTACCTTTTATATAGCAAAAAAGAAAAAAATGACGAAAATGCTGTTTATTGCTCTCCATATTTAAAAGGGCACCATCCAAAAACTACTGCGAAGAATCAGCTGCACTTTTTCACACTCAAGCCTTGCTATATCAGCTCTTAAAACATAAAATGATTTTGGGGTTTAAGTATGAAATTGGGTGCGAAAAATACAATTAAATCCTCTGTCGGGAAAAAACGAAATTACTTTCCGAACAACCTAATAATATACTTGCCTGCCTGTCAACATACGATTTAAAAGCATTTTGAACTAGATGCGTTTGTATATTTCTATCAAATCTTAAGCGAAATCTATGCAGAGGAAATCTGTCTGTCCGTTTATTTAAATGTATGTCAGTACGATAATTACCTAACGACGATAGTTCAATGGATAAAATATGGAACATAGTTAAAGTATGCATCAAATTTACAATTACATCATTTGAGTTAGAGTGGGGTGGGGGTTGAACTTCTCTCGGGATTATACTTTCGCAAGTTTGTAAAAGTGATAACAACAAAACATAAACCTGCGCCGTCTTAAAAATGAATTTTGGTACGTGATTTTGTGGTTATAGCAGTAGTTCTGTATCAAATTTTGATTTTACTTGGTTAGATAAAAATATGTCCTAAAATCCTTATAGATTTCCTTGTATATGTATGCTATCTGCATATCAGCAATCAGTCACTACGTATATCGTCATAGATGAAACATCCATTCTTTAAGACAGACTCTTTTTACGTCACGTTTTTTAAGATTGATGGTTATGGAAATAATGCTACATCGCGTTCAGTTGATGAAGATGAAATCTGGGTCGATACTTCCACCTTAAACATCCGAAAACATGAATAAGCAGAGACTTGGATGTAAACTATTTTAATAGAATTGATTTTTGAATGCTGTTAAATTAGATATAGCATAGATAATTTTTATTCCAAAACTTACCACACATTTTTCTTTGTAATACATATTTATAAGTTTTAAATATGGACTATTCATAATAATATAATTCTTAACTGTGGTGTCTGAATATTGAACAACCGGACTTTTCAAAAAGTAAACGAAAATTAAGTCATTCAAATACAATTGCCCTTATTTTTATTATTATATGGAATTCTAATTCAAACGAAAATTATGTATAATCGATAATAATCTCAAGAAATTCAGAAACTTTTAAATGAAGTAAGAAGTATCTTACCATGCCCAGTCTAATTAGGTAACGTAGAAAGTTATACAATTTAGGAGTTAAGTAAATCAACAGCAGTGGTTTTCTTGAAACTTTCTTGCAGGAACTCTAATAATTAATACGTAAAAGATAATACATATATCTTTTAGACCTTATTAACTTTGAGAAGAGCTATGAAGGACAAGAAGGTTCATTTTTTTTTCTGAACATGAATACAGAACCTCTTATTAAGGTGAAGAAAACCGAAGATGCATTTTGGATCTTTTTTCTCAGCCGAATAAAATATGATTGTGTTAAACAATTACAATTCTAACAGCATCACATAAAATTTTTTAATCTGTATCGTTGAGACATTAGACTTTCGTGTGTATGTGCATAATAATGTTCAGACAAGCAAATGATCACTACTGGGTTTCGTCAGAAAAATGTTATTATATGCTTTAGATCTCTCATTGGGGGCACCTCATAATTGAATCTGATCAAGACAGTAACCCCACATCCCGACATCAGAAAAGGGCCCCAAATCGAATAGAAAATTGATTTTACGTTTCTTTCTTTAATAAACTTTTTTTAAACAAAATATCAGTACAATGTAAAATCCGTCTGTTTTATGTTAGCCTTTTCATTAACCTATCGATTAAGCACACACAATTTATGTTTCGTACGCGATAATATCACACACACACACACACACACACACACACACACACACACACATATATATATATATATATATATATTGGATGTAAAATATATCTTTAATGCATTACATTAAAATAATCTTTTAACTGGAGTTTGAATAAGGAATCGATCTCGATATTTTTCATTCTGTTAGAATAAATATTCAAACTTTAATGTCCCAGTATTTTTATAATACAAGGAGACTGATAAGATAATTGCATTTCTTAAATAATGTAGTATGTTTTATTTGTATACAATAAATGCAAGAAATAATTAAGTTCACATACATGTGAAAATAACTGTTGAGAAATTTGCATATTTTTCCTTTAAAAATGTACAATTATTTAGTTTATGAAATTTAGGAGTTTCTCGTTTAGATAGATGATTGAGATAGTTGTAGAAAGCATTTTAATATAAATCTTGCCTTAGCACTTTGTAAGATTATATTTTAAAGTCAATGGTTAAATGTGGTTCTTCGAATTAAGACTAAGAGTGTTTTTAGTTTTAATTTTAAATTACATTTTGAAATAAATAACGAAAAATACCATAGACAAGCTCTATGCATGGTTTTTCACTATTGAAGAAGTGAAGCTGAGGGGAGGGGTGTCAGAGAAGCTTTTGCCCTGGGTCCTGCTTTCGGAACTGTAGGCGGTTCTCGCTACTCTGGTGGGTGCAAAAAAATGTGAGTGTCGGTTGGCACTCATTGGCGATGGGACGTATTTCTCAAGTAAAGGGCCAGTAATGGCCCTTAGGACTCAACCACAGTTTCCACCAGTGTTATTATTGCCGTCGTTCGGTCACTCTGATTTGTCTGTGACCGGCTATAGGTTATATACTTTAGTTGCAAAAATAGTATCGAAGATTTTATCTAACTATCTTATTATGTCATGTTCAATTTCACTGATGCAAAAATAGTATCGATGATTTTGTCAAACTACCTTATTATATTTTTTAGTTATGTTCAATTTCACTCATGCAAAAAAGACAGGAAAAAAAAAGATAAAACTTAGTATGATGCAAAGACATTTCTACTGATAAATTTCATTTCAAATTCGATCTGAACCCATTAATTTTATAAAGACCAAGACATTAAAGACACAATTTTATCCAAAGTCTTTTTCAGTTATCTTGATCATAGACAAATATAATTCCTAAAACGTCCTCTTCGATAAAAGGAAATTTAAAAGACAGTAATTCGATAAAACATTGCAAACGATTTTTCTGGTCATAACGTTGCTTTGTTTTTGCATATTTCATATGCGAGAATTTAAAAATCCATGGAATATTTTCTTCGTTTTAAGCTTCGTAACGACAGAAAACAACGAATATTTTTTTAATTTATTATTTCCTTAAAATTTGTCCGTTAACTTTATACAGAAAGTAATATATACCATAACCAAAACTATGATCGTTCAACTTTTATGTAAATAGGAAAGATTCTGGCCATTTCTGAATTCATTGGATGGCTCTGGCATTCAAATATATAATCCAATGTATGCATACCGTTCTATAAAAAGGTTATTTCGAATTGTGTGATGCGGCGTAAATTTCAATATTCGCAAAACTTTTTCCTCCAGACGCTGGATTCGGCGTATTTCAAACTTTATTTTGTTAGTAAACAGATAAATAAATAAATAAATATTAAGGTAGAGAAACGATTGTATTACATTGACTCTAAGCCCAAATGTAAGTCAAAAAAGACTTAAAGAAAGGAATTTCATGGAAAATGGCAGATGAAATTCTGTTATATCTTCTTTCCGACGGAAAAACTTTTCCATTATTCTACTTGGAAAAAGTAGAAAGGCTTAAATCGGCCGAAAAATAAACGCGTCTTAAAGAATATGCCAATACTTTAGCGCGATGAAAAAGGAATTTATGACATTTACTTCGCATTTTTGGCCGTTTCATTCGACTTTGACTTAACACTTAAGATCAATTTTGACTGGCACTTTTTTGGTACTTTTATCAGTTCTCCTCGAAGTCGATTTTCCTTTAAAGTACTTTTTATTTTGCATCAGCTACCGATTTCTACATCTCGGAGTAAATTTACGCTTGATTAAGTGCATTGAATTTATTATTCGGAATCGCACATGAGAGAGAGTTTTGTGACAGGAAGGTTTTATGGAAAAAGTCTGTAGCTGATAGAAAAATTTATGAAGTATTGGTAGAAAAGCTTTAAATGAACATCTTTTTGGTACAAAAGTTATCAGTGAATATCTATTTTGTGCAAAGGTTAACAGTAAATTCGTATTCGGTATAGAAATTACCAGTGAATATCTGTTTAGTACAAAAATTCTAAAGGAATATATCTTTGGATTAAAAATCCTCAGTGAATATCTGTTTGGTACAAAAATTCTAAAGGAATATATCTTTGGATTAAAAATCCTCAGTGAATATCTGTTTGGTACAAAAATTCTAAAGAAATATATCCTTGGATTAAAAATCCTCAGTGAATATCTGTTTGGTAGAAAAATTCTAAAGGAATATATCTTTGGATTAAAAATCCTCAGTGGATATCTGTTTGGTACAAAAATTCTAAAGGAATATATCTTTGGATTAAAAATCCTCAGTTAATATCTGTTTTGTACAAAAATTCTATAGCAATATATCTTTGGATTAAAAATCCTTAGTGAATATCTGTTTGGTCAAAAATTATCAGTGAATGTCTGTTTGGTACACCTGTTATCAATGAATACTTGTTTGGTGCAAATGTTATCAGTTAATATATGTTTGGTATCATAGTTGCCAAAGAATATCTAGTTGGCAAAAAAGTTATCAATGAATATCTTTTTGGTGCAAAAGTTATAATTGAATATTTTCTTACAAAAATATCAGTGAATATATTTTTTGTTCAAATGTTATTAATAAATATAAGTTTGGTTCAAAAGTTATCAATTAATATCTATTTGACAGAAAAGTTACTATTATGTCAGAAAAAGAAATTATATTATTGAAATCTCGGGAAATATGTTTACAGGAAAGTTTATTTTTATGTTTCTATTTTTGTCTGATTTAATTATAAGAATTTTTTATTAATGTTCTCAATAAATAATCCTTGACTGTTAATCTGCTATGACGATGTTTACCAATAAAATTATAGTGATATAAATCTCTAAATTCATGAAAATACGATAAAGAAATCTGAGATAAGTAAGTCAATCAAAATTTCCTTTGTGTGTTATTATTGTTTTGATTCAATCATAGATATAATACTTTAAAAACGAAATGACCTTCTATACCCTTCAACTGTAAGCAGATGATCTTGCGAGTTGTACCTTTCATATTATAAAAGGCCCAAATTTACAAATAAAATAATTTTTGATTATATATCAGTATAAATAAAAATGAATGTTTGTCTGCATATCTCTTATGTGCTCCGTACCACTCATCCTCATCCACTTTGACTACTTAGTACTTACAGTTTACGGGATGGTCTTGTACGTATAGTAAAATTATCTAATATATAAAAAAAATATTTTCCATCTATTAACCAAGGATTAACCTCTAAATAACCCTCCAAGGAGACATATTAGATTCATTAAAGATGCTAAATTCAAGCTAGATATTTCGTAAATATTGTACGTTCATGCTATGTAAGTCCTTCTCTTATGGTAATAGCATGCGAGAAAGTCTGAGGGGAACCAATCGTATAGATTTGAAATTTTAATTAAATATTTCATAAAATCCTAGCCTTTTCTGTAGTATCTTCAGGAAATATTAGAGTACAAAAGATTTTGCCCCATTTTAACTTTAAAAAATTATTAATTCAACTATATCAATGATTTTATTCCATAAATATATTTTCCGTGTTTAATAAACTTTAAAAGAATATATTTTAATCAATTTTTCTAACATTAATCTAAAATATTCTGAACGCATATTAAACGAATCACAAAAGATAAAAAAAAAAAGTTTCTTCGCTTACAATTCTTTAAGAACAAAATACATTACAATTCTAAAAGAATACATAAATGTATTATATAGGTGAATTTTTTTCGAACCTTATACGCTGAAATTCTATTCAATCGATTTCTTGCACTTGCTCAAAGGTTGTAAGCTTAGTACAGTTATCACAGATGTGATATAAAAATGAAATTTTGTTTTTTCGTATCCTATGCGCTGCCGTACGGTTCAACCGATTGCTATGAAACTTGGTAAAATCTTTTGCTTGCACTTCCACGAAGGTTATATTTTGAAATTAATAATGGATAAAAGTCAAATAGTAAAAGGCACATCCCATTCGGAATTAATCACACATATGTCAAACAAAATAAAATTATTATGATTGATATCAGTCAATGTGAGTGAGACGAAATCTAAAATACTTTATGTAAACGCTAATTTTCTTCTTCTCATTAATGAATAGTTTTCTACACAGAATTTTGTCATTTAGCTTGCTCACTTGGCTTATCTCACATATACAAAATAAAATCATTATCGATGAGGATCAAGGTAATTTACATACAAGGAAAATTTTCGAATGCAAACAATAGTTTTGCTATTTATTAAGTGAATCAACAAATGATATTTCGATTATACAAATATATATCGTGTCGATTGCTTCGATAAAAAATATGTTCGAAAACGTTCGTCATTTAATAGGTCTAATAGCGCAACATCTAGAAACTGGTCGAATCGAGATTCATAAACAAACGGGGAACAACAAGAGATCAATTAAACAGATCGTTTACAAATTGCAAATTTACGTGTTTAGAGTCTCATGATCAATATGGCCAATGACCAAAAGACAACATTTGCGTACAACCTGATCACGAGTATTAGAATAAAAAAAGAAATAGGAAGCAAGAAGCCTAATTAAAAGAATGTGTTAACTCCTCACACAACACATCGAAGGACCAGATTAGTTACTCCTCACACCACATTCATTTAGTTAATTGCCTCTAATATATAACTCTTCAAAATAACCACAACAAGTTTTTATTAAAATACAATACAAAAGAGTACAACACAGCAATAAATTCATCGACAGCTCGCGTCACGTGATTGCAGTGATTACATGGAATCAGATGATTGGGCGGGATGGAGAAATGCGCGCGAACAGAATGTCTATCCGGGTTGTGTTTATTCCACTCATTCTCATTATTCCCCCAAAACATACCTTTTGATTTCAAACGACTGCAGTTTCCTATTCGACTTGAATTCTCGAAGACCGACAACAATGTGCATGGTCAATCACTTCAAGTGTGTGGATAGAACCTAAAAAATCAAGCTTTTTCACTTAACCAAATGTATGCTGGATGCTTACGAGTCGGATAGACAAGAAATTTATACGTTTCTTCTGAAGACGGTAAAAAAATTGCTTAACCTAAAGTCTTGAATGATAAAGTTTTAAAAAAATAAAATAGAATAAATATTATTTACACTTCTCCTTTACATTTCCTTCAATTTCAATGAATGCATTCATTTCCGATACGAAAATAAATATTATTCCATATATCATCTATTATTCCATATATTTATCACTCCTAATTAAACCAATTTTATTCCAAATTTCAAACATTTCCAAAATCATTTCATCTGCGGCAGTAACGCGCCGGGTACCATCTTATATATATATATATATATATATAGGTAGGTAGATAATTACTATATAATCTTATTTATTACATTTGATAAAAAAAGTCTCCTGAACTAGTCTTTCAAAGGAATTATTAAGAGATATAGCAACCATGACACATTGAAAGATTTTAGATGTTATTTCCATGGCATAGTGAACAGTGGGCAGAAGGGTAAAAGCAAAATTTGGAAAGGCACATTGTGAAACGTATGTCTTTGCATGCCTTTAAAGTTAGAAATTGATGATCGAGACCTGGAAGGGGTAAAATTAAACACAATGTCCCCACATCCGCATTTCAGACCATATATTCTTTGTTTAATAAGCTGAGTCAGTTCTGATCCCCAACTCTCCACCCTGATGCAATTAATTCTCAATATACCTTTATAGGTGTGTCTCAATATACCATTAGGTGTAAATTAAACCCAAACTGGCTTGACGACTGAGTCTCTTTCGGAACTGGACAATTTTGCTTCTGACAGAACTAGAAAATCCATTCAATGCGAACATTATTTCTCATTCGTATGGTAACTTAAGTAGTTCTGGTAAGACATGTTATTGGCAAATATTCTTTTTCTGAAACGATAGGAAAATTGGTGAGCAATTTATTTTTATTTGATCACTCCTGCAACATAAATTGATCTATTCCAAAGCTATTCTGTAAATTTAAAACTAAATATATATTTTAATTTCAATTAAAATATCAAAGGCTCGATGGCCCTTTAATAATAAATATAAAAATGTGAGAATGTATCTATAAATTGATAAACATTAACCAAAAGTTATTGCATAAATTTTCATCAATTATAATAAAAGATCTTAAAATTACTTATTATAATATTGTCATAAACATTCATTAACTGTGCAAATACATTAGAAACACATCTTAACTACTAATTGTGTTTTATACATTTTTATTTAAATGCAATAATCATTGAAATGCTGCATTTCAAGGTTTTGTTAAATTTGTTTTTCTTTTTTTTTTAATTCTTTCAATAAATTTAAATAACAAATCAAAAGATTTCATTGGAATTATCTGAACCACAGCGTTGTTGTGCTGTGACTAATGGCACTTTATAAGCACGGTGACAGTTATGTCAGTGATTTGAGCCGAGCGAGAGTATCTTTTTTGTTCATTAAAGCCATTTGGAACCAAGAGTATACGACTTAGCTACTTCATGCGTCACATTCACTGTAGAATCCCTTTTAGCAAGGGGACACATTCACACCCCTTACAATTAGAACACAGAAGAACAACTATATCCAACCGGACTTAAACTTCAGATTCCCAGATCATGGTGAAAACTCATAACTCCTATACCAGAACACCAGCTGAGCTACAGTGAATACATCATCTGCAAAAATCATCTTTAATGACATCAAGGAAATAAATGCTCTGGCTGTAAAACCATAATCTATGGAAAATGAAGGGGGGGGGGAAAGAATATGATAAATTTTGCTGACGATGACTTCGGAATTGTTGACTGTTTTCTTTTATCAATAAAACACATCTGAAAAAAATATTTTTGTTGTATTTTTTGAAGAAATAGCAATTATCAATATCAAAAATAAATTTTACTATTCATTGGCAAACTAAATTTTCCAGTTTCTGCATTCCAAATCTTTTCCCTTTAATTTATGGCATTAACTATCATTAACTTTTAATCATTAAATATCTTTTTAATCAAGGCGTTTCGAATTAATTGTGTCGGGAGTTTATTCTTATCGGTAAACATTCATGACGGAATTTCCAATTTAGATATTAATATTCATGAAAACGATTCCTAGAGTAACATTTCCTCCATACCGGCAGGATTTCATGTTTTTTTCTATGGCCAAATCAGAGCGCCTTGTCACAGCTTGTCACTTTTGATCAGATAAGGAGCACTTTTCTTTCGCGGATAAAAGCCTTTTTAAAAATATGGGTGCGATTTATCATCAGTTTTCACGCATGTGCACAGCAGGGCTGTTATTATGGCAACAAGAGGCAGCATTTTTTTAAAGTTATTGTTGAGACAAGGAGTGCGGTATTCTTTTTGGATACACATTTTGTTACAAACTAGCTTCTTTTTTATCAGTGTTTTCAAACTTTATAAGCATACTTGTTATTAATTGTGATTCCACTGTAATAAAGTTTATGGAAATTTAATTATTTTCTAGAAAGTTATAAAAAGATAAATAACTGGTTTTTTTTTGTCCTTTAAGGTAGACACAAACTGTATTCGGCATAAAATTGTTTGAAAATATTTTTAGATAGTTTTTAAAAATAATTATTACCTTTATCAATTAATTATTGCTTTCATAATTAAAAATTAATCCTAAATTATTTCATTTTAAAATTATTATAACCTATTCTTTAAGACGATAAGCAAGCCAAGTATTCAAAATGTATGGACTAACAAAATATTTTATCAGAACATTAAGCTAGAAAAAAAAATTGCTATTTTCAAAGATATTTAAAATACTTTCAAGTTATAAAAATATCTTTATTTTAGGTTTCAAGAATAATAATAAAATTGAGTTTTTAAAACATTGACACATACACACACACACACATATATATATATATATCTTTTTGAAAATAATTCTTTAAATAAAGGCTTAGATAAAACTCTATTATTCACTTTGCTGAGTTTGACTTTGTAAGCACGTAACAGTGGATAGATAGACATCATTTTAAGGAAAATAATATTATTCTCAAACAAATGCAGTTTAAGAAAAATTTTTACAAAAGTTGTCTCCAAGTATTAATCAAGTTTCAACAATGCTCTTCTAAAGAAATTAAGGATGAAAACACTTTATTAATGCCTTTTTTAGATAATGTTCCTATAATTCTAGTTTTGACTTTAGCTGCTTCTGGTGGTTTGCTTAAACGATTTGATTTTTTATCAATTGCTTGATTAAATATTTATAATGTAAGGATGTAAATTAAATAAATAGTATTAAGCATTTATACTAATATTGTAAGCGTCCCAATCCACTTTTATAAGTCTTAATTAGTCTTCTGAAGATTCTTTTGAAACCCTAGGAACTGTAGTGTTTTGTTCGGATTTTAAATATAATATTTAGATAAAACGATAAAATGAATGCAGATTTCTTTATCTTAACAAATGGAAGGAATGTAAGGCCATGAAGGAATCCGATTGGTGGCACCAAAGATTCCATTATTAATCCATTCTTTATATCTGCTCACAGATTATAATGAAATAAAACTATTGATGCTGCAAATACCACGAATTCATTACTAACCTTTCATGCCATTAATGCCATTTTTCACTCCTGGCCGATGTTGGTAAAGATTAATCGTAATATTATTATTTTTCCCTTCTAATCTCCTCCCCCTCCCTGTCTTTTTAAGAGGTTTAAATTTCATATAGTCCGAAAAAGATTTAATTAACCTTTTTTAAAATTTAAATGTACCTTGTATTAGAATAGTTACGTCTGCCCCTTATTAATTATATAATATAATCGAATCCTGGTTTAAATAGTTTAATATGCGATTATATTTATTTCCATTCTAAAACGAGCATTTCTTTTGTTTTAATAAATAGTATTAGTAGTTGTTAGATCACTACATTAGTCCATTATTAAAATCTATTTTTGGCGACCCTTAAACAAGTAAATACAGGGTTGATTTAATCAAAAATACATTTTGGGATAAGGATGCTTTTATCGCGTGAGAGCATAATATTGTTTTTGGTTTGGGAGTTTTGATGCTCGCGTAGGCAATGAATATGTGAAGCTCGAAATCGCGAAGGCAATAAATAAAGCATAAGTAGCAATATTCATCAACATCTTTTAATCTCATATTTTTTTCCTGATCATACCAGTATTGCATTATTAGTATATATGCCTCTTTGAAAACAAATGCGTTTTTAAAACTTTGTCCTGCTTTTACCAATATTGTTTTATTATTATGTTGCTTCTTTGCCATCAAATGCTTTATTAAAAGGTTGATTTGGAACTATGGCATCATTGCTGTTATTTTATCGAATATAATTAAATAATTTACTTTTCATAATATGTTCAAAAGCTCTTCATTTGCATTAAATAACAGTTTTGATAAAAGTATTTTCTCTTTTCCCAAATAAAGAAATGTCACTTCATTCATTCCTTAAAAGGGGATTATAGAAGGATTTGACTCCCATTCTAGGATTTTTCCATTGTGAAATTGTTTAATAGTCATTTAATTAGCTGTTTCTGTTTACAAAAATATTGTTTTCATAAAAATTATATATAAATAAATATTTTTAAGTATTTATTGGTAAATAGTTGGAAACACAATATTGGATTTTCTGGAAATAGAATTAAACCGGTTACCGACTTACATTAATTAAGAAAAATAAGGACTTAAAAATAATGTTCTCACATGATGACTTAAAATTTGGAATCATTGATTTCATTTTTACTTTTTTGTTGCTGCTTAGACTTATTTTTTATTAATTGAGTTTAAAATCATAGTTAATAAAGAATTCAATACTTCTAGCAAATTTAAACCATCAAGAGAGTACTTCCTTTAACAAAATTTTCATAAACAAGATGACATGCTATTGTAATCGAAATAAAAAGAAGAAGAGATAATACAGCGTTGTACAAAGAGTAAAGTTGTGAAATTTTATAAGCTAAATATGGATGCTAATATTCCATCCTTAAATGAGATCTTCTAACCATCATTTTGCGACAAACGATAATGTCCTACTACATAATTCGTGTACCAAACCACTCAACCCAGCTTGGTAATGGATCGTTATGCTAACCTCTACCGCACCTAAGTGATGACGAACTCTTTAAAACTCTCGGTAAAACACACTCTTTTGCTCAAAATACGAAGTAAATTGGCCGTAAAATAAAATAAAAGTAAAAATCTGGACCCGTTAAAAACAAGAAAAATCGTCTGACGCAAAACGCAGATTAGAGGAACGGAAGTGATGTAGGAAAAAATAATGAAAGAACACGAAAGGAGATGAAAAAAAAAAAAAAAAAAATGGCGCTCGAATAGTTGAAGCGAGCAAAATGTCATTTGCGTTAGCTGCAGTTGAAAGAGCAAATAAAATAAGTATAAAAATCAAGATCAGCTTTACCGAAAAATGAGTGTAGTAAAGGGAAATGATGACATCCATAAATAAATTTTCACCTGATATTAGTTTAGAAGAGCAAAAAACAAAACAAAAAAAAATCGTGGAATTACTGAACGGTGTAAAATCTGGAGAACAGCACGGGCAAAGGCTTTAAAAAATTCAAAGATGTTTGATAAAGACGCCGAGGTAATTTGAGCTGGCGAATAATGGATGTTCGAAAAGAATAGGATTTTGATTTTGGAGTAGATTGAAATTTATTGAGGAAAATGGATGAGGCGCATATAATTTTATGAAGTCTTTTTATGGCACTAGTTTTAAAATAATTTAACAACTAATTTGTGATAACAGTATTTATATTTTATTTTTTTAATTTTCAATTTTTTTTATTTATGCTTTCAGACAAGGATTTACATAGTTTATAAATATTAAGGAATGTGGATTGTTTAAATTTAAAGCAAATCAGCGAAATTCAAAATCCAATGCTCATCTGATATTGTTCATTTTAATGTTTTGTTTTTTAATTATGTTAATTTTTGTTATAATGTTAGTTATATTATGTTTTTTTTGTAGCTATGTTAGTTACATTATACTATTTTTGTTATTATGTTAGTTACATTATACTATTTTTGTTATTATGTTAGTTACATTATACTATTTTTGTTACTATGTTAGTTACATTACATTATTTTATGATTGCAAGAAATTTGGAATGGAACCAGTTTTCTATTTATTGAATATATTTCTTTTGTTCTCAAGTTGCCAAAAGTTTGAAAACTATGTAATGGCATGCTCATTTGTGGTTTTTTTCTGGAAACATTCATTAATGCATAATAAGGATTTGCATAATTTATAAATTTTAATGAATGTGATTGTTTAAAGTAAATCAGCTGGATGTAAAATTCATTTTTAATTTCTTTGTTTTTGATGCTTCATAACCTAACTTTTTTGAAATTATAAGAAAGGAATTTTGTAACCAATTTTCTACTTTTTGCATACTTTTTTGTCCACAAGTTGTCAAGTAGTTTAAGGCATGGTATGTTCATTTGTGATGTTTTCTGGAAGCATCGGTTAATTGATATAGTTTGTCAATTATTTTATCTAGCTGAACTCTTAGCCAATATTATCGAAAAGATTGTTAAATTTATTAAAATATAGCTTAAGACAAGGTACGGCCAAGAAACATCTTTAACGTAAGAAGTTTATTGTTTACTCTTACCGAGCTCTTGATCAGTATTATTCAAATCTTGGTAAGTTTATTAAATTATAAAACGAGAATTAATAAATATTTTGTCCAAAAATTATCTATTAGTTTAAGGCATGGCATGTTAATTTGTGGTACCTTCTAGAAACATTCGCTAATGATAGAAGCTTGCCTATAATTTTATCTACTTGAATTCTTAGTCACCATTATTGAAAAGGATGTTAAATTTATTAAAAATTAGAATATAGTTTAAGTTATGATATACCCAATAAACTTTTTAAATGAAAGGAGTTTATCAATAAAACTTACCCTTCTTTTAACTAGTATTATTTAAAAAACTTACTATATTTATTAAAAGATAAGACTATACTAATAAGATAAAAATAATAAAAAAATACAGCTGAATCACCCTGTTTTTCATCTATAATGAATAGCTGAACTAATGTAATATGATTTTGCGGAAATTTATTTCAATCTTAAGTACACAGAATGCAGCTAAACTGAGAACAATCTTTTCAGATTAACACAGTTTTAAAGAATTTTTTGGAGGTTGCTATACAAATTGAAGTTTATAGTAAAATTTCTTTAAGTTTATAGTAAAATTTCTTTTACAGTTTAGTGAAATAGTATCAAATGTCTTTCATATTAAAAAAGCAGTTAAGAAAGAATGTCGCTCAATATAAATCAAATTAAATGGACAGATTAAGGGTGTTTCTTTGCATTAAAAAAATTCTCATTCGATCTCATCCCCAACCATTATACAGGGAACAAAAATCATCACGTGCTTCCATGATGCCTTTATTCAGAATGATCATTTTTTACTCCCACCATCTCAACTTACATTATTAGAAAAATACTGACATTAACTCTTCCCAAAATAAGACATTAAAACGACAAGCCTCATTACGCAATGTTATTTATCGCACCTGTACAAAGCAATCTGTACCATACCCTCCAACCTCTCCGCTGCATCATAATCATAAAGAACAAAGGACCATCTGTTCTCCAGTATTATTTTCGGTACTCTGGTATACTATAAGTACAGCAAGTATCCCCCTAGTTCATCAGCTAAGTGCAAACACTGCATAACAGCTCTAACATGCTTCATTAACAAATACTCTCTCTCTTACCCTCAGCGTTGTGATTTCATCCATTCATCACTGTGGGGTGGTCCAACCTGATTGGTACAATATCCCCAGGTTTTTCGGCCACCATTTAGACGGGGGATGGTGGAAGACGAGGGGGATCATCTTTGAGATTTCTCCTGGGCTCGATAATTTGATAAAAACCCTCTGTTCTCTGGTTCGCGCTTCTGTTCTATTTGGTAGGGGGTGGAAAAGAAACCTGCTGGGCTTTCCTCTTTTTCCCGGTGTGGTTGGCGGAGGTGGAAGCTGACCTTTGCTGGTTGCAAGGGTCAATGAAGATATAACGTTACGGTGTTTGATGTCCAAACATTGTTCCGGATATTAGATGTGTGCAGCTACAATTACAGTTATAAGAGAGAAAAAAGTAGAGTAAATAGGGAGCGATTTTGAAGAATAAATACATAGTAGGAACATTTTTAGGAACCTTGAAGTTTGTGAGATTGCAGTCCTATCACGTTGAAGTGTCGGATTTCCAAATTTCACTGATTGATGACTCTAAAAAGATTAGGATTTCTTCAGATTTTTCTGGAAAGAGTCCTATGATTTTTATTATGTTGGGCCAAACCAGAATTAAAATCATATCAGTGTAAAGTAATCTGAAATGGGTAGTGTGTAAGAATACGTAAAAATACAAATGTAAGAATACGTAAAAATACAAGTGTAAGAATACGTAAAAATACAAGCATTATTCAAATGATTGCATAAAATTATATAGACTTTAAAAATGTAAAACTTTGAGCTTATTGTGCCTGATTAAGTAAAAACGGCAATGTAATTTTAGACTTTTGAAAAAATTACAAACGCTGATCACTGAAATGTGGGAATATTGATAGTATATGCTGGACAGTCATATCTAGAACATATAGGTACATGGCAGTTCTTTTAGAAACAAATAAAGAAAGGTGAATCTAGTATGCCCAATGTGTTAACGGGGTAACAAAAAGGACAAAACAAATACATCATAATAGACAGATAATTAGTAAACATTCCACGGTCTATAAATGTTTTTTTCTTTGTCATTATTACTGTACTGAATAAATTTAAAATAAGTTTTAACTTGGTAATGGTTGGCATTTCATTATCTCAAAAATTTTCCGGACTGCAGATATAATTATTAAGAAACTGCATTTTTACTTATAAGTAGATTATATTTATAAATTTCAGTACGATATATGCAATTGTTATCAAGCATCTTTAAATATTTTACAATGCATTCTAGAATTTTTCAAGCTTTTTTCAATTTTCAAAATTGTTAGGCAAATCATTCGCATTTTCAAGTCCTTGCATTTTCTTTAATATATAGCAAACACTGATAAAAACGTAGATTTTTTTTTATATTATAACCATTTAACCAACTATGCATGGAACAAATTTAGCTTTAAACTTTTGGTTGATCCTGGGCTTTCATTTTTAAATGTTATTGAATGGCAGCCATAGCTAACATAGAGCAACCTTTATTCATAATATTCGATTCCCCACTCAGAGGAAACAGCAATAATACACTTTTTTGAAAATTTGCAACATGTATCATTTTTTGTATGATAAATGTTTCTTTTTATGTTGTTGAATTCTTTTCTGCCCCTATATTTGGATTTTTATTACTTACTTGCATTTCGGCTGATAGTAAGACCGTAAAAAAGAAATGCATACAAAAAGCCTAAAATTTTCAATGAAAGAGTAAGAAAATTAGCTTTTTATGAAAAATTACAGCACTGAAAAAGAATTCCAATGGGTTCTAGCACTCTGCAGTGTTAATAAATTAAACTCGGCTATATATATCTTAGTATAAAATATATATATTTGCTTCAGGCATGATGAGACATGCGCATGATGAGAAACTCCTTCGAATCATTTTGCATAGTAAGTTGCATAACGTAAAACAATCTTATTTGGCACATCCTCCCATTTTTCAATTCCTAATATGAATTCACACACTCTGTCTATATATTTATTTATATATAGTGTTCAAATTTTCAATAGTTAATAAATTATTTTTTATTCATCAACTTAAGTTCAAAAACATTTTTTTAAATTTGTAGTGGATGACACTTGATGCTTAAAAAGTTTTTTTTAAATTTAATACATTAATTATATTTAATTAATTTTTAATACTTTAAATAGAGTTTTAGCAATTTATAATGAAAATTGAAATCAACAGGCAGTAACTAAATCGGTCAACTGCAAGGATTTCTGTATTTTTCACGTGAAGAGTCCAATTCTTGCAAAACTCAATAATGTTTTCATACTTAATAATTTTTTTGATAATTATTTAATAAAAAGTAGCTAAAATAAAAATTTTCTTTGTTGCCTTAAGTAATAAAATTTTAAAAAGTTATATATTACTTGTTCAGTAGATGTTCCCTAGTTAGGAGTTTTCTAATTTTTATTAGATTATAAATAAAAGTTAACCAAACATTTTTAATGTTATTCCACCAAAATTTTAAACCCATAATTGCACAAAAATTCAGTTTTTAATTTAAAAAAAATTAAATCTGAAGTTTTAAGCTGATTACATTTTATTTTGGCATAATTTTTTCCCATTTAATAAAAATCATTTTTACCCAGCCTTTTAATTAATAACTGAGCCTTCATACAATTTTCTTCTCTAATTTTAGAATTTTTTAAGGATATTGTACAGCAATACTTGTATACAATGTTTCAGCTTTAGATTAGTAATCATGAGTATTGTAACAAAATCAAAGAGGGCTTTTTGATTATCGCTGTTATGTAATCGAGAGCAGATTTTAAAAATAAATAAGAGGTAAACGAATCAAAATTTAAAATGATGTCAAGTAGGAAAAATTTACAAGGGCTCGAAATCCCTGTAAATTTTTTTATGTAATAATTTCAGTAATTAAAAGGAAAATCAATGGTAGGATTCAATATCATAGAACTGATTCGGGCCTCTGAACCCAAGCATCGTAACACAATAATTTAAAAATCAGATTCATATACTTTTTTTCATACATATAAAAAATATCTTTTAATTACGACTAATATGGATGGCATACTTCGTAAGCAACATAATTATATGTATTAAAGTAAGAATAAAATTCACAAAAGGCAATTTTAAAATTTAAATATGTTTTAATAAACTATTATATTTTTAAAACATGTACAAACAACTTATTTTTAAAAAGAGCTTTAAAAGTGTTACTGTATTCATCTAGAATAAGTACTTGTGTTGATTACGGAAACAACGCCTTTGACCATGATATAAAAATATGTAACACCTCAATAATAAACATCCACTCATTTTCATTTAATGAAAACAAAAAATAATTTACATTTAATGTAAATTTTTCTTAATTCTAACAATTTGAAATTCGAACCCTCGTCAAATTCACTTTCATATAATGGATGTTTGCATCGATGCTCTCAAGTAATTTTCTTTAAATTGCCAGCATCTAAATGCAAAAAATCAAGCCAAGTCATTTATTAACATAGTTTTTTCAAACAGTCCCATTACGCTTCGGCACAACTGAATTACGTCTCTTAACTGCCACTATCTTCAAATATTTCCCAGTGACTACGACATAGACATGAACGAAATGTAGGCTGCTTGTTGGCGACATTTGCAGTTGCATTAACTTTTATTTTTTTTAGCCCTCATAAAAAACAAATAATAAGGTTAAGTGCAGGGGTGAAACCAGATTTCCACAAGAGTTCCGGGTTAAACATGCTTTTTTTGCAGCGCCCTTGCGGCTAATAATTTAGTTCCCGATGGCAGATCAATGCCTCCCCGGGGAGGAAGTAAAGGTGGCATGTGGGCAAGTCACGTGACGCGTGACTTTTATTGAATAATTCGGGAGCAACGTCAAGTCACGGGTGAGTTGTGGTTCTTCAATCATTCAGATGCTCCGGTCATTGCTAAAATATAAAGATATATACCATTGGAGCAATTCAATGACATAAATGTATGTAATTAGGTGTGAGATTTCAAGACAATAAGTGTAGTATATCAAATCTTTGATATTTGAAATGACAAAACAGAAAAAAAAATTATGTCAAATACCCTAATTTGATTTTCAGTTACTATTAACTATATGCTAAGAATTATTCACCAAAAAAAAACTCTCAAAGTATGATACAATAGATACTGAAAAAAATTCACCCCAAAAATTAACATTTCGCAACTATTCAACACTAATGATACGTATGGTGTTCTCTGGCATGATAATTTTATTAGAGAGTATGCGAGAAAATTTTGGAAAGACCACTCCCGATGGTTTTCAAAAGTTTTGTGCAATTCGTCCCCTCTTAAAATTGGAACTGAAACACTTTAAAAAATTAAATAAAAGAACTTATGCAAATCAAAATAATATAAAAGCATTCCATTTTTTAAATATTAAATTTGTTACGCAATACTTTAAAACATATCAAACCATTTTTAAAATAACTAATTAAAATACCAAATTTAATTTATTTTTTAATCATTCTTTTAAAAAAGTGTTGCAGTATTAAATTTTATACTGCTGAATTCTCAAACTTAAAACATCCATTAACTTGGTTTTCCTCTATTTAATTACAAACATCTTTTAAATAAAACACAAAATTATGCAAAAACAAAAGTTTAAAACTTAGATACTTAAAACTTTTCAATTCAAATCCCTTAAAATGAATTAACCGCCTCTGAAAGAGAAAAAAAAAATCTTCAAAAAGATTGCAAATTTTATCATAAAACATTTAATACATTGCAGTAATAAAACGAACGGAAAAAAACAACCTAACATATTACATCATATTAAATTATAAAGCATCATTAGTTTAAATGCTTTCAGTATTCAGAAAATTCCTTATTTTTTTCATACTAATCTTACAAAGCTTTACTAAATTACTTGAACAGAGGAATTATTATGTGTAAGAAATACTTTTTGCATGTTCGGCATCAAAATGAACAAAAGTATTAACAAAAGATATTGAATAGTAAAGCTTATTAACTTAACGGACATCCTTTAATTAAAAAATGGCTTTTGTTAAAGTGCATGAATTGAGATTAATGTTTTTATTAAAAACGAAGAGGTATTAAAACACCGACAGGGCTTTTAGTCGCTGAAACACTAGTAAGATTTGAAGGCTTGAAGGATCGCTTTTTGATGTTAATTGAGAAAGATCTATTGTTAATATTAGCTTTTAAAGGCACTCAAGCTATTGTTGTCATTAATAATTCGGTCTCAATTATCGTTAATAGTTTAAGCTTAATCTATTTATAGATTTTATCGATAATGTCATATTATGCTTTTCTTTATATGTATCGATTGAGATTATGAGATTATTATATCGTAGCGACTTTGCCGATCTGCATATGTTTGGGAAGTCAATGGAATAGTTCATCGATTGGTTCATGTTTTGATATTGATGATAGGATTATCATATCGTTGTCTGACGACATTGACACTACGTGTTAGTATTTCTGTTTCCAATCAATGGCACAGTATGCAGAGAGTCTTTTTATTGTCGAAGCGAATAAATATATTGACAATTAAGAAAAAAATTGTTTCTGCTTCATTTCATATTTCTATAATAATCTCAGCTTCATTTCAAGTGTGTAAATTTATTCTTTTTTTAAGCGTTAATAGTAATTTTAGTTTTTCCGGGTAATAATTTATACAATATAATTATGAAAACTATTATTTTGAATTTGATTTTAACAATACAGTCAGTCGATTCAAGAAATTCATATGATTCATGGGAAGTATAAAGGTTCATTCTTATTTTGGAGTCCGTTATGGATCCTAATATTTGTAAAAAATATAATGACAAATCTCATCGGGTTTTTTTTTTTTGTGCAAAGTATACAAAATTAGTGGGGAGGGGGGGTCTCCCCGAAACGTTTGTGCATAAAAATACTTTGCAATAAAATTCTTATCCTTCTACCTCCAAGGGTCCGGGTAAATGAATGACAATGTCGGGGTTTCGGAACCAAGTTTACAGGTTAGGGATCCGATTCCTTTGAAGAAATATCGTGTAAGAGGTTAAATCTGTCAGAGTCCTGCGGGTGTGGAATGAAAATTTGGAGAGGGAGTGATAACTTAGACCTCATCCTCGTCATCTGAGAGCGGTTCAAAATAAAGAAATAAGTCCCAAAATAGCCCTAATGTAGTTTATAAATGAACCGTTAATTAATTGAGCTGAATTACCGTCTTCACCTGAATAAAATTGTGGATTATATTAATATTTCAATGCAACCTGAAATCACAAATCTGCTAAGCACAAAACACAATCTTTTATTAAATTATAAATTAAATCAAAGGTAGAATTTTTCTGCTTACTAATCATTATATCAATGTCTCCATACCAATCTTTGAATCAATGTCTCAATACCAGTGTTTGAATTAATGTCTGAAAATCAGAGTTTGATTAATGTCTCAATACCAAAGTTTGGATCAATATCTCAATAATTGAATCAAATAATATTTGAATCAAAATCTCAATACTAATATTTGAATCATTGTCACAATAGTGTTTGAATTAGTGTCTCTATACCAGTATTTGAATCAGTGTCTCAATACCGGTCTTTGAATTAGTGTCTCAATACCAGTATTTGAATCAGTGTCTCAATCAATGTCTCAAAACCAATGTTTGAATCAATGTCTCAATACCAACGTTTGAATCAGTGTCTCAGAACAAATATTTCAATCAATGTCTCACTACCAATATTTGAATTAATTTTTCAATACCAATACTTGAATTAGTGTCTGAATACCAATGTTTGCATCAGTGTCTCAATACCGAAATGAAACATGTCAGAATATAATTACACAGAATACGTGTCATTTTATGAAATTATATGAAAAAGGCCAGAAAGAACAATATTGCATCAATATCCCATTTCCGCTTGAGGTCGAAATGAAACGCGTCGAAAAACCATTAAGCATTAATTAACAGGGAAAATCAACCCTTTTTATTGAGCAATTACTCAAAAGCATTCTTCTGGTCAAACAATTAACTCTGACGACCTTCTCTTGCAAACAATCTCGCAAACTAAAACTTCCCCCAGACCCACATCGATCCACCGCCTTTGTTTACTGTCCAACAAAGGCCGACCCGTTCACGTGCATTTTGTAAATACGAAACAACTCCGTCGGTCCGACTCCAACCTAATGAAGAACCTATTAATCACACGGGCCCTTCTCTATAAATGACGACAGTGTCATGTTCCGTTATTAATGCCCAAAATCGACTGGTGTGTGTTTGTTTCCCGCTGTCCCCATGTTGCGTTAGTAACCGGCACAAAAGGGACCCTCACCCGTTTTGTTTCTCCGACTGTCTCATCAGATAACACTTGGTGGAATGAGTTTTGTTTGGAGGCCATTGTTGAAGAATAATGAAATTTAGAAAGAGACAATATTGAAAGAGCGGGGATATTTTTTTTTTTTCCTTTTCTACCAGAGAGTCTGTGAGAGGAAATTTGAATTTTGAGATACGTATAATAAAAATACTATGTTGTCGTGAGGTATTGCGAATATGAATTTTCCAGTGCTGTTGTGTTTAGCATAGATATTGTTTTTGATTTATTGCTCTTTCACAGACGATATTTACTTAGGTATTATAATAGTTTTGGATATATTATTAAGGTTATTTTATTATAAATTATTCATTTTTGACCATCTATTATTCGCCTGGGATGGTGATTTATGGTTAATCTCAATTAAAATTTTAAAATATAAGTTTATTTTCATCAAACAGTGATAATCAAAAAATGAAATTATTTTAAAGCTTTACATCTCTTATATTTATTGAGCTCATGAACCTAATGAAATAATCCCAAGATAGTATAATGACATCAACCCATTAAGTGGTAAAGTTTTAGGAATTTTTTTACCAGGTAAGTTGTATATATTTGAAAAAAAATTCTAGAATTATAATTATATTCAAATGATCTTTTGTTTTGAGATTATTTGGTATTTTCGAAAAAAAGTATCTTTATGAAATGGTTGTAAATAATCATTCAGATAAAAAAAAAAAGACTGAGTTATTAACAATCGTTACTATGATCTCAACATTATAGCTTTATGTACGATATTTTATAATAATATAAAAACAAAACCCAAAATATCATGTATCAAATACAATAATTTTGTTCTAATCAACTTACAAATTTCAAATTTGTTTAATTATTATAAAAATACGAAGCACGGAATAAGCGATTTCTGTTGCACGCAATATTGGCTATTATATGAATGAAACTAAATTACCGGGCATTTCAAGTACATTTTTGGTCCCGAATATTCCAAGTATATTTTTGGCCAAAGATCACCGCTAATTTTTGGCCAAGTATATTTTCAGAATCCAAATAAGGACAATGGCAGTTGAGGAGTTAAAAATTCAAAAGTATGAGTTATTTAAATTATTTCAAAGGACACATTGTCTTTTACATCAGAGTTTCTTACTCAAACATTTGTTGCAAACATCATATATAATTATTGTAATCTTTCTTCCGTGGTTTTAATTTTTAAAAAATGCACTCAATTAAATATTTGGTGAAAGTTTGGAAAGGGTTTGAATTTCAAAAATGAAATCTATTGTCAAAATTATTTACAAAAATGGTTGAGATTCAGGAAAATTGCATGCCAATTTAATTGGTAGGATTAAAAAGAAGATTTTAAATGGTGTTTGATATTTTTTTATCATGGAAAAAAAAATCTGAAACTGATTTTATTTAAATTTAATAAAATTGGAATTACTATTATTAAAAAATCCATCTGATAGGGACATTTAAATTCTCTATACTATATCTGGGAAAAATTTGGCGAAGTCAGGTTAAATTGGCTGTTATAAAAATCATCAGCAAATACACATAAAAGGAAATATCGCCAGCGTCCTGGAATAGGGGTACAGTGTCTTCCCCGTGATTTGAACATCTCGGAATCGAGCATGGTTGTTATTCTGTGAGTTGAATGAGCCTCCCTGTAAAAAGGGGTCGTGCAAGCGAATTTGAAGCATGAAGTAGCTAAGTCGTACTCTTGGCCCTAGTTGGCTGTACTGAAAAAATAAGGGACGCTAATTTAGGCTTAAATTGCTGACAGCTTTCGGTCGGCAAGCTTTTAAAGTGACATGGGTAACCTTACAGTAGCAGAAATAGAAAGAGAAAAGTGTAATTTTGAATGGAAGAAAACACGAAACATAAATTAAAATAACAACAGGCATGAATAAAAAAAATGATGAATTTAAATTTTTTTCCTGATAAATATGCTCTAATTGCTCATCAATGACTGTGATCTTTTTTTCTTCTTCTTTACAGGTTAAATTAATTAGATTAACGTCACCCTCAAAGCTCACGAAAGTTGTTTCAGAACAGACCTCGAAATATTGAAATGCTTTAAGATTATGAAAATAATATTTGACTTTGATTATTCGCACTTTTCTCTACGAATTTCTTACATTCAGGAAGACATTCTATCTTACCATGCCATCGTCTAACGCAGTTCAAAATCATAAAAATCCCCCTCAGAATAATCTTAGTGTTATTTTTAAACTAGAAGTTGATTTAACTAAATTGATCTTGGCTTGGGCCTTACATGAACCAAATGAACCATTTCAGGAATCTCTTCGATATCAAAATTAAAATAAAAGGCAAACAATCATTACTAGTATCTTTTAAAAAATTATAAGCTAGTTATAGTAGCTGTTTATAAGCAACGATCCAAGAACGAATTTTTTTAAAAAAATTATGCTTTAACTAAGGTTAAATCATATCACTGACTCACCTATCCTCCCTATTAAATTCTTAATGAATGTACCGCCGAAGCCTTACTGGCAGGAGCTATGTATCAGTCCTAAGGGCCATCATCGGCTAAGGACACAACACTGTTGTTGTCGTGCTGTTACTTATGGCACTTTGCAAGCCCGCTGACAGAAAGCTGTTCAGAGATTTAAACCTAAATTAGCATCCTTGTTTTTTCAGCAGCGAGAACTATGGCCAAGAGTACGACTTGACTAATTCATGCTCCACATCAGATTGCGCAATCCCTTCTTACAAGGGGCACATTCATACACTTTACAGATAGCACAGAGAATAACCGGAACTCGAACTCGGGATACTCAGATCACGGTAAAGTGATACTACCCCTATGCCAGGACACCGGCTCGGAACAGCCTAAACGGAAGTGTATTCTGTCTTCCAGGAGAGCAGCCAGATCACCATCTTGTGTATCCTCCAGGGTGGCGAGACCCAACCACCATGTCGGAATCATCTCATTCCGAAGAGCCACCCGATGGAATGACTGAGGTGAAATGCTTGTTTTTATCATGGCAAGAGATTTAGATTCCATTTTAAAGTTAAACCGAAACCCTTTCATGCTTATATATTTGGAATTCAATTCCAAACTTTTCTGCTATTTTAATGAAATATAGTTCGTTAAAATTGAAGATCATTTTTTAACTTAAATTTCAGGTTTGAGCCCCCAATCTTCCGATTCTCTGGGAACTTCGTGAGATCTCACAAACATTTGGCAAGAACATGTTTTACGACATAACCGTGTCAATTTTTTTCTGTCACTTCGTAAGTGAACCGTATAGCTAAATCCATTTCCACGTATGGTATAGAAAGAATTCTTATACATAATAGGGAATGCTTATTGAAATTCCTTAAATATTTTTTCTATTACGGTTGACCGCATTTCCTGTTATCATTAGAGATATAAAATCTATTTAAACTGGAAGTAATATATGACATTATAAATCAATACAAATAGATTACAAGCGCATTCCGTCTTATGTAATTTCCTCGACAATTTATTAACTTAGGAGCAGTGAGCACTCCAGCAGACAAATAAATACTGGAACATTTTTTACTGCAGTTGATAGCAAATCATGAAAGACATAAAAACTATTTAAATTGGATGCAATTGATAAGATTGGCATTATAAACCAGTATAAATAGATTAAAAGTGCACTCCATCTTATGTAATTTCCTCGTCAATTGATTAACTCAAGGGGCCCAAAAGCAGCAAGCACCCCATCAGACAAATAAATACTGGAATCTTCTTTACTGCAGTTGGCAACATATCATGACATATTAAAAAACTATTTAAATTAGATGCAATCGATAATACGAGCATTATAAACCAATACAAATAAATTAAAAGCGCACCCCGTCTTATGTAATTTCCTCCACAATTGATTGACTTAGGGGCAGCGAGCACCCCAGCAGACAAATCACTTTAATTTTAATTGCCTAGTCTATAGAGAACACCGAATTCATGGGGCGATTTAAGTACCAATAAAGCGCACCACTTTCCAAGCGTCCGGAAAAGCGATTACCTCCGGCAGGCACCCATCAGCAACCGGACTTTTACCAGGAACACCCGCTTTCAAATAAATCCGGCCAGCATTTCCTGTTCCGGACCTAGATGCTGTACTTTATGAGCTCACTTGGATAGACTCCGGCGCTGAGGAAATCGCAACCCTACATTTTATCTATGCCGTCGCAAGATTTAATAAAATTTCCCCCATTGGCCCGTTATAACCCTTATCAGCTAAACGCACCCCCTATTTCTCTAAAAGTGTCTGTTTAAAAACAATATCGTTTGGAAGCTTGACCCCTTTTGTGTTCGAAAGGCTTCTTACACTCCCTGGTTGTTGTCTCTAGTAATGCGATGAGTGTCGAGGTGGATGTTTATTGGCGCAGATGAAGCTTATTTTTGTTGGCGTCAGAAGGGTGTTTGTAGCATGTGGGTTCTCTTGTGCAGTAAATGAAGATGTTTTTGTTTAAGGTATGGTTTATGACTTATATGTTTGGATTAAGATTAGGTTAAATATACAGTAGTTGGGTTTATTAGTGTTTGCACATAGTTTATATGTTTAGTTAAGTTTTTCAATAAGAATTATGAAAAAGGACCTTGTTTTCATTGTTGTTAATTAATGTTCAAAACTTAATTAAATTAATAAAATTATAAAAAATAAATTGATTTAACAAATAAACTAATTTTGAAATAAAATGTAGATAATGTAGATAAAGCACTAAAACGTGCTATTAGTGAAAATATATTGAAAATTTTAATGGGAATACTAAACAATACTATTTTACAAGGACGGAAATTAATTTTATTAATATTTATATTAAATATATTTAAAAAGACTATAACTTTTCAAAACTCATAATTGTAAAATTAATTCAAAATCTGTTTGGTACTTAAATTAGAAAAACACAAAAATTTTGAGTTTGAGTCTGTGTGTATTTTTCCTTTGCTATATTCGCTTAATTTAACTCAAAACCAATGACAAAAAATTTTAATGCTAACACATTATAATTTGTTTAAATTAACACAATATAAGATGTAAATTAAATATTTATAACCACACATGATTTATAGAAGAAAAATATATATTTTTTATTGAACTTTTATTCAACTTCACTAGATTAAATTTTGTAAATATGACACACTGCAAACGATTTATAACCAACTTTTTAATGTGATAGAATATAAGAAATTCGTGTAGGTGTATATTGTCAAGGACAATACACCTATTATAGTATTTTCAGAACAACTAAATTTAATATTAGTTTTAATTCCATACTCATATTTATGGTAAAGGAATTTGAGAAAAAAATTTCAGGATCTCATAATATAGCTTCGAATGAAGATAGATGAAGATGCTTCACCCTAGGTGAGTTATCGTCATTTTTAAAACGACTTCTGTACAGAAAGCTTTTGAACAACAGCAGTTCCTTTGAAATCAAGAATTCAAAAGGAATGCTTTATCTTCTATATATTAATCTAAACTTCACCAATCCGTCGACCTAATGTAGGAGTAGCACACCTTCCCCATGATCTGGACTTCCCGGTTTCGAGTTCCTGTTCGGATATGGTTGATCTTCTGTGATCTATTTGTGAGGTGTGTGAATGTGCATCCTCTGTAAAAAGATATTGTGCCAGCGAATGTGATGCATGAAGTACCTAAGTCATACTCTTGACCCTAGTTGGCGCAACTGAAAAAACAAGAGCCTATTTTTGGGCTTAAATCGTTGATATATAACAGTCAGAGGGCTTGTAAAGTGCCATAAGTCGCAACAACAAACTTCTCCTAAGTTTTTTTTTATCTTATTCCCTAATTTTCCAAATTCCAGTCTTCAGGAAATATAGAAGGAAAGGAAAAAGAAAGAGTTTTTTCCTTATACCTTCAGACAAAAAGAATTTGCAGTTTATTTCTGGTTTATCGTCTGCATTTCTGTTGATGAAAGCTCCTCTAATCAGTAACGATAACAAGCATTAAACAGTACTAAAGAAAACGAGCGTTTAGCTCTAAGATTGCTATAAAATAAAGTAAAAATATATAAAATTCCAATTAACCAATAAATTGATTTGCCCATATGCTATGCCGTGGTGAACAATCATATCCAGGGACAATAAATGTAATTCTAACTTATGTTCGGTAGCAAATTATGTAAATAGTAATAAAATTAAACTAAAACGACTATGAATGCAAATGATTATGTTTAGGAAAAATAATTTGATTCAATAATCTATACGAACGAATCATATTTTTATTTATTAATCTCTACGAATAATTATATTCGGATTCACTAGTTTATAGGATTAATTATATTTTGATTCATTAATCGATACGAATAATCATATTTTGAGTCATTAATCTATATGCCTAATCATATTCTGAAATTTTACATCTTTCATAGGTTGTATAGTTAGCTAGCAAATTACATGGATTTTATATATAATTCAAGTGTTCCACGCTCTTGTGTCTATAAAACAACCAGCCAACCATCAAGTGAATAGTATCAACGATTCCGTGTCGTTTTGATTCAAAAGTTGATAATAAATTAAAACAACAATATGTTCTCAAAATAGCAATTGTAATCTAGTTAGAATGTTATGTAACTTTATTAATAAATTGTATAAGTTCTATGGTGAAATTTAGATTGATTTTTAACAAATTGTAAATGGAACTCCAAATAAAGAACAAAATATCATTGAAATAAATAAAAATAACTAACGAAAAAAATAAAAATAAATCCAACAACTAAAAAACAAAATCTGAAAAGAAAAACCGCAAAAAAATGCAATAAAAGAAACTAGCGGTTTATTATCGATCTTACTCCTCCAACTCACGTGCAGGTGCTTACATCCCACCCCTTTTCTTACATTAAACCCCAAGTAAACCCTGACAAACATCTTCTAATGTTAATCTAAGCCCGCAAAAAATAATATACAGACAAAAAAAACCCACCCCCACCCTTCTTTAAGAATAATACAGTAAAAAAAAACGATAACATGCCACATTGCAGGAAATATTCCACTAGACGAAGAAAGAGGGTCCCCTACTTCCCCATCATCAGTGCCAACCCCTCCAATTCGGGAGGTTGCATAATATTCGTTCTAAAAATGCCCCCTAATATATCCTCATTCAAAAATCCAGCCTCTGCCCCCGTCATTTTAAGAGGAATATGCTTTGCCGTAGATCCTTGTAATTCTCGGTAATGTTCAGGGGGCGGGGGGATTTTTGTTTCTTATTTATCTATTTGCTGCAAGAGTAGGGATTTTTTCTGCACTAGACGGGAGTTTATTTTGCATTGCACACTGTTGCGTGGGTTTTTTTTTTTCATTATTTTTTTTAAAAGGGACTGTATGTTGGATTCGAAGCTTTGTGTTACTTTATCTAAAAGTATGTAATTTTGCATGCACGCAATACCTTAAATATTTCCATTATTTTGCTCGATTCTTGAATGACGATGACTAAAAACCTGAAGTTGTCGAAGGTTAAAAATTTTTTATCAACCTTAAATGAGACCAAAGACTAGTTAACCAATGAAATTTTTTTTGCATATATGTTTTTATTAGAGTATTATTTAGAAACTAGACTGCTGATCAGACGAAGTTGGAATCCAATTCTCAACAAAGACCTACTTTACTGATCAAATTCACAGAGTAAAAAAAAATTTGAAAAAAAGGCCATTGGAAAACAAAACAACTTCTATCTTCATTGTTTGCATTGAGCATCGTTCAGTTCTTTAATCGATAAATTCTCAACTGTTACAGTACGAAAAGATGAAATAATCAAATTTAATCGTGGCTCATTTATTGGATTGAAATGGAATTGAAGATTCTATTGAAATTTCAGCTTACCAGAAAATCTGTCATCCTAATTTTTGACAAACTATTAGTTTAAAAATTAGATAATGCTCAGTTAACAATAAAAATAAACATAATTTATGTACTTTTCTTCTTTTAGAATTTTCTCTTTTTAATTTAAAAAAAAATTATGTATACTATTTGGAGCCATTGTTATCTATTCCAAAGGACCTCAACGTAAATGAGCCGATTGACTGTATTGGGGGGGGGTCTTTAGGTCTTTAGGAGCTTTTTGTCTTTTAGGAGTGTGGGAATTACTTATGTGGTTTTCTGTCGGATAAGTTGCCAGTTATGATATCTATCTTTTTGGTCGTGTTTAGCCAAAGTTAGGACGGCTTTCTGTTCTTTTATTCTTAACGAAGAGTGGTTTCGGTAGCCTGGTCCTCTTAGCCTTGAAGTTGATGGATACCAGATTCGAGATATAATTCCAGATAATATTATAATGTATATGACTCTGGTGAATGGTCAATTGCTGTCGATGATCAAACAAGTTGCTGGTCATCGAACTAGAGAATATAAAAGTGGATTGCCGTCTCAGGTTTCTCCTTATTATCTGAATCCTTGCCCTTACAAGGTCTGTGCACAAAATAATCTTAAAGAGTTTCAAAATTTTCGATAATTTCAAAAACTGAATTGATAATCAGAATTGAAGACTCAATTTGAGCTTTCTTCTCTTCTTCATATTTATCATGATTACTCATTTGCAAAAAATGAAACGTTTTAATTATGTATCATGATTCCTAGTTTACTTAAAATGAAACGATTTGAAGTTCTTCAAATTTATCATGATCACTCATTTGCGCAAAATGAAAACAGTTTGATTCACTTCAGATTTATCATGATCACTCATTTGCATAAAATGAAACGCGCTGATCAACATTCACAATCATGAACTTGCAATTACTAAACTCTACTGCCATCAAACACTTCAGCTACATAAAATAGCCACTTTCTTTTCTTTGCGCAACAGTTTTTTTTGACTACAATAGCAATTTTTATCTCTTTAAAAAATTTCAGTAAGTTAAATATTGTTTTTTATAGTCTCATGTGTCAATTATTTACATAAAAAGATAGTATTTTTACAATGATATTGCTGAAAGTTTTAACTATTTTCTTACAAAAGTAAAGAAATCAAAACGATAGATTTTGTCGCTCTGTGGGATGGCAATATTTCAGGAGCATCACTAAATCTTGACTTTATTGTTGTTGTTACTAATGGCACTCTACAATCCAGCTGACAGTTATCTCTCAGCGACTTCAGCCAAGTGAGCATTTCTAGTTTTTCAGTAGTTCCAGCTAGGGCCAAGACTACGACTTAGCTACTTCATGCGTCACATTCGCTTGCACAATCCGTTTTCACAATGTTGGCACTTTCACACACCTCACAGACAGAACAACAATCATGCTCAAGCGGGACTCGAACCCGGGACGTTCAGATCACGGTGACGTCGCGCTACCTCTTTACTAGGACGGCGGCAATCATTGACTTTATTTTCACTGATTAGCTAAGAAACTCCGAATACGTTTGTAGGTAGTTTCTTGCATTTTTTTCATGTGTAATGATTTATCTTAGTGAAAAAAGACGAAAATAACTAATATAGCACATGTCAAATAGAGATGAATCTAATCTTAATTAATTGTTCCTTTGGTTCCATCATATGGCATACCTTGCATTAAATTTCGATGCATATTTAAGAGAAATTATTATGCAATTTTAATGTCTTCCCTGGACAATCAAATTCAAAATTTTATATAAATTACAATTTTAGTATAAGAAAACAATTTAGTATACAAATTTAGTAAATAAATTACAATTTTAGTATAAGATATTAAAATCCCCCCCTCATATAGACAGTTTCACTATTCAATTATGTTCTTCTTTTCTTCATGAATAGACAGATAACTAACCATTGTTACCGTAACTGTTTCCTCGGCCCTCTATCGGACGTTGCCATGAACAATCAGTCCATGTCTTGGAAGCGAACGTAAAGCATGATGTAATTCCCGAGTATTATTTTTATGCATATATGTTAAATGTTATTGTCCTAAATAGTTTTGTCCCCTTGTAAATCATGTCCTTTAATGTCATTAAATGTATTTTTAACTAAATTGGCATGATTTATTAATTTTAATTGTATATTCTGATATAATTAAAATTTTTTGCCCTTTCGGTCACACCAGTAGAGGAATTAGATTTTAATGTTGTTACAGATCTAAAATTCTATGTATCAAATCTTATCATCTCATTACACTGAATGTCTCACAGACTCAATGTTAATTTTTTTTCTACTTGATGGATTTCAACAAGGTGCAGTTCAAAGAATTCTATGTGAAGTCTGTTTTCCAAATTTTATTTGAAGGCTATGATGGCCTGATAGAAAATGTCTGCTTCGGGATCGGAGAGTTCTTAAACTGAAAACCTATACGTAAACTAATCTAACTGGTATTAAATCCATAAAAACGAAAAAAAATTCCATCGGTGTGGGGTAGAAGCATTAAAAATGAGGTGATATACCAGAATTTAACCTTGTCACATCGCTATGATTCAAAATTGTTGAGTCTAACACACAAAAAAGTGCTTTAAAATGAGATGCTAATATAACTAAACTACCGAAAATAAATACATTAATTATTTCAGGGTTATCGTGTTCACATACAGAGATAAATTATTAAAAAATGGGTCTATAGAATTCAGTGAGAAATAAATTGAAGAAATTCATCGAATTTAGGATGTCGGGATTTTCTACGATCAAAACACTTTCTTAATTTTATATACAAGAAGTTTAAAATTGGGGTGGGGGAAAATGTAAATCTTATTATTCCTAAACTGAAAATTCTAGATTAAAGCGAGTGTTTCATATTTCGAAACATACTTACATAGATTCTTAACATCTATTTCACTCACTAGCTGAGACGCGACAACTATTTTTAGAAGTGTACAATTTGCAATGATATACACAATTTTGAGAAATAAATTACAGATGTTAAGGAATGGATGATCATGTATACTTATTTTCCTTTGATGTGTTTAATCTGATTTCAATTTCTAGAAACCTGTAGCGACCTTTAATGCAATAGATTCCGTTTCCGCTCAATAGTTCTAAATACGAAGTTTATTTCGGTGACCTTTACAAAGCTCTTAATATAATTAATTACGATTGCTTACCTTTACATTCATTAGTAAAATTAAATCGTAATAATTTAATGCACTTTATTCAAAGAGATGGTTCTAATCCCATTTTGTCTAACATACCCAGCTTAATTCCTGAATTGCTGTTAAAGGAGCAGATGGTTGTATCTTAACTGTATCAAAGAGATCTTGGTTTAATTTAATTTAGTTACATTAATATCCTGCAAAATAAGGGCTATATATGTGTGATTAATGCTATTTTGAGTAGCTATCGAATGCGTCTGTATCATCACTTTCATCTTTAAATTTGCGCTCCACACCAGATGCATTAAGTCAGATTAAAAGTCGATCAATTTTCATACATGTTAGAGTTTTATTGGATTCTTTACAACCTGGGAATTCCTGACTTTACTAACGTCGCCTTTCCCAAAGTGATCTTAGAATATATCGCTAAGAAATTAGAAAGGTAGGTAGGTAGAAATCTCATTTATCGCCACTATATAGAGGTAAATTAAATTCTTGGAAGACTTTTAAATGAAATTGATCCACGTTTGTGTTTTAGGTAGCAGAAAAGCAAGAAAATCTCCAATATCCAGCCCAAAAGCAACATATTGTTATGAATTTATAATATCTTTTCCCAAAGCAGCAAGTTTACAAATAAGGAAGATAGTTTTATTGATAACTTTGAGGAATGTTTAAAATAAGACAAGTCAATGATTCGTTGTCATGGCAATTATTTTCTGACAAAGATTAAAGATTCCAGAAATCACCAGAAACTTGGCAATTCAAGTTATAAGGATCCTTGTAGTGTTCTGCCTAGCGAAAAATTAGTTAAGAATAGCAGAAGCTTCGATGGCCATGAGTAGTTGAGTGAAATCTCTCTCCTGTAATTTCTATCCGAGCACATTGTGCTATTACTGTTGAATATTACAAATTTGTTTATTGCGTTTTCACGTTTATAGTAACTGTTGTTCTTGGACGCTCCATAGTTTTGGTATGTGTGTTTCGTGTAAAATAAAGCAGCGTTTAGATTCTGAGTTGTTTAGATATTTTTTATCGCATGCCTATCATACATATTTTGAGATTAATTTCCATACCAACACAATTTTTTGTTCAAGCACGAGTTTTTATACAAATTCATAACATAAAAGAGAATAAAAAGGCTTGGAATAAACATCGTAAAAGATAAAATATATAGTGATTTTTCTCTGATCTCTATTTTATGAATGCAATGAATGCTAATAATATTTAAGATCACTTCTGAGGTATTTCTTATAATTAAAAATAAAATTGAAAAACCGTGACTAATTTCGAAATGTTTTATGTTTAAAATGATTAAATTAATTTCCTAATCGTTATTTCTACACAACATTTCTTCAAAAATAGTTTTAATAATTAATATGTGTATAAAATATAGTAATATTTATGCGTAAGAGAAATATTTGATGTAAGATGATATTTGTTATATTTCTTATATAAGAGCCTTGTTTTCCTTAAGTTTCTATGGGCATAAAAAATGAAAAACAAAAGAAATTCGTTATTAAAAGTTATTTACAAACGCGTTTCATTTACACACGATAGCAGTGGAGATTCAGACGTTTGTCATATCGATGGACAAGGCTTTTTAATCTCTCTTCGAAAAACGTTGCTATTGATTTGACAAAAGCCTTAACTCTCCTTCGAAAGTTATCATTTGAACGGTAAATTTTGCGTTTTCTTAAAAGGAAACAACATGCATTATGAAGTACAAATAGTAGTATATATATATAGAATTTCGTTCACCATCACTATAGTTTTAACATGTATGTTAACTGTATTTCTTGGGATTCTAGCTTCCTCCATTTATTTCGAATTGATCAGTTCATTGAGCAAAACCTTCTATTACGCTCTTCAGACTTGCGCTCTTGTTCACCTTCATGGAGAACGTAATTTAGAGATGAGTGATTTTCTTTTCTCTCTTGAATTGTAGAACTGGCTACAATATTGATATGCACGTTGACTAGTTTACATTCCCTGGGATTCCAGCTTCCTTTCTTTCGAACTTGACAAACTCATTGTCACATTCGCTGGCACTGACGTTAGAAATACTATGTAATTGTACCAAACCATCTACGTTATTATATGACATCTTCTCTACTACAGTTAAAGGATAGCAAAGAAAGGGTAATCTAATTAGATATATAGTCCTGATATCAGGCGTGGGTAGTGACTGTGAATGTGTTAAGCTTTTACGACAGGCTTGAGCAATTTGACCTTCTTCTAGAATAACATGATTTACAGACAAGTGATTTTCATTATCCCCCATTAATTGTCCCTGATAAACTATCCAGAAGACAAAAAAAATTGACTTTCAGTCTAATTAGGTTCCATGGGAACTGGGAGGTTCATCTCGCATCATCGTCAAAAGAAAAGGGTATGTTAAACCCTAATCCAACTATATAACTAGTAAGGAATTCTCCAGTTGATTGAATCGAAAACGTGAAGTAATCAGTATTGTACATAATGTTTCGAAATAAATTCCATTTGTTCTCTGGTTTTACCGTTTTCGTGGTTCATCAAAGCTTTAAAAAATAGATAAAAAGAAATTATTATCCCATATTTCAAATATGTTATCAGTATATTGCAGAGGAATTCAAATGAATGATAATCTGTTGTTGCTGTAAATGTTTTATCTAAATCAACAAATCTAATGAGAATTCTATCACAGGGAATTGTTTACTTTTTATCATTAAATGCGCATAAGCTAATAAGAAAATAACGCATTTATCTGAATAAGAGTAATTTATTATATGTTATTTTTATGGCGAATTGATAAGGATTTGATGAATAATTCATTCCTAAGTGTTTATGTTACAATTGATTGAAACCGGTTATCTGACACTCAAGGGAAGACATAAATGCTCTCGCATTTTCATTATTTCGAATTGCAAGAGAGTGTAAATTTCTATTGTTTTATGGAGGAATATTTACTATCATATTTCTTTGTTTAGCATCCCTTTCAGATTGTTTTCCGATCAGGATTTCTCATAGATGTAAATTGATGAGATTTGTAACTTATGGTAATAAAACATACGCCAGAAATGCCACTACAATTCTCACTACAAATGTTCGAGTGTTATTCTAAAATTTAAATTTGACTAGAATTTCCCTTTTTATTATACTTTTTGGTATATGAGCTATTTCAAAAAACATTATAATTTTAAAGCGATAGGAGTCGACGTCCTGGCATAGGGGTAGCGTATCTCCACATGATCTGGGCGTCCCGGGTTCGAGTCCCGGTTCGGACATAGTTGTTCTTCTTATGTTTTCTATTTTTCAGGTGTGTAAATGTGCCCCCCTCCCTGAAAATAGAGGTTGTGCAAGCGAATGTGATGCACGAATAAGGTAAGTCGCACTCTTGGCCCTTTTTGGCACAACTGAAAAAATAAGAAACTCTTATTCGATTTAAATCGTGGACAAATAACTGTCGGTGGCATCTAAAGTGCCAAGTCACAACACAAAAAGATTGGTGGTCAAGATTTTGACGAATCTCTTCTGTCCAGACCTCTCAATAATTCAAAGTGATAAATGAAATTTTGTACATAATATTTACACCGAATTCATAAAAACCATCAAACTTGAGTAAAATCCATTCAGAAGTCTATCTATCAAGATGTCTGAAAATATGTTTAACTGTAAAATGAAGAGAACTAGATGGGTAAAATTCGGTACCCTGATTCACTGTCTAAATTGTGGATTTTTATCAAATTTAGAGTTACATTCGTTAAGAGGGTGACCGTATGCTGGTTTGCACTTTCACAGGCATACAAACTCAGTAACACACACACACAAATAATCTGAAATTTGGTATACAACTTTGTATTCTCAATTGTAATTCTTTATGAAATGTTGTTCTGGTTGTAAGAAATTTATATAAAAAACAAAATAGTATTTTTGGTAACTATTATTTATATGCGGGATTAATCGCTTTAAAAAATCAATGATCATACGACAGTTTGAGTAAGAAGGTTGAATTCATGCCAGAGATCAATAGTTCGTAACTATTTTTCTTCAGTGCTATGCAAGATAGTTTAAACTTTACTTCAAATTTTTATGTGACATGTCTGTGACCATAGCTTTATTAGAGAAAATGGAAAAAACTTTGTGGAAACCACTCCCGATGATTTTCTTCGCTAATGTGTTAATGAAGAGTTGTACAAAATGAGATTGCTTTACATTCTGAATCATGTCTTCTGCACTACATGGGGATGAGAAGCCTCCATTTTAGTGGTTCGTTCTCTCTTCTTTGCCGGTGTCATTATGGGAAGATACTTTCCAATGAGGAAATATATATCTTCCAAAGGATGAGATAGTTGTCGATGATTATTAGGACTTATATTCAATTTCCTTGCGGAATTTGCCCTTTGTCTTTTCCATATGTATGAAAGATTTTGAGGGAATCCATTTTCCTTACATTCTAAATCCTACTGAGTAAACTTTATCTACCGGAATGAGAAACTTTCCGGTCAATTCAGCAATGTTGTATGGTTGAATTCATTATAGCAATAAAAACGTGTTGTTACAAATTGTTCATCAAATTGAAATTTAAAAACGTATTAAAATGTAAGGAAAACAAGTACAGTAATGATATCGGTATCATAAAATAAATAATAATTTGAGTTTGTGACAATATGAAAAATAATTTTTCGAAAATAATATTTGAGAATGACATAGCTTGAGAACATTGAAAATTTGCTTACTTTCTTTCCTATTTTAATCAAGTTTTGAACTTTAGAAAGGTAAAGTCTTTTGTCTTGGAAAAAAAGGGAAATATTTTATTAAGATTTTTAAAAAGGCAAATTTGTATGGAAAACATACAACAAAACATTAATCTTTATATATTTAGAAACATAAATATGCATTTATAAAACTGTTATCATTCCTCTCGATGTATTTTTTATTTAAGTATTATTTTTTTGTTTATTTTTATAGTATATTTTAGTTTTTCTCCACTATCTAAGCTGATATATAGATTTCTAATGTTTCTCTGGGACTTTTGAAAACATAAAAGTGTAGTAGTATTACAATACAAGAACCATAAAAATAGCTCAACAAATTTCAATTTGAAAGTTACTCGTTTCAACGTTAGTTTTCAAATCCACCATTAATTTTATTAAAGAATCAAAATGGCAAATGAAATAGATCAAGCCGGGTTTCCAAATCAGGATCATAATAGGCAGCTGGTATGAAAGGATTTCATTTCAGTATACTTATATGATCATCCAAACCTGTGTGTGCTCTGCTTTCTTTTAAACAAACTTAATTCAAGGTTAAAAGCGTGCCCAAACATCGAGCAAACGGCAAACAAAACCCGATTTCATTTGTCCACCCTCCCTCTTGGCAAATAGAAAATCGAGAAAGAGTCGGGGGAGGAAAGAAATAACTGAGGAAACAGCATCCAGGGTATTTTCTGGTTGTATTTCGTGTCTGGGCAAAATGTAATAACCCGGACTCTTGTCCCTCCCTCCCTTCTTTTGCAACCGAACATCTGTTGGAAAGCACCGGATCATTACCATACACCCCAGAAAGGTTCCAGTCCATAGTTCTTCTTTTCAGATGGAACCAGGGGGTGAGGGAAGAGAAAATTAAGATTGTCCGGGCACGGACGGAAAGATTGCATTTCATGCATTTTTCCAGAAAAAAGAAGAAAATGGGAATGGTGCCGGATGCTAAGTCCTTGCTCGTTCGTAGAAATGTCCCGAAAGTACCGATAAAAAGGGTTTGGGTACAAGAGTCAGTACTTCAGAAGTGGAAACTCCATCAATGTTTGATGAGATTTCTTGCCGGGAAACTTTGATGATGAACTAAGAACCTGGGATTCAAGTGAAACCATCAGTACCTCGAAATTTCGTAAATAAGTGCAGCCGGAATGATGATAGAACTCACAAAGTGAGAAAGGGGAGAAAATCGCTAATCAGAAAGCAAATGTAGTTTCCTATGTATTTAGATAAAAGCTGATTGGCTTCATCAAAATGGTCTACAGATTGATTGTTACAGCAATGTTAATTCCATGTTTCAAAACTATATAGAATTTATGGAGAATGTAATAAATCGATTTCAACTGACAATGAGGACATTTCAGACAGCCTTGCTTTCATAAAATTGATCCAGTATGATCATATTTGTGAGCTGAAAAAAAATCACCTAAATCAAAGAAACTCCAATGGAATTGAATCTCAGTGCATAGTCAGCAAAGCTGAAAACTGAAAATGGATAATGATTTAAAGGGAAACAAATGTCACTCTTCTATAAAGATAAAAGTCTGTTGTTTCTTAGGTTTGAAGGGAAGATCTTTATGTAGGTAATATAAAATGGCCTCTATAGCTGAATCTTGATAGAATAACATATGTCTTTAAAAAAAAGGGTCTGATTTCTTCTCTTATGCACAGTCGCATTAGTTAATGCGTTTAACTGAATGACTTCTAAGACTACAGAAATGGTTATTTTTACAAGATTTGTTGTTATTCTTCCTGTTATTTTTACGCCCACTTATACGTAGTATAGAGATATTAAAATAATCGTCAAAAAATTATGCTAGAGATATTGAAGAATATCTAGTTTTAGAATTCGTCAAGTTCGGAAAAGGCATTTTTGGAAAATATCCGTCTGTCTAAGACAGAAATAAATCAAAAAACGTTTTTATACATGGAATTTGGATGGATGGAATTTGATATGTATTCTTTATTCCATATTTGGAGGAGGAAATTTATCTGTGTGGATATGCGAATATAATTTAACATTACAATCACAAAAAGAAGAGAGCAAGATAGATAAAATTCGATGAGCAGAAATAACATCTACAGTCTAGAAGCCTTCCAAATTTTGAACCAAAACCATCTACCGGTCCATACTTTTAGAAACATCAAACGTAATTGCTCAAAGATACAAAATGCCTTAAAAGCAAAAATTAAATTTCCAGATACTATTAATAGCATACCAGAGATTAATAGTCAAATAACTTGCCAAGGATAACATGATGATGTCAGTAAAAATGTTATACCCACAACAAAGATTGCCATTAATTATTGTGAAAGCCGTTAATTATTGAGAGATGATATCATTCAAGGCATTCTCTGGGATATCACCTTTGTTAGAAAGTATTTGAGAAAGTTTCAAGGAGATCACTTTCCCTTTTTAGACTGAGTCATTTCCTGAAATTCACACTACTAACATCAAAATTTTCTGCCCCCTACACAGATTTTGGAGATTAATGGAAATACAAAATATAAATAAAAATCAATACAAAGCACATTAAAATAGTGAATATAGAGCAAATTCAAGAAAGTCAATATGTATAAGTATGTAACATAAGTAGTACTAAGAATGCTACCATAGCTCCACATACAGCAAATTTATATGGAAATGCTTACAATAATTATTGTATAATCATCTAGATATAACAACTTAATAACAATTTTTCAAAGACATTAATCGTCTAGTAAAAATTCCATTACCAAAATAATATTAAAACCTTATGCAACCATATTTTTTAGATCATTCGTATTATTTTATTGATATGGCTATAGGCTTCTCTGTACATGCATAGGATATGAAAAACCTGATTTTGAATTTCAAAAACATACTGGCGCTATAACATTTGACATTTGCCTTTTGGTATTGTTCTTTCCTATTTGCCAAGCATAAAAATATATAATATGGACAATTTTTGATTATATTAACAAATTAAAAAGTATTCTAGTCATACGCAATTTTTATAATTATATTTTTAATAAAACTTTCGATCTGTTATTCAGTGAATCATTACCATGAGACAAAAAGAATGAATTGAATCTTTATCTCTGTGATAAAGGAAATGAAAGAATATCATTTTCAATGTGATGTATCATTAACAAGGAGTGAATTCAAGATCTGCTAAGAGACTCAAAGAAATCACCTGGTACACATCTTGCAGCATTAGGCATATTTTGACTAATGCTGAAACTTATGACGTTCTTTAAACAAAGGGTTAATTTAATTTGGCATTTCTATCCATTCTTGCCTTAATATAATAATAGTTTTTTTAATTAATTTTTATACAAATAAACTTATAAAAAAGCATATATTTTTATTAATTTGCCTTTTGAAATCTATATCCTAAAAATTATTACACAAATATTAAACGATCAATTGCCGATGTGTCCACATTGTGACTGAGGAATAGCAGTTTATCATATCCTTATTTTAATGTCAATATTTTAATACTCAATATATGTTTTATTTTAAAACAACAGCAGTGACTTTGCCATTTTGCTTGGCAGAGATTCACATGAGAACCTTTTTGTCTTTTTGAAATATGTACGTTTTTATACCTTAATCTGTAGATTTTTATAATTCATTGTTATGGCTTCACTATGGCTTTTTGTAATTTACCATCTTTTTACTTGTGTTCATTTTTGTATCACTTTTATAGAAACTGTTTTTATTAAACTTCTTATTTGAAATAAACTAGTTTGGCACACTATGACCTTCGCGTTGGTTCTTTTACACAAAAATCTCAAATCAACTAACCAATCAACCAACCAATATCCTAGAAAAAATTAAAATAATAAATTTACTGGGAAATTAATAATTATTAATAGCTAATAATTTTTTGAATTTCAAATGTCAACATTGATTTATTTTGAATTATTATAGAGAAATGATCATTTTTTTAAAAAATAAAAAATTAAAAGCTATTATTTCACACTAATTTTTCATGAAATATAACATAATTAGTCGCTGAATAATTAATGCCCGGAATTATTTTTTAAAAAAGGCTCACAACTGTATTTTAGCTAATAATTGTATTGATATTTCAATCTATACATATACTATAATATTAATGTTTTATTATTTAAAAAATGTATTTCATTTATTTAGGATCTAAGAAAGTAATGATTATTAATCGATTTGCTTGTGGTCTTCTTGCCTACTAACCTATCTTACTAGTCTCAGTCTACTGACCAGTTTGCCTTGTCGGAAATCCGCTATTCCCAAGAGAAGATAAAAACGGGAAGAGGAGAAAATCTGAACTGGCACACATTTTTCTTGTAGGAAGTATTATAAACTTAACATATCCCACTTCCCAACATGTGTCATATTAACATGAAGTGACCTATATTGTATCATTTTATATTTAACAGGGATTTTCTATACTGTTCATCAGAATAGCTCTTAAAGAAACTTAATAAACTTTCGCGTTATCATCTTTCATGTTAAAATCGATTAAAAGATAAATATGCAATCTTTTTGCTACCGCATACTTAAAAGACAACATATTTAGAAATAACAGTTAATTTAATTGATAAATCATCGTTCTCTTAATAAACCATTAAATGACCGATCTGGAACCGTACACCATCTTTATTTCCATCCTAACTTCTCTTAATAAACCAGATTTCATTACATCCCTTTAAATTTCCATATCCAGATCCTTAAAACTGCTTCCACATCCCCTTCTCTCCCAGAAAGATATCCGCACACGCACGCACACACAAAAAAATCTTCATTAAATTCTCCGAGTTGCTAATTCTTCACCCACTCCTCTAATTTCTTAAGAAAAGGGTCCTCCTTCATCCTGCACAATCACGCATTCCAAAACGGGGGAAGTTGTTCTTTTATCAGCAGTGGTTACAGTTAATTACATGGCACCTTAACACGGGTGGGCGGTGAAAAATTAATATAACGTTCTTCCCCTTTAATTATGAGTGATAATGAGTGATACCATTTCTTCTTTTTTACCTCCCTCTTTTTCTTCTTCAGGAAGGGTACCGATGGCGCAAGAGACTTGTTTTGGCGAAGAAAAAGCGCGTTGTTGTAATTAAATGCAAGACTGGGCTGCAGCAAACGCTCTTTGATCTTGGTTTACTTAAAGTCCTCGAGGAAGGCACGCTTCTCTTGTTGTGTTGAATTATTAATGTGGAAGATGACCCCGAACCAACCTCTTGGCACACCTTGTGAGTCTTCTGTCTTATCTTTTTGAACATGGGACAAAGAAGGAACGAGATATTTCGTGGTGCCATGTTTTGAATAGATGTGATTAAATATAAGAAAATATAAGCAGGGTTAGCTTCTTAACCTCTAGCTGTCATAGGTATCAAGAGCAGCCACCACCAACTGAATTTACTGAATAAAAATAAGAATTGACTTCAAAACTCCAGAGGTGTTTTTTTTATATGTAATTATAGACAATCAGCCAAAAAGGGTGGAGTTTCAAGAAAGTAAAGAACTTTTCTTTCTTGATCCAAACTGACTCCCCCTTCCAACGATTCAACTTGATCAATATAATATCTTTATAGAGAAATAGACCCTTTTTTTCATTCTGATACATAATAAATTCTAACAGTGTTTTAACATGCGAAGAAGCTTGAGGTTCAATTCCACCAATATTCGAGCAGGTGAACGACCACTTTTCGAGATCCAGTAAATTCACCAATTTTGAAATTTTTAAAACAGTCATTATAATTCTATTAATTTATTCTTTTTATAAATATAATATGTAATTTATAAAATAATAAGATTATAGCATGTTATGTTATTTTTTTTTCATTATTTCTTACTAGCCACCTTTGGCTACAAACTGGTCCGCCAATCTTACTGCTGTTTAAAATTATCAGTTAAACACTTTATTAAATACTTTAATATGAATAGTCATGTCAATTAAATACTTAATGTGACTTGTCATTGTCAATGAAATACTTTATGCAACTTGCTATTGTCAATTAAATACTTTATGTAACGCATCTTTTAATAACTATTTCATCAAAATATTTATAAGGCTCAAATTTTTATAATTCACTAATGCAGTTATATCTTAAGTCCGTAATATACTCTATGTCTCTCTAATTATATGTCAACTCCGGCAACATTTAAATTAAAGTGGAAAAGATTAAACTGCAAATTGATATAAAATCATTTTTTTTTTTGCCGAAACCAAGTATTTTTTTTAAATATTAGTAAATGAGAATCATTATGTGTACTACAGAATAATTACAATAACTTATGTAATATTTCTAGAATCATTCAACAAAAATTATTTAGATTGGACAGAAAATTTGGTTTTTGGTTTTACTTTCAAAAAGATTTTAATAATGCGAGTAATAAGATTTTATTTTATTTTGGTTTACAAACATAATTAAAAAATATCAAGTCTAACTACACGTCTTTTAATTATCAGGAATCATATTCAACGAAATATTCTTGACACTTCAATTTTTAACTAAATAAATGGTTTCTATCTTCTGCTATCAAATTTAATCGACTTATGAAGTTTTGAATAAGAATGTTTAGAGTATTCAACATTTTCATTCTCAGGCTGGTCAGTCTTATAAATCCTGGACGTAGATTGGGATATCATCTTTGGAATGGTCGATGGGTTGGTTTAAAACTACCCGTTTTTTTAAATAGTGAGGATCTTAAAATATTCATTAATCAGTCAGTTTTAGAGACTGAGTTGATTGAAGTTTATCTCTTTTTATTAAAAAGATAAATATTCTTTATTTTTTGAAGCATCCATAGACTCATGTTACTCACTATTAAATTATTTACTTCATTTATACCCTTTTTATAGATGCATTTCTGTTATTAAAACTTTACAAATTAGCCGCTGAACCTTGAATTCAAAATATATATATATTAAATCATGTTTGTTTTAAATATAGCTGATTTATTTAATTAATGATATTGTAAAAGTCATAATAATTTTTCTTTACATTTTTTTTTAGAAAAAAAAAACATATTTCATACTAATTTCATTTCATGCAGACACGTGCTGAAAATTACATTCTTTTATGTTTAATTTGCTATGATAATTTTTTTAATATGAGTTTTTGTCAATCTGACGGCAACATATTGATAAAAGATGTTTTTTTCCCTTTCACTCGTAACGTGTTCGTGCAGATTAAATTTTGTTTTTTGTCCGAAATATGTTGTTGAAAAATATAGTCAAAATATTTCTTTAAAAATTCATTAAAAATAGAAGCTTAAGTTATACGTTAAAACCTAACACCAATTGGAAAGCTAATTTTTTAATCTTTAATTTGATGTAAAAATCATTTTTGTGCGATAATATCTTCGGAAGTTATAGCGGAAAAAAGTCGAAATTTCGCTTAGTTTTTAATTAATTTAAATTTTAATTAAAAATTCGAAAAAAGGGCTAAAAGGTGCATATTCCGGACCTCGAAGGTTTACATGCGCCAAATTCGGCAGTTGTAGATGCAACGGTCTGGCCCGGAGAGAGCCAATACACGCACTCATTGAGTTTTATCATAAGTATGGATGTTACTTGGCGTTTGGTATATGTGTTTTTACCGGTTTAATTTTAACTTTTTCTTTGTGACATTTAGCAACAACTAGAGATATTGTTTTTACCATAATTAATAATCAAAATCAATGTGCCTAATATGGCATAAATTGCTCTCACAATTCCAAAATCAAACTGTCCGTTTAAAGTATGAGATTATTTATCGTTTTGAAAAGTGTACATCATACAATATCATCACATGAAAAAGGAAAATAACTGCATCCTCTCCACCACAGTTTAAGTGTTATTTTATTTCCATTATCTTAATCTTGAAAAATTTTCAGGATTTCGAATAATTTTTTTTCTATTATCACTGATATAATCTTAATTTTTTAAATCAGAAATCAAATATTAGAGAAAAAATGCTCGCATGTTCAGAAGTTTCTGTTTTTCTAGGTAAAAAAAAAACTTCTATTAGAAATAACGGTACAAAAATACAAAAAAATAAATTTATCTGAATATAAATAAAGAAGACATAAAATTCTTAAATATTTTGGTTATTAATGAATGAAAACTAATAATTTTTATAATTACAAATAATAAATTAAAATCTTGGAATTTTTTTTCATGTCCTCAAGATTATTTTACAATTTACAATACACTAAAATTATGATACAAAAGTTGTGATATTTATTTTAAATTTATACTTTGCATAATAACATTACTCTGTATTCAAATGAAAAAATATTATGATTCCATTGGCACTTTGGATGTAGAAAATATTAATATCAAAGCCTATATCAATACGCATTCATAAAATATATATTTAGGGTTCATTTTGATATCCTTTTATGTCACAAATTTCTAATGTAATCATATTCCTTTGTTAAGGAAAATAGAATTATTAAACACTATACAAATAGAAATAAATGTTACTTTATGGGTTTATTACAAATAGAAATAAACGTTACTTTATGGGTAATTTATTATTTCTAGTAAAGAAACCTTCAATATAAATTTAATTTGACATCATGAGGGAAGTTTCTCATTATACTTATAGTTTATTTGATGCATAATTTAATCCAATATTTCCTAGCAACTTAAGGAGTTTTATTTAAAACTAAAATGCAATTGTTATTGAAATACTTAATAGAACAACACCCTTGTTGAAAAAAAAATATTTATAGCTAAGTCCAATAAAAAAACTATAAAGTAAAAAAAGAAAGTACGAACACTACATCATTGTTCTGCGGACCCTTTATTCCAAATAGACACAACAATAGCTGCACCCTGCTCTGCGTCCCCCTTTCTATCAATTATCGTCTGCATTCAGAATGTTGTTAAACGAAGATTAATGGCATTTCCTCCCCCGCATTTTCTTCTTTCCATCTGTTATTAAAACTCCAAAAGAACAGCTAAAAAAAGGCGGCAAAGTAAAACTTAAGAAACATTTGGTACAACAATTTTAATACTTTCTTTCAACCGTGATTAGGAGAAAAAAATGTTAGGAAAACTTTTAATTTCAGTCATGGACAACTTCCCTTCCTTTCAAAAAAGAAAAGGGGAAAAAATCTTTTCTTTTCGCTAAGAAATATTCCCCCCAATCGTTGTAATAAACATCAGAGACCAGTGGGGGAGGTTTTCATTTCTTCTTATTGTTTTTTCATGTTATAAGGCTAGAATTAATCCTGGCATTTATTAAATGATGAAAGATTGGTGTAAGTAGTATTTTAGATATTAACTGTGATTATTTTAGAATTTAACATTTTTTTCCCACCAAAAATGTTAATGCAGTGCCCATGATGCAATTTTGCACCTTGGATGGGCAAATGAGACACTGTTAATGTTTATGACACAATATATAAGAAATACAAGAAATAAATGAAAAATCTCTGAGCATTTTTTATGAAATAAAGATTATTGTAGGATTTTAATTGTTGATATGTTTTCTCACATGAATCTATCCATTTGATTCCAGCCCAGTCTCATAAGCTAACGTCTCATACAATGGCCTATGTTCTTTCAATTTCTGTTAGATGGTCTGGATTGCCATCATTGGATCGGAAATGACTGTACAATTTTTTTAATTATCAAATAAGCATAGATAATTTTCTTACAAATTTTAAATTAGCTACAGCATTTTTCTGCTGTAGCACATATTCACAACTTTGACATTTTCAGTTTGGAATCTTAGGCGATTGTTGCTTGCTCGGAGATTATAATGTCATTGAAAATCTCCAGAATTCTTCAATAGTCTGTAGGCTGAAAGATTTAGCAAGCTCAATAACAAATAGCGGCATTTTATTCTACAAAAATAAAAAACAAAAGTAACAAAATAGGAATGAAACATACACAAGAACAAAGCATCCAGTAACTGCGTTGCATAAGCAGTAAATCGTCACAATAACAGCTGAAAGTGTCCCAGAAAGACTTCGCTCAACTGCCTGTATTCCATTTTATCTTTACGCAGCTTCATTCCCTCCTATATTGGCATTTAACTTTCAGCTTTTTATAATTTTCGAAATAGGGCATGTATTGCTCTAGAATAAACATTGGAATTGAACCCAAATGGATACCAATACTAAAATTCATAATATTCTAGGTCCTCAAGTTCTTTCACCGAATTCGCCAAATGGGCGTAAAATCTGGCGTGGAGCTCAGAGAACATTCGGCAGCCTTTATTATACTATGATATTTTTAAAATTTTCAAAATAGAGCATGTAATGATCTAGAATAAACCTTGGAAGTGAGTCCTAATGGATACCAGTACTAAAATTGTGGATATTTTTATTCCTCAAGTTTTTCCGCCGAAGTCGCCAAATATGCATAAAATTTGCCATAGGGCTCGATGAACAATCGGTAGCCATAACCACACCTGTAAAACTACTTTCTTTACCTGGAGACTCAGGGTTCAGAAAAGCAACGTTACAAATTCACAAAACAGTGCATTTAAATAAATGGTCAAATATATGGTGAATTATTTCGGTATGGAATTATCCATCATTCCACTTTGATCACAATCTGATAATTGTGTTTTGAGTTGGAAGTCATGTATAATTGCTGTTTCCTTAAAGATTGTAAGGTGTGTTTTTTTTCAAATCATCAAATGTGTGGGAACAATTTTCAAGCATGGAATCGTCAGCTTTATTCCACTCCAGTTGATCGTGATGTCACCATTGTCATTTCCTTTTCAATTTGAGAACTTATAGGTCATTATTTGCTTAAATATTATTATATATGATTTCATTTTAAAATTATCAAAAAGCTTAGAGGTTATCATTTGATTATAGATTACCATATATGGCACCTTTTTTATAATTTTAAAATTATCAAAGAGGCGCACATATATATGGACCAGAAATCCAGCTCTATCACACACGCTTTTATTTCTGATGTACAAACATTTGCTTTTCCAGTCTCTGAGTCATAATTTGAGGGCTCTCCACTTGAGACGAGGTAAATTTTATAATGTGTTCATAAAGTTCAAGAGTAATCTGTGGATTCCTAAGTATGTAGAAATACATTTTACCCTACTTCAGCAGCACAAGCTCTTGTTTCTGCTTAGAAGGAGAAACAACCCTATGCTTTTCTAAATTCGATGATTCACTCTATAATTTAAACGATCCATATTTTTTTGAATAATATATTGAATTATTTAGTATATTTTTTGAAACTATCAAAACATGATTACAATACGGTAATCCTCTTCAAAATTCAAAAAAACATCCATCAATTTTTGGGGGGGTAATTATCCCTACATTAAATAGTTCATTTTAGCTTTTTGTATCCATTTTTAGGGATAGTACTATTAATACATATTTATAGTAAATATTATTTGTAAATATTTGATCATGAAAGAACTTTACAGCAAGGTACTGGAGATAATGTTTAATTCGATTTTTATATCCTAAAATATTCTTTAAAAATTCAAAACTTGTATTTCTAAAATAGACTATAATAAGATTATTGACTATAACTAGACTGTAGTTAAAAAAAGTCGTAAGCCATATGAATTGACATAGAATATACAAAACTGCTGAATGTCTTGGATGATCATCTGGTTAAACGAGAGTAATTATTTTGTTTTTCAAATAATTATCTTATACATATATTTAGATGAATAAATGCATAATCAATACATTTTTGAGCAAATTTGAGCCCCAGTGTTGTTTTATAATAGGTAATAGATCATTCTATTTTTTTTTTGTTCAAATCTAGCTTCCTTTTAGAAATCAATCAGTGGATAATTATTTTGAGGTTAAATTACTTACTTGTAAAATTTATTTTATTTCTTAGTAAATATTAAATGGCATGTCTTTATCTCACTTAAGCTATTATGATTATGATTATTTTTGCCTCACAGCCAAATCGGATTCTTATATTATAAAAAGAAACAATCAAAATCAGCGTATGTATCATAAATAAATAGGAAAAAATATACACTTATTAAGTATTTAATGATGTATTATCAAAATCACCATGTAACTACTTTAAAATGTTTGAATGAGTTGAATATCCTAGTATTGTTTTATAATAGCAAAGGGACTTCACTTGAGTGCTGTTCAAATAAATCGCCCTACTGAAAAATTGATTGCACGAGACTTTGTGATTATTTAATCTTTAATTAATATATTTTGTAGAGAAGGAAATATAATTCATACTTTGTTTAATCACTCAAACCACGTGATTACGATAATTTTCTTTTATTTTGCTTGCGCCTCATACTTAAGTTATAAAGCCAAGCAGTACAAATAAACGTACATTCTTTATACAAAAAATAAAAATAATAAGCTTTATTATTTAATAACGTGTCATTCAACCACATCAAGTAATTAAGATACAATTCTTGAACAAGCTCAATATCCGACCATTGTTTTATAACTGAAAAGAAACCACCCCTTTTTTTGCTGTTCAACAAACCCTTCAATTGGAAATCGATCGCCAGAGGCTTTATGATCTCGAGTCACGATAGCCTATCGTTAGCTCAACCAATCAAGTCACCAGACTGAAATCATACTTTGACTATCAATAACCTATTAGACATATAACTGCCGGATTGGTTTTTTTTTTCATTGACTTGTTTGTCAAACCATTGCATGTATTGGAAAATTGGCTGAAAAATTCATAAACTGAAATTTTCAATGAGAGTCTTTCATTTCAAACTCGAGATTTATGTTAATAGTTTTTGTCAGCATAGTTAGGATCAATACTACATTAGCATATGAGTAAAGTTATATGTAGTTTCAAT
>JAPMOQ010034492.1:2374752-2388784 GCA_026543055.1 Argiope trifasciata
ACATTTAGTAACTTGTGGTGAAATGGTATAGCCTGTAGAGTGTCAACATACACTTATTTTTATTATTAGTTGAGATGAAAAGCACATAAATCAAACAGAAATCTCTTACCTTAATTTTTAACAATGCAAGAAAATTACACGATTATATATTTGATGAAACTAAAAGAACACAGTTATAGTTTTAATTCTACAGTGGAATCCAATAATAAAAATTTTGCGGTTTTTTAACATTTCCTAACATTCAAGAAAGTTTTACCTGCAGTTAACTTGCTCTCATTGGAAAAATAATTTTTCACATGGTCCAAAAGTCAATTTTATGCAATATTTTCTATTGATATTGTAGGGAAACACTACAATTTTGCCTAATATTTAATTAATTAAAAATGAAGCTTCTGAATCGTTTTAATTTTTTACCTTCTAAAATATTTTGCCAAATTTGTACCTGCAGATCAAATACTCCTTTCTGTGGAGAGCCAATATATACATTCAAAAAAAAAAAAAACTCATACATTCTGCTTTATTTTTAGTAAATATAGCAATAATTAATCTCCTGCTTCCTGCCTATAATCACATTTATCAAACTTTTATGTTTGGAAGTTAATGGCCCAGAGGACTAATTATCGTTTGTCCTTTTTTTCCAATTTTTGGAGGAAAAATATATACGAACTATTTCGAATTACTTTCTTTATGGGGGTAAAAGTCAAAATAAATGCTGCAGCTCCAACCATCATATCAATTTTCGCAATCTATATTTCATATTAATATTTTACAATTGCTAAATATGCCGTCAATTGTCATTTGTGTTCTCCCCCTGGAAACCACTACTTTATTGTGCATCTTCTCTTTAAACACATGCACACATCAATGCAATCGGACAAATTTTTCAAGATTCCAAATTCCAGTAATCCTCTAAACTGATTTCGAAAACTTCTCTTTATCTAAAAGTGCATGACGTTTAGATATATCATTACGATATATCAAATTATGTATTAGATATATCAAAACGCCACAAAAATATTTGCCATCACAAAGTTACTTAATGCTGATTCATCTCGCATTGCGATCACTCAAAATTCAGATTGCTTTATTAGGTTTTAGAATTGCCGCATGCTACTGTACGTATACAAAATTACGCCATTTTTTATTTATAGGATGCAAAGGTTTTTAAAATCCCGAACATTTGATCTGACAAAACAAAGGACGGCGATATATATAGTTTTTTGCCCATCACTTCAACTCTAAAGAACTTATAATTGAAACTTAAAAGGGTGAAAAAAATAGTATAATAGGCTAGCGATCAAACCGATACCCTAAGCAGGTGTTAAAATAGAACAAGATGCATTAAAGCGTCGATATTGTTCGAATAAAAGATAAAAGAAATTGGAAAGTGTACATCCCCCCCATCTTAAAGGGGAGGGGGTATCTAAGAATTCATAGAACCACTTACGAAAAAGTATGAATAGTCACAAGCTATGGAATTCTCTGCCTCCCCTCTTCTAGATATTCCTTCTGCCCAACGTTTCTTTCAAAGAATAATCTTAACACTCTCCGTCCCACCCCCAACTATTCTCCTTTTTCGAACACATCAGAATATACGCACACCCCTAGTGGGAGGTGGGAGAAATATGTATAAAGATTTAAGGGGAGGGGGGGACTAGACCCTTAAAAGGTTCTTTGTCCGCGTTTGAAAGGGCCTTCACACGTTAGGCAAGGCTGGGGTGCTTCGCTGATAGTTGCAGACGATGACGCAAGGTGGTTGTGAGGGTGGGGGTACAGCCATTAAATTTTTTGCACCCCCTTCCTTCTTTTCTACATCACATCTCATCTCTTTTCCCTTTTCTTATTTTGTCTGGGTATCAAAGACATTTTTTTTTTTCAAATATATATTTTTTTCTTTTTCTCGTATTCTGATATGCAACGTTTTTGTTAAAGGTTTGGCGAGAAAAAAAAAGTAGAGTGATGCGATTGATAGGAGAAAAAAAGGGAAAAAATACATATCAGAAAACAAGAAACGATGCATAGATATTTCGGATGAAAAGAATTTTTGCATACATGTTATTTGATTTTTTCCTTTTAGGTGAAGGGGAAAAAAGATATTTGGTGAAATAAGAGCGATTTTGATTACTATGATTCGAAGCAAGAAATAAATAGTGCAAATCCAACGCATATATTTTGAGCCATTGTATAGCTAGCAGATATATCTTTTCATTCATTTGGAAACAAATTTCAGTACAATTCCATTCAATAAATCATTAAATATTAACATATTAATGACACAAAGTTTAAAGAAATGGAATTTTATTGAATTTAAGGACTTCAGAATATTTCTTAGGGTATTTTTATTTTCTCATTAATGAAATAAATACATAGAGAACAGATTTTAACATTATATTTCAAAGAATTCTGACGCAAAATTTTGAAAATCTCCACGTTTTAGTATTTTCTCTGTCCGAAGAAAGATTGTTTTGGATGGTTGGTTAACTTAATTTTAATGGCGCAAAGAGACAAAAGTAGGCTATACTGCGCCAATCATACGCTTTGAAATTGTACCAATAAAGAAGTTAAAATGTTTAAGGTATATTAAAAAATCAAGTCAGTAAAACAGCAGCTATCAAAACGAGAGATCAGTCAGGCAAAACCAGTCCATTGTTGAAGAACAGCTATATAAAATGATAAAATCCAATAGCCTTTAAAAAGTTAAAAATATACTGACGGGGAGGTTTTCTCACTAATTCTCGCAAGACAAGTGAAGTTGAGTTAAAATACGTTATGCGATGAGAATTAAAGTTTGGGCACTCAGCCAGAATATGTGCAATAGTAAAATCATTACATGAAGAGCATCTAGATGCTCTCTCACCAAGTAATAGGTGTTCATGAGTAAAACTGGTATGGCCGATGCGAAGGCATTAAGTTTCACATCGACACTTCGTATGGAAGCAATGGGCCATGAATGAATATGCTGTTTAATGAAATGTAGCTTATTATGAATCTCCAGATCCCAAGACTCCTGCCAAAGTGAATGGATGTAATGAGCGATTCTAAGTTTTGTATCTTGTATTGATGTTGTATTGATTGTTGTATTGATGTCTGCCATACATTGGAAGCTGCTTTTTTGCTTTCAATCAGAATCTTCATTGCCTAAAATTCCAACTTGACTAGGAACCCAGCAAAATGAAACGAAAACACTTTTGGCTCCCCTCACCACCACACCAACATAAAATATCTACTGCCACAGGATGCTTTCATTTACAAGGGTGGGATAATATTTCCAAAGCATTCATGCTGTCTGTAAACAAAACAAATTTATGTCTATAGGAATTTTCAGTTTTCTGAAAGGCACAAAAAACGGCTACAAATTCTGCAGTAAACACTGAGCAAGAATTGTGCAAACGGTAGCTGTAGAGTTTTTGTAAAAATTTAATTCCGCAGCCAACATGATTCACCGATTTTGAGCCATCTGTAAAAATAGGCTCGTATGATGAAAAATGGTTCCTGTGAGAGGCAAAAAGTTTTTAAAATATGACAGGTGCTGTGGAAAACGTATCGAATGTATAAAAGGGGTTTATGTATGAAAACTCAGGGACATCCTAAGGTGGGAATGCATAGAATTCTGTCTGTTTAATTTGTCCGTCACCAAGGCCTGCATCAGCAATAATCATTTGCATTCTCTCACAAAAGGGGAGAATATTGAAGGGATGGGCATTGTAAAGTCTGCGAAGGCCAATGGGCAGTGTCATTTGCCTTGGTGGGTGATTAAAAGCTCACTGAATTCTAACATAGTACTGAGCTGAGACCCTTTACGTCTTAGTTGTAGTGGTAGCTGATGGCAGACGACGTGTAGACTTTGTACGGGTGAGGTTCTAAAAGCCCCACCGTAAATTCTTCAGCCAGAGTGATGTACAGTGTCCAATTTGCTTAAAACAGTAGGTCGAGAAGAGCCATACACAGCACATACATAATCAAGGCGGGATAATATTATTGCTTGATAGATCCTCAGCAGACAGGTGCGATCAGCACCCCACGTCGTTGTCGATAGAACTTTAAGAATATTGAGAAGCGATTCGCATTTCTTCCGTAATTTCAAAACATGCGGAAGAAAAGTGAGTTTTTTTTTATCAAATATAACTCCCAGAAATAGCATGTCTGTCACGACAAGGATGTCCACATCACCAATGCGAACTATGGGATCTGGATGTATACCCATTTTCCGACAAAAGAAAGATTGTTTTGGAATAATTTCTATAAATATATGAATAAGATAATACAAGATCTTTCAATTCAATGAATGAAAGTTTTTTACACCAAACCTAGAAATTTCTATCAATATTTGAATGAAGCTCGTGCCCAGGAAGTATATATTTCTAGTTATTTAAATACAAGAAATACATGATACACAAGTAAAAAACAAGATGAAAAATATGATGTAGAATATAATATTTTAGGATAAATTTGCATGAACTTTGAACCAATACTGTTTAAAATAGAAAGTCTAATCGTCTACACTTTAGCATATATGAAACAACAATAATTAAAAAAAGCAACACATAAATAAATACAATTTTCCATGCATATTTTTTATTAAAATATTTGATATAAAATTGTAGCATCTAGAAAGTATATTTTGACATTGAACATTAATTTTCGATATTAATTTGAATGTGTATTTCTAAAAGTTAACCGCTTCTAAACTGTACTCTCACATGCGCATAGTCACAAAAACTCAAAAATGCAATGACTTGGAATTTGGAAATTCGGTACACAATCTTAGCTTCGAATATACAGATTATTAGTATGTACATATTAAATCAAATCCCCCAAATGGTTGACCGTCTGTTTCTGTGTGGAATTTAATGCATGTAAACGCAATAATGCAAATGCAACAATTTAGATAAATGAAATTTCGCAATATCTAGTTTAATTTTAGTTCTATGTGAAGCTTTGATCTCAATAGATTTAAGAAAAGAGTTGAACAGTTATAATTGGTATTTTAATACTACCAAAAACAATTTCTCTTGAGCGGAAATAAAAATCTGAGAAAGAAAGCAGTTAGCCAAGATCAACAATTTTATGCGTGGGGAGACCTAATCTCTTTTTTTTTATCAATAATATCATGAAAAAAAGTTTCCAGTATGTAAAGATGTATGCAGAAAAACAGAGAAATGCATAGCACAATGAATAGAATTGTGTAAGTTCTCTAAAATAATAATATTATACATCTATTAAAATTAGAAATTAAAAATTAATTTACTAAGTAATTTCAAAAAGAAATTGAAATATTTTGCTACATTTTATCCTAGTGCACCATTTTATCACCACAGACAGCTAACAAGTAATGTACTTAAAGAAATATGAATAGAAAAGTATTGATATTTCACTTTCCAAATACCTCGAAGATGCATTTCTGTAATTCACTTTTTTTTATGATTATTCAAATCAAAAACTTGCGAATTATGTTATTTCTGTAGCAAAGATTTGCAAGCAATACCTATAACTAGCCAGATGCCTAGGAAACTTAATAAGGCTCAGATGAGCAACTCCATTAAGTACCTAGGAACAAACAACATTTGATGACATTGGGCATTTGCAAACAACAAAGAACACTCTAGAGAAAAATGCATATTGACACAGAAAAAAAAGATAGAAAAATATATTACATTTTGCATTACATACTAAATTTTGATACATTAAACTGTACAAAACACATTGAATGTTAAATAACTTTTTGCCTTAGGCGAGAACTAAAATCAAGAGCTTTGACAAAATGTCCCGAATAGAAAATTTAATGGCTAGAATTTGTCATTTGAGCCCGTGTGTTAGACGTAGTACAGGCTTTGATAGCTTGATTTGTAGATACTTCTTCGGAGCCAAGTCGAACGTTTCTCAAAGAAACGACTTTCATGTACAGAATAAAATCCATGTAAGGTATATATTTGACTAATATAAAAATACCCCTCAATTCGGCCAACCAAAATGTTTTTAAAATGCTGATAGGTTGTTATCCCCTTGATGAAAATATTCCACCTCATCTTACCATCTTTAATTATTAACTTTTCAGTCTTGTTTTTGACTCATGGGAAGATAATTCATAGATTGCTAAATTTAAAGCTTCTTGGCTAGTGCTTTTCCATTTCCAATACACCAGTGAGAAGTTCTGATCCAGATCATTTCAATACCAAGTTCAGCAGCATTTTCTTTTATATCCAATATGATGTTTTTCTGTTCCACCAATGGAATCCATGACTATCAAAGCCGCTTTGGAGTCAAAGATTTTCTAAAACATTCGTGATATTTAGTGAGAATCTCAACATTTTAACGACTCCAATTCTTCAATCTGCTCGTTATATACAACAGCAACAACAACAACAAAAAACACAAAACAGCAATAAGAGAAATTTTGCACTTTAATACTCTTTTTTCCTATACCAGACTGAATATTAATTAGGATTTTATTTCAAAATACTCTGATGAGAAAAAAAATCCTTTTCTTTACGAGGTTCGATTCATAATACTAAAACATCTGGTACAACAAAAGAAATATTTCCATTTTAATGGCGAATAACAAAAAAGGAAAACTAAATCATTCATATCTGAGAAAAAACTTTTTTATCGCTTGATGCAAAATCTGACACCTGAAAATAATGGGCATAATACGATTTGGGTCAAAAAATATCCCCTTCTTTTGTAGATAGGGACGAGCAATAGTAACCACGTGCCACTCGGTTGCTAGGCAACTCTTACCTAAGATGGTACCTTCTTGATAGACATGTCCCCATCAAGAGCTTTAATAGTGGTTGTTCTTTTGATGATAAAAACCACAGATTGATTGACGAACAGTCGCCAGGAGAGGAAGATTCAGGTTTGCTTTGGCGACAGTTGGTGGAATCTTTATTCTTGTTTTGTACCTTTATTATATCCTTAGAGATTATATTATAGATATACAATACCTTATAGAAAATATAAAGATATACCTTAGAAAAAATATTGTAATTATCGATAAATTTTCTTAAGTTAAATGTTTCATAATTCTTGAATTATATCCACTTGTCTGCAAGCATGTACGTGAATACTATATATCTAAAAATCTCGATGAATTGAATTTGGCATATAGTTCCTATACAGAAATTAAAGATTGATATTACATTCCTCAACCTGAGGTGGAATATGTTTAGCAGACTTTTTTGTGCATGAGGTTGCCATAAACATGCATGAGAAAATAATTTCTAACATGAATTTTGGCATTTTTAATTGATGAAACATTTTTACATGTATTACGAGAATGGGTTTGTCTATATTAATGCTAATATCAAAGTTAGTGAAAAAATTTCATCAATTAATATATATGAAGTTACATTATTATATGAATTAATATAAACGGTATATGAATACTTAAAATGCGATTCTTAAAACAGTGTCAAATAGAGAAATCACTTACATTGTATTCAATTTGCATCATTAAGTTAGTAATTCTTACATTTTAAGGTACTGTAAGTTCATTTTCTCCTATTTATATGGTCCATCTAAGATAAGAAGAGTTCGACAACTTGTAGTGGGCACATATATCCGCTGAGAATGTTTATCATCTAAAGAGATAGGCTTTAATTAGCATTATTTGTACCTTGAGCATTTTAGAATAAATGATCCGCAAACATTGAGCCATATAATGAAATTAATAATTTTAACAAATTAAATTATTTTGTACACATTCTTTTCAGCATTTTTATCATTCCAAGAGACATAAATTTATTAGGTTGATGATAATTATCAAGCTTATTTAATGAATTTATTTGGTCTTCTTGAATAGTATTTATTATGAAAAGGAAATACGAAAGGACAAAAGTAACATTTTTAAATGTTAATCCTGTGCGTATAGTCACCATCTAGTTCAGTAAATACTTCCTGTTTACTTGAAAGATGGTCGATTCAACGAGCAAAGAAATCACGGTTCTTGGAGGCAATCCTTGCTTTGACATCCGTCACTAAGTTATAGAAATCGTCTTAAACTTTGTTCGCTTGCTAGTATTTTAACGATCGATTGATGTGGTGGTAGTCGGTAGGCGCTTCTGTGGGAAAATATGGTGGATGTGAAAGCAGTTCTAAACCCTTAAGATCGCTTTTGAAATCACGAAATGACTGCGTTAATTTTCATCCTTTATCAAATTGGTAAAGCATTATATGATGAAAATGAGTATTATTAAAGACAAGTATTTTATAAAAAAGTTAAGTTAAAGTTAAAGAATATTTTCATTCATAAATTTATAAAACATTGTAAATTTTTATTAAAAAGTAGCATTTTTAAGAAACGTTTGAAAATTATGCCCCAGCCTAATAGTTAGTGAATTCGGGCCACTTTCATCATTCCATTTCAGAAATATTCATTAAAATTGCATAGTTTTTGAAAAATTCTTTAAAATTGCATCGTTTTTGAAAAATTCATTGAAACTGGACCACTTTAGAAGAATTCATTGAAGTTAATTTATCATTTTAAATTGAACCAAAAATGAAAAACTTCAGCCAGCACTATAGACTTGAAAATTTCTTAATAGGTATTGTCTTGCGTCTAAAATTTTCATATATTGTTCGTTTCAGTATCCTGAGACTACCATTTTTAACAATTCTATCTCAGGGCTTGATGTAGAAGATGAACGAATTTCCAAAATTTACTTCATTGTTAAATGTAAAAATTAACAATTTCAACTTAATATCTCACCTATTTTGTCAAATTAAAGCCATCTTTATGCATGCGCAAAAGCACGGAGGGCTTTAGAATCCGTTTGCAAATAATAATATATTAATTTTTATACGTTAATTATCTATTATTATTAAGAAAATGTTTTCTGAAATAATTTTTTTTTAAATCATCCAAAAAAATGATAAAATAAATGTCAGGATATTCTAAGTCTATTCCGATATTTCTTCAACGATTAATCGATTAAAAGCCACAGAAAGCATAGACGGATGAGATGGGGGGAATAGTTGAAAAGGGTGGGAAGCAGCGATCGAGATAGAGCACGAAATTCGAGGGTGCTTACAGTTGCAGTGAGTGGGAAAATATGAGGAACTTGACGTTTCGCAGACGATCATCCCCCTCATGCGCAGACGATAGGGCAGCGATCTCATTACTCATAAACGTGGTTTCATATGGAAGGCACACACATGTATTATGGAAAAGGTGCGCTTTTGTCTGAGGGGTACAGACTGGATTTCCATAACACTACACCAGACAGTCGCACTTGTTTGCGGATAGAAAGCAGAGAGGGCATAATATGAGATATTGGATGATACTGTGCTAAAAGTATATGGAAATCGTATACGGTGACTAAAGTATTTAAATATAACATGCTTTATATAGGATTAACATGACTACTGTCAAACCAGCTTTAAAGATATCTAACAATAAAAAATTATTTTGTGGTGCAATCAATGCAATAAATAAAATAAGCGCTTTAATATGGTAATGTTTATTGTCTGGATATTATCTCTAGATTCAGTCATGTCGTATGTATGGTACAACAATCATTAAAAACATTTAACAAGATAGATAGTTGGACATAAAATAACAAGATTTGGTATATAATTGTTGTTCGGATAATAAGGACTATAAGTTTTTCTTAATTTTTTTACCAGATTTTTAATTTATGAAAATTTAACAGACTTAAATGGTTTCTCTGAATACATGCAGAGTATACTGTAAAATAAAATGTTAAAATCATCTTAAAATATAAATATATATAATTTTCAATGAAAAATCCACTTTCGCAAGATTTCTCCTTCAATTTTAATTAGTTTCAAACACAATTTTCTAACAATGTTTTGTCTTTTCATTACTATTTTCAAAGAACGATTAATGGACATATTCACAATTTTTTAAACAAGGACAGAATGCTAAACTTTCGAATTATTTTTTTACATATGTTAATAATTTTTCAGCCAGTCATCATTTCTACGAATTATGTAATATAAAAATGTTTTTAGAAACTCACAATTGGTGATGTAATCAAATCAAACAAAGACAAACATACAAATAAAAAGTAATATATCATTATTAGATATCCGAGCTACAGATTCAAATCCCTTTTTTAATCATTTAAGCTGTACAATTTTTTTAATTACTTTTAATATTGGAACACTTAAATATTATATTTAATCCTTTGCTTTGATGTTGCCTTTCACTCCCCTTTTAAGACGGTGCATCATGTTGACATTTTATTCATTTATTTATTTAATATTAATTGTCAAAAAAACTACAGAATGGTAAATAGATGTAGATTAATTGTTTTAAATAAATTTGATTGGTAAATATTCTATCTGCATTTTTATTTTTAAGAGAAATAAGCACATTTCTGTATTAGGTGAATAATTATGCATCGAATTATTTTTGTTTATGCAAAGGGATAGTTAGTTATCTTTTGCCGACGAAAATCACTTCTTCGTTGTATGTTGAAAACAACAAATTTAGAAATTCTTTCCTTAAATAGCATAAAATAATTTAGAAATTTCATTACGAGTTAATAATAATTTCAAGTGTTTGTTTTAAAACTCATTAAGCTATTTATAATACAGTGCACAAACCAGTTTCGTAATAAAAGCTGCTAACCTATTTGTAGCGCCGGAAATTTGCCTAAACAGCAGAAACTGAATCACCATTCCATCCTGGAGCGTCCATCCCATTGTGGTGATCATGTATCCTGAACCATACTACAATTCCAACAACTCCCTTTACAATGCAATCATACCAGTACTTCATAATCCTTACTCTAGTACGATTCACTTTACTATCACCCTATTCCGTTCCCTGCCTTTAACTCTCTTAGAGCTTCGAATTCACTAATCAAGCTACTTACTGTATTCGAATTGTATAACGCATCGTGGAATGTTCCTGCAATGTGTTATAATTACTATTGACTCTGATTCCAGCTCTATAACCGGATATTCACCGTTATAATTCCGACGTTCCAATATTCATTTCATTTGGCAATCTCGAATTATTAATAAGAGGGTCTGCTACACACTGAGAGAAAGGGAGGACGGAACAGATCAAAGAGATTATGTTAATGCAACTGCTGAGAGTCGATTTCCATAATTCGGAAGATATAATTTGAATCCATAGGGTTTCGTATTAAGACAACGCTAAGGTTCTCCCGTCTAAGATTGCTTAATGGTAAAGGCGCAATTTTTGCTGTCTAATATTGTGAAAACGGGGAAGTGCCTATTTTAAGGCGCTGTTTGGCGCATCTAAAATGCAAATAATGTTCTTTGGCAATCTAGAGGCAAACTTTCTTTTAGCTCGCACGATATTAATGGAAAGATTGAGGGTAGGTTTATATTCATATTTTTGCCTGCCGAGATTGAGTTAGTGCAAGAAACAAATGAGGAATTGCGTATAAGCTAATGGCATCTTTTGTGGCGTGTTCCCCGTTTCCCCATAATGCATTGCGGTTGGCTAAGTAGTGGTAGTAGACGGCGGGCTCTTGGCGGCTGGTTTATCTAAAATCCATTATCATCGATTTTCTTATTTAGTTTCTTAACGATCGAGGTTATTGCATATTTTTGATTTAATGAACAGAAACCCATCAGGCAAGTAGTGCTACAAAATGTTGAAATTGGAAGAAAATATTTTGTGATAATGTTTGAAATGAATGTTATGCAGAAAATAGATTGAAGTGGGACGGCAATGTTAATTACGTAGGGGAATTTTGACATCAAAAGACAGTGTACATCGTAAAGCATTTAAAGGAATAATTTTACTTACTAATTGCTTCTGTTTTCTAATCATGCAGTATTTCCACTGTCTTATTTTAGTTCGTTGGTTTACATTTTTTTTTCCTTAACAGAAAGTAGAGGTATTTTCTTCAAAATAAATCAAAGAACTTCTTATTTATTTATTTCAATTTTTATTCGATTATTTTTTAAAGATGTTTTTAAATGTACAATAACAATATGAAATGGTTCATATTCCCAATTAAGTATATTTACTAAAATTTGTCTATAGTACATTTTGTAACCAGTTCATTCAAATTGGTTTCTTGGTGCAGTATGGTAAAACATTTTTTGAGCCAGTAAACCATACTAACCAAACAACGAATTATCCAAATTGTTTTCGATTATATTTTAAGACTCAATTTCTATACTAATTCTCTGTCATTTTAGTTTATCAGAAAACATCTCATTAATAAAAATTTGATATTTCTATTGAAGTTAAATTAATATAAATATGAAATTACAAAACCTATCTAAACTATAAAGAACATCATATCCAAGACTCTTATTCTTAATTAGGTCTAAATAGGAATAATGTTTGAGGTAACATTGCAAATTTCGACCTACCACCATACTTATATTTTAAAGAGCACATAACCACATCGATTATTTGTCTTCATTCTTTCCTCCGCTTCCAAAATCTTATACACATAACATATATATCCCTCTTGTTTCTCACTACCGATATCACTGATCTATGATAAGTGTTTGGGATATGACTAATTTTTTAGGAAAACCACCATATTTGATTTTAAATCTCATAACCAAGCAATTATTTGTACTCATTCTGTCTATTTTCTCCAAAAACTGATGATCAAGACAACTGTATCTTTCTTGCCTCTCTCCATCGATACCCCTGATCTATGAGGGTGTTTGGAACAAGACTTTATTATTTCGGCCAACCACCATATTTGATTTTAAAGTAGCATATAACAACAACATTATTTATCTTTATTCCTCCCTATTCTTGCAAAGATTGTACGGGATTTATATTCTGCCATTTCTTTCCATTGATGCCATGGATCTACAAATGATGTTTGGATATGACTTTATTTTTTCAGCGTATGACTACATTTGGTTTTCATACCTATACCAATTATTTCTCTACATTCCTGCCTCTCCTTCCAAACATTGATACACAGGATATCCCTCTTGCCTCTCTTCACCGACACCACTAATCTATGAATGCTGTTTGGTACCAGACTTTAATTTTTCGGCCTACCACCATATTTAATTTTTAAATAGCCCATGCCCCTCCAATTATTTGTCTTCATTCCTCCATCTTTCTTAGACCGATGTACAGGACATCTATACCCCTCTTGCCTCTTTCCACCGATGCCACTAATCTACGAATGGGAATAGGGAAAATGCATTATTTTATTTCCTACCACCATATTTGATTTTAAAATAGCACATGACCACACCAATAACCATTACAACACCAGCTGCCTTCATTTCTTACTTCTCTTCTAAAGACTATATCCCTCTTGAATCTATACACTGATCTATGAATGGAGTTTGGAACAAGATTACCTTTTAGGCCTACCACAATATTCGATTTTATAATAACACATAGCCTCACTGATTATCTGTCTTCATTTTTTCCTCCTCTTCCAAAGACTGATGCACATGATATCTACATCCCTCTTGCCTCACTCCACTGATGCCACTGATCTACGAACAGCAATATTTCATAAGCCGAAATGCAGTAAAATTGTACCATTTCTTAATCACTAATTAAATGTAAACTTATTCTTACAAAAGAATAAATCTTAAACGTAAACAATCTTTCAAAAGTTGGATTACATAATTCCAAATACTGCTTATGAGAAAATATTTCCTTCTAAGCTAAAACTTGATGATCCTTATGAAAAGGAATTGCTTTTATCAGTTCACTCAAAGAAAGTGGTCATCAAAGTTAATTAAAAACTATCACAGAGCAAGCGACTCTAATGTTAGTCATTAAAACTTTCCCCTAAACTTTAAATATTACTCTGTTATTAGTAATATCTCATACAAAGATGCTGCTTTGAATAAATACTTCGTCAATCTCTGCTCAGCTCTCTTTGATGTAGATTTTGGTAAATCCAGGTTTAAATAATAAGTATGCTTTAAAACGAACGAATTAATAATGTACTCTTTTCATTAAAAGTTCCGTCCTGTGTTAATCGAAAACCATTTAGAACAACTCGCTTGATTAACATTCGAGTTTCCTGTTTCCCCAAAATTTAATTTTCCCCTAGACAGTAGGGAAAATTTTCTAAAGGGAACATTG
>JAPMOQ010034492.1:2388794-2418774 GCA_026543055.1 Argiope trifasciata
TTGACAACTGTGTTTTCATTTAAATTAAAAGTTTAAAAATTATGTGTGTAATAATTTTGTAGCTATCTCAATCTCGATCAAAAAATAAAATGGATTTGACCTGGTTTTAAAGAAATAAAGACTTATAAGACATTAAAGACTTGATTTGCTGTTTTGTTTTATTTTGGGTATACAATGTAATTAAATTGTTTTTACATTAGTTGTGAGTTTTTGTTATTAAATTGTATTTATGTAATATATATTTCGTAAATGCTTATACTTTTAAATGTATCGTTATTAGGTTAGGTTTAATTTTTTTTGTCATTGTTTGATAGTTTTTCGTACATATATATCAAAATTTCCACACGAACAAAGTCGCGGGTAATAGCTAGTATTTACATAAATGTTATAATTTCATTTCGGAAGAAAGATAAGAAATCATTTATACACCTATATTTACATAAATGCAAGAATTTCATTTCTGAAGAGATAGAATAAATCTTCCTTACACCTAGATTAAACCTACACAAAGCTATGTTTCACAAATTTCTAACTAAAAACAATTTTAATTATTTTTTGTTGCAAATATTTTTATTTTTATAAGCATATTAATTCATAGATAAAATAGAGATCACTGGACAAATTTTACAAATGCAGAAAATATACTTCATTTAGTAACATTTTATTTCATCGTCACTTTTGATTTTCACCTACTTTATACCCACAACATGGTTCTCAATTAAATTTTCATTGATATTTGATTTATTCAGCATTTTGTTTATATTTTATGTGAATGCATTTTCATAAAATCCAAACTTGACTGTATTCCATTTTGTACTTTGAATTCTTCTTTAAAAATATTTCGCCCAAGTGTTTATCTACATCAAAAGATGCTATTAAAATTTCTTATTTAACTATATTTTTAAAACTGAGTGAACTATCATTTGAAGTGAAGGCCTCTGATGCCAAATATTAAAAAAAAGAATGTCATTTAACACCGTCATTACATCAGGGAAGTTCTGCGATTTTTAAATCGAATAATTTCTGTTTGATTTAACGCCATCTTCATGTTAAAGAAATTAAAAGTCAACAAGCGTGTATGGATGGATATTTAGTCAACTTAATTATCTTGATGTATTTAATTGATTCCTTGAAAAATATTTTATGAGGCTCAAATAAATAAAAATGAATTAACATCACATTTGACGTTAAAATGTTAAGATTTTCTGCTATCTCTTTGATTTTGATGTTGAAAATATAATTTTGGAATTCATTCCATTAATTTGTTTATTTATTTAGTCGGTCATAGAATATTTGATGCACGTTTGTGTACATTAATTTTGAAAAGTATTTAGATTTTTTTTCATCTTATTTCCTTTTTAAATAATGTTCTTTGAAAACTCAGTCAAGAGTGAATTTAAATTTCTACATAGATTTATTTTATTGATTTAATATCATAAAGTTGATAATATTTCTTTTTAATTTCAAGAAATTAATTTCTAGCTATTATTTACTCTAATATTTCATGGATTGTCTTGATAGAAATTTGTGATTCACAGATGAAAACCTTTTTGTTTATTCTTATAATTGTATAGCTGTTTTGTACATTGATTTGCTTTCTCCTTGTTTATATATTCAAATAATATTATTCTCTATTTACTCTCGGATATGTATTCAAGTAATATCATTCTCTGATTTAGTGAAGTGCGAAATTTAAATTTTTTTATATTGGTTATATTTTTAATAGATTATCTGTTTATCTAATGATCTTTAAATTGATTATCTGTTTTTATATAGAATAATTTTTTTCTAAAAATTTATATATTTTTTAAATTTTTATACATTTTTATAAATTTATTTTCTAATAATTTATACATTTTCTATTAATTTCTCTTATTTATTTTATATCGTCTGCTTTGATTGGTTAGATTTGTTTGGATATTCATTATCATATCTAAATTATGTGACGATAGCGATAATTTAATCAAATTACAAAAAAAAAAGCTATTATCTAATTATAAGTTTTCTTCGTTTTCTCTATAGCAATATGCACAATGGATTCTAACTTTAGATTCAAAAAAGTATCACGACGCATATATCATATAAATATTATTTAATTCTAATTTGGATTTTTTTTTTCAACTTCTTGAAGATAAAGAAGTCTGAATTAAAATAAATCTATCTTTGTTTTTCCTTACTGATACAGAGCAAGTAAGGAAAACATATTTACAGTACAGCTACTTTATGATTAGCAGTAGTTGTAGATTTCAGTAGAAAGGAAAATAAATACTAAGGAATCTATTTGATTCAGCTTAATTAATTCAATTTTTTTAATAGTTTTTCCCTCTAGTCCTCTGATGTTAATTTCTGTAACTAGAATGGCGTCCATTTTAATTTTATTCAAATTTTTGAATTTGCATTTCATCTCATAAGTCTCATGGTATAGACATATCAAAGTATGATAATGTGACCATTTTAATTGATGCTTCAAAATTTAAGAAGAATTTCAGACATTTTTTAAAGTATGATTTCAAAAAAAAAAATTCTAAAGCATTTGTTCACTAATAGATCGTGAAAAAGAATGTTTCCTAATGTATTATGAGGCTCATTTATGGTAATAACTTTTTAAAAATATTAGAAAATATTCTAATCAATTTTTAATATTGTTATAGGTATTCAGTATATCAGGAGTGTTTTTATATACTTAAATTTAGTTTTCATTACAATGAATAAACTTAATATATTTGCCAGATGTGTGAAACAAGATTTTTCCGGTAAAATTTAAAAAAAAAAAAAAGTATATTTTCTTGAAATAAATTTTTGAATAATTTTCATTTGTTCATTCATTATTTGTAAATATTCGATGCCTTGTAATTCTGCTATTTTTTATTTGATTGTATTAATCACATGCAATACGTTATAATTTGATATCAAAAATATGTATCAATTATAATTTTGCATAGGATTCAACCTTTAATGCGTGCATTTCTTGATAAAACTTAAACATATATCCCTTGCTTTCAGATAAAAATTCAGAAGATTTAGTCGTATTAAGTCATCACACAATAGTTAAATACACCTGTAGTTCATAAACTTTCACTACTATACGAATTAGGTTTTTTATAGTAAAAATACTTCGGTTACACAAAGATTTCAGAAAGTTTTACAATTTAACATTTATTTCATAAGACTTATAGTTAATAAAATACAATTCTCAACTAAGATCAAAGGTAAAATCAATATATTTCTTAAAAAAATAAGGCAATCTGATTATTAATAATATTTATGGATTGAATTTGAGAATGCTAAGAATGCTTTAATACTGAATTGCACAAAAAACTTAGAAAATAGCTTTTATAGCTAACACATAACAGGCCAATATTTTATTAGCTTTATAATTTAACATAATTTTAAATCAAATAATTTAAATTTGTCTATATTATTGTCAGAAAAAAAAAGAATTTCTTTACTACTATGAAAATCGAATAGTAAAATTCCACAAAGATATTAGAAAACAATTATACGATTAATCTTATACTTTCATCAACTGTTTAATTTGCAAAAATTACAAATTTTAAGCTGAGTTCAATAAATTAAGGAAATTAATTGAGTTTGAAGCAAAATGAAACATTTTTTTACATTGCCAGCACTTCTACTGACCAAAGAGCTTAGAAAATCGTTTTAAATTTAAGTCCTTACAAACTTTTATTAAGTACAAGAAAGAAAAGGAATAAACTCAGTTGGAAGCAAAATGAATAGTTTTAATTTTGACAACAAATTGTCCTGAAAGAAAACTGTTTTTGTCTCCACCAGTTATATAATGCTAAATTACACAAGGTTTTTTAGTTATATAATGTTAAATTACACAATTATAATGTTTATACCAATACAAAGAAAATAATTTTATAACTAAATTCTAACAAACCTTTATTACCCAAATTTCAAATCGTAAACTAGGGATCCATATCAAATGCAATGAATTTAAATTCGCCCATAAACATTCCTTACTACTTCGAAAATTGAATCGAGAAATCTCACCAGGAACTTAGAAAACAGTTGTAGGATTAGCTTCAAACTTTCATTAACTGCTTAATTTATGAAAATTATAGAATCGAAACTGAATACAAAAAAAGGGAGTCATAATATCGTTTTGAAGCAAAACAAAGCAATTTTCATTTTGCCAGAAAACTTTGCTGTAAGACAACTTTCTTTAATTATACGAGTCCTTAATCGTTAAATTCCATAAAGATCTAACAAAAACCTTTTTAAATTACTAAATTCCGACTTTCTATTTTATTGACAGTGTAATTTGTAAAAATTACAAATTTTAACAGAGCACTAAAAAGAAAGCAAGTAATTTAAATTTTACTAGAAGACAACTTTCTTTAATTCTACGAATCCTTAATCGTTAAATTGTATAGAGAACTTAGAAAGTCATTTTAAAATTAAGTCAATACTAACTTCTATTTTATTGACTGTGTAATTTGTGAAAATTACGAATTCTAAACTGAATACAAAAAAGAAGAAGAAATAAATTCAGTTTGAAGCAAAACAAAGTAATTTTAATTTTGTCACAAAATTTAGCTAGAAGACAACTTTTCTTAATTCTACGAATCCTTAATCGTTAAATTTCACAAAGAAATTTGAAAATCGTTTTTAAATTAAGTCCATTTGACTTTTTATTTCATTGACCGTGTAATTTGTGAAATAAAATTATGAGAAATTATGAAATGAAATAAATAAAGCCAATCTAAAGTCTGCCAACTCACTTTATTGCAAGACAACTTTCTTAACTTCTACAAACACTTCCACAGCTCACCATATATTCACGAGCATCATCGCCGTACATTCTCAACATCTTCACTTCATTTCATCTTAAATCTCACTTCCAATTCGCACTGAGACTTTACCTGGGCTCATTCATTACAATTCACACCAAAACTCCCTTGTCATCCCCTCTAACTCCTTGGCGAACCCTCTCCAGTGCTGAGGTGTACCAAAACAGCTCTCTCCAGAAGACATTATCTGCAACCGTAACCTAGCTCGATAATAATTACCGCGGATTTCCAGGCTAAATGTGGTGGAACGCTTTTGCCTCTAAGTTCGAGTTTAGAGTTCGTTTGCAATTTACGGTTACTTCGTACCCTGAGAATTAATTCTAACATTTCAGACCGGTACGGTTGCAGTGAAAAGCCTCATAACCGGCGCAGCAGAGTCGTATTTTTAAAACGTTGGTGTTGTCCAAAATTGGATTCCGACGGATTAGGGTGGAGGTTTGTGGTGCTGTCATACGTCAGGAATTAGTTTGTTTTGGAACATCCTGTGTTGCGCGGAATAATGCCTGCGATGTGTGTAATCGTCTGCGTTTTGGTGTGTTAAATTGGAGAAAAGGACTTTAAAAGGCCGAATTTTATTATTTTACCAGATGAAGGTTAGAGATTCAGATGTTAATTTGTTAAGAAGGGAATGCTCCACTAGTATTTTGTGGTTAAGTATAGATTGTTTAATAAAGGGATATTTTAGTTGTGTAGTTTTACAAGTTAGAAAACTTAGAATCAATTAAAATAGGAGATTTTAATGCATTAGTATAATCATTTGTAAAGCATAGATTATTGTTTTTATTTGAAATTCTCTTGTCATCTCTAAAATTATCTGCCTAATCCTGAGATCAATTAAACACTTTAACATTCTTCTACAGTACATCTAATCCCCAAATATTTTATAATAGAATTTTAATTCTCATAAACAAGTATTATAATAAGAACTTCGAGCTTTTGTTTCTTCCCATATATTGTCGTACTCATATCCTCTTCTTAAATTCAATTCAGTTTTCGGTTTGGATATCTTTAAATTATAATATGCGTTTATCTCGCAATGCCAACTTAAGAAGTAGGAATCCATTAAGAAATAAGTAGCTCTCTAATTTTCAGTAAACTTTCATTGCTAATTTTTTTAAAAACTTCTTTATACATTTTCAAGATGGAATAATTTTTAAAAGTAACTTAATTTGAGCATTTTTTATCATATCTTTTTTTTATAATTTTTGAAAATGAAATCAGACTCTTTTACAATTTTACTTTTAGTGTAATCTATCTGTACAGAATTTCGGCTTTGATTAATCTTTGAGAATACAAATTTTAATCGAAAATAATAAACCGTTCTAGATAATCTACCTTTTTTGATTAGTTAAAACGTGTCACAGTTTAGTCAGTACAGATTGAGCCGTGGTGGCCTGGTAATAAAATCTCGGCCTAGGAACTTCAGGATTTCAGGTTCGAGACCCAATTTTCTCGTAGAATCGTCGTATAAAAGGATTCTGTTTTTTTATTTTTTATTTTGAGAAGGGGGAATTAGCTCAGATGTCGTCCTCGTTACCTGATCATAGTTGAAAATTAGGAATTCCGTTCCAGAATTGTATCAGTTTTTCTTTAAAGAAAAAGACGTTGATATAAAACTAAATTCAACTAACCAGGACAGATCCAACTAGATTGTAAAAAAGTGTTTATGCATTCGCTTACCTCATATTTGTTTCGAATCTTTTCCTTAAAGATTCTCAGGACTTTGAACTGTGGAAATTAAAATATATATTTCTAAAATCATTAAGAATTGTAATCATTTAATGATAGATAGATCACGTGTCATATCTGCCCCATTTTAGTTCACCACGGAAAAATTTTAAGAATCGAATGTACTCCGCCACGAAACATCTTAAGAACAGAACTTAGTTAATAATCATCCATTTTTTTTTTTGGTCTTATCTGTGTTTCCACGGAAGCTTCTGAGGGTAAAAAGTAGTAGCTTCAGTAGCTTCTGAGGGTAAAAACCCCTGAGCACCCAGAGGGCAGAAGTCTGACTTGTAGCTCAAATGAGGGTTACACACACATTCGCCTACACAACCCCTTTTTACAGGGAGGGGGCTCATTCACACCCCTCACAGACAGAACACAGAGTAACAACCATGCCCGAACCTGGACTCGAACGCGGGACGCCCAGATCACGGGGAAGACACTCTACCCCTGTGCCAGGACGCCGGCTGGGAATCATTCAAAAATGAACTAAAACATAGCCCTGGCAGGGAAAACATATGAAGCTAAGCTGCCTTTATTCTTACTTCTTACGAATGTAGCTTCATCCTTATTGCTATTGCTGACATTTAGACTCCAAACATATTTCCCCACAATCCTGTCGGTTATTCAGTTACGTGGATATTTAGCCAGGATGAATGTAATTCCAGAATGTCTATATATGCTATTGAAGATGAATTAGTAAAAGTTGACAGTCACGCGAGAACTCAACTGTCTTGTCCCCTTATTTCTAACTTAAAGTTCTCCATGCTGCTGCTTCTTGATGCTCTTCCACTAGTATGGTGTAGAAGTTTAGAGAAAATGTTGAAGGCCCGAGTAACATTCTCGTCATAAATAAGATGATACAAGTGAATCCAAAATTCTTGATACAAAATCATAATGAAACAAGATTTAAAATAGAAATTATCTGAAGGATTTCTAGAAACATAATTCATCCTATAGAATTACTGTCTTTCTTAGCGCAGATGTGTTGTCTGAAATATAGAACATTTTCGAAATAATAAGTTGAGGCATTACTTGAATCTTCATTTTGGGGATATAAGTTAATGAATAATAAGAAATTAGAAAAGAAAAGTTATTCACATTAAATAGATTATTCTCATTGTATCAAATTATCATTTTTTATTAAAATAAACTCAAGCATACAAATCCGGATTTGACTGCTCCAATCTCAATTCATAGGCACAATGTATTGATTCTGCGCTCCTTCTTAAACCCCCTGTCATATATCAAACCAGCAATTTTTGCTTTTTCTTGTCAGAACAGGTTTCGCTTTATTTTTATACCTCATACCAAAAGATTTTTATTGCATGCATGAATGATCCCCACCCCACAATGAGGCCTGTGCGTGACCATCCTTTTTTTATTTTTTCGTCTGCTCTTCTGACAAGACGGCAAAGAACAACTTCGAACGGGCAGTAGGCATTCCTTGGGCCGATATATCGATTGGGGGCTAAACAGCCTGCAGTAATTGAGAAGACCCACACACCCGTCCTTCGGCCAACCCCCTACCCGACCCCCTGGGCACAATGCACAAGGGATATGCTTCCGATAAAGGAATCTCACGCAGTTGGGATTCTCTCTTTTACTTGTGTTCTTTTCACCTAGTCCATTCCTTCCTCCACCCTCGTTCTTTCGCCGGATTCTTTTGTTGCCATCGGAGTTGTGACCTTCTTTTGTTTCTAAAATATGGGGGAGGATGGACTGTTGAATTGATCCTTCACGGGATTCGTTTTATATTTTACTCTCATCATTTTTGGGGGAAAATTCAATTGATAAAAGTTTGTTCAAAAAAATGTAGGGTGGAAGTGATATATGTTGTTCATGTTGTTCAATAAAAGCTCTGTTTTCTATTGTTGAAAATGATTCTCTTTGCTAAACTTTTAAAATATTATTAATTACAAATGAAAAAAAGAAAGAAGCGTGTCATTTTATATTACTTAATTTACATTATTTTATAGCATTTATTAGCTTTATGCCGCCGTCCTGGCTTAGTGGTAGTGAGTATTCCTGTGCTCTGAACATCATGGGTTCGAATCCTGATTCTGGCATGGCTGTTCTTTATCCTGTGTTCTATATGTAAGGTGTGTGAAAGAGCCCCCCCCCGGTAGAAAGTTGTGCAAGAGACTGTGTGCGTGTCATCTTTTTATGAACTCAAGTCAGACTTCTGACCCCAGATTCTCAGGGGTCTTTGCCCACAAAAAGTACTTCACCCCTCTATCTCCCATCTATTGGACTTGGTTTCAGATAGTGTTCAATCCAAGGCTAAAAAGCAGGAAATTTATGCGGCTTATGCAAAGTTTTGTTGTTTCTTTTAATGTAAAGAGTGTTTAAAATGGGAATGAGAAAATCTAAAGAATATTTTAAATAAAGTACAAGTGTTAAATAAAAATCAGCAAATAGATGTCACTAATATTGGTGTACTGATCCCGGGACCCTTTCTTCACAGTCAAGAAGTGAACGAATGGCTTGAGTTCGAAGAATTCCTACATTGCTGACGGATTCAGTATCTTCCTAATGACCAAACCGGGTTTTATTTAAAGAGGCTTCTGCAACCTCAGAATGCCTTATAGTATTGTTACGATATCATTCGATACTCTGAATATCGAGCAACCATTAAGGCCTTGCAATTTGTTGGATAGAAATAAAAGTTCAGTATCCGAAACTGAACTAAAAAAAAATTTCTGGTTTTTATAGAAGTATGAACTCTCTAGTAAAAAGGTAATCCTGATATCCACTTTCTATGCACAGCCTATAAACACATTAACCAGCTGCGATTAGATAAAACTAAACAAAAATTTGGATTATTTCAAAATTAGAAAAAAAAAACTATTAATTAGTGTACACCATTCATATTAAAGTATAATAAGATTCTGAAGAGTCCTCATCACTGATTTTTTTGTAAATTAACTCATTATAGCTCGTTTTGTGATAATTCTCGTCGTACAGAAGGCTGAATACTGTTCATCAACGGATTCTGAAATTACCGCATTTGGACGACTCCATCTCATTAAGGGATGAGACACGAGTGCATTTCCGGTATTCGCTTTGACTTTGGATTCTCCATATCAGATATTACTAAATGTAAATAACCCCTCCTTTCATAATTCTTTTCACTCCTATTTTGAGGAATGAAATCAATCCTAACGCATGTGCAAATTCGCGGAGGGTTTTGCAAGCCGTTGCTGAACAGTAGCACAAGTTATACAGCCTAAGACCCTGCCATCACTGGACGACGCAGTTCATGAAATGACTGTTGACTCAAGAGCCAGATATGGTAGATAATAGAACCATGTCTCATAATACAAAAAAAGATCCATTTAGGGAATTATATATTCTTGCGTGTTAATTTTTGAGTTACTGCATTTCCATACAACACAGAAAAACAGACAGAATTCCAGTTGACGGATATCATCAAAAATTTGACAAGTATAAACAGTTTTGAGGAAAAGAACACATGCCAAATTTTATTCCTCCAATGTCCGTTTCTCATTCATCACGTACATTGCAGACAAAAAGTATTCCTCATGTATAGGTTTAGAATGACTCAAAAGCATTTAAAACGTGGAAATTTATCCCAATTTAGAGATCTGATTTATTTTACCTATTTAATTATTTCTCATTACACATTTCATGTATAAAAATTTTTTAAAAATCTAAAAATATTCAGAACTTTCTTCAGTGCCTACTGTTAGTTCACAAATTCTCTCTATATATTTATTTATGTATCTAGTTCAAATTTTTAATCGTTAATAAAAAACTTTTTCATGATCCATTCAAGTTCAAATACATTTTTAAAAACTAGTTGCGGATGGCACAATATAATGTTTTTTTTTATTTGAATTCCTTAATTTAATACTTATTTTTTATTATTTAAAAAAGAACTTTAGTAGTTTGTAATGAAAATAGAAATTGACAGGCAATAGCTCAATCGGTAAAATGTAAGAATTTTAGAATTTCCATGTGAAGATGAAGAATGCAAGTTCAATTCCAGCAAAAATCAATTATTTTTTGGTACATAATAATTTTTTGAAAATAATTAATTACAAAGTAAATAAAATAAAAGTTTCTTTGTTGAACCTAAGAAGGATTTGATTTATTTTTAAAAAATTGTATTATTTGTTTTTCAGTCATTTCCTTGATTAAAAATTTTATTCCAATTTATTACAAAATAATTCAAGTATAATTTGGACTAGAAATTCTGACTACACTTTTAACTAAATAAACAATAAAATGACTGTGATAATCGAAAACTACTGAAGTATAATCACCAAATACAAGAGGTTTTGAGTATAGTTTTAGATCGAAATAAAAATAATCAGATCTTAAAATATGTAAAAACATTTGATACTTCTGAAAGAAATTTATTTATAAATATAAACATTTGTAAAGTCCTAAATGGTATTTCATACTAAACGTGCACATTTTTTCATTAAAATCACTAATATTATTTTATGATTTTTTTTTATTTTGATTTAAAACTTTTACCTTATATAAACGCGTCTCATCATTGAGGTGATATAATTGCAAGATCTCTTAAAAATTGTATTTATTTTTTATTTTTCCTTAACATTTGTGAATTGTACCAGGGACTTATGATTAATTAATTAACTAGCACTTTTCATTGAATTAATAATAGTACTTCTTGAAAAACTTGCACATCATTACTCATTTAATGAAATTCCGAACCACCAATGAATTTACAGTAATTCTCATACAGAGGAATAAACTATACTGATGGATTCCTTTGAATAATTTTACTTGGTATAATATGATACAAAAATAAAATCTTGAAAGCAAGAATTTGTAACTAATGTTTTTTTATTATCTAAATTTTTTTTATTATTTTTTTGTATCTGGTGCTGTAGGTGCAGTATAATTTTTTTCTTAAATGATGACCCATTGGTGACTTAACAACAAATAATTAATAAAAAGGCAGAAATCATATAATCAACTCCTTTAAATGCGCCCTTTTGGCATAATATGCATCCAGAGTATGTATTTGTTAATATAAAAATTTTGAGAGCTTTTAAATTAGTTATATCATTGTCTTACGCGATGTTACTCGTTTATGAAATCGCCTCTAATATCACAGTTAACTAATTGAAAAGGTAGGAAATCGGCAACATTGACAAGTATATAATAATCGACAATTTGAATTTCTGTTCTTTCTCAGTATTGAAAGTACAAGCAATATAAATATAAGAATTTTTTTAAAGTTATTTTTCAATCTTTTATTTTACTTAAATATATCTTTCAAATCATTGCTTGCTCTACGAGAAAAGTGGTCATAATCTGAGTATTCAGAGCAAGAAAATAAATCATACTTACAGATCCTTTTAAGCATTTTATCTAATACAGCTTGAATATAGAGAATATAATTTTGAACTCAAAAATTGCTTTCAAATAATTTTTTACATATAGATCTTAAATAATAATCTTTTAAATATATATTTTTAGTATTTTTTAAATATATAATGCAATATCACTGTGGGTGTGATTGGTTTCAATGCATCGGTCCACTTGAATTAGCTTGATCTTTTTTATTCTTGATCAACACAGAATGATTATGATGTGTTTTTAAATGTGAGGATTCAATGATGACGAAGGAATGTATATAACATGAAGATGGTCAGTTCATGTTGTTCATAAGATTCTTCTCATTTACGCGTGTTACCTTGGCAATTTACAAGCGAATTCTTCTAAATAAGAAATTCCAAGAATGATATTCTCAGAGGAACTTATCGGTCACCGGTCACACCCTTCTCAGAGAACGTCCGACACTCCTCCTGGTCTAGGGACATTCTGAACTCTGACCTTCGATTCCTGGCTATCACCGGAAGAAGTGCGGAGTGCCATCTCATGGAGTTAATTTATCACCTCTCGTTTCTTAAATACTGCATAATATATCTCCTTTTACTTGTTCCACTGGTGACTTACTACAAATAATTCCTTGACATGAATGGATCTTTTGATCGACTTCGTGAAATTGACATAATAGGAATTTAGAAAATATAATCATTACTGTAAAAATATTTCTTAATCGTTTTTTAAATTCTGACTTTCTGTGGACTGAATGGATCAGTAATAGAGTGCTTTAAAATGAAGGCGATAATTTGGAAGTTCATATCTAACTGACTACTGGCAAGTTACCTAAAATTGCTTTGTTATTTACTCACTTTCAGTTATTTCTCGTTTGTTCTAGAATGTTGTTATAATTTATGAATCTGGAAGATTCCAATCATTTTGTTTTGTGAATAAAAACTGATGTAATGTTTAATTCCTTGAATGAAGCCTCGAGTTGAGATCAGCAATTGTTATCTTTGATCTTATTGTTTGAAAACGGATTCTAAAATCCACAGCGTGTTTGCGCATATTTTAGGATCAGTTTAATTCGTCAAAATAAAGTTGAGAGGAAAAATGTAAGGAGGGAATGCTCACATTTAATAATAAAATTAACTCGGATTACTCCCAGATTGAATTAAAATAATACGGAAGGAAACGACAAGCTATTCACATACATGTGAAGGAAAGAAGCATAAAAGTAATATTAGGGTGAAAAACAAAAGTAAAAGAATAAAGAAGAATTCCGGAAATGCTCTAATTCATCCGCGTCTCTCCCCGTGATGAGATAAAATCGTTGAAAAGTGGTCGTCTCGTAATACTGAAACGAGCTGTAGTTAACATAGGATTATCTACTCTAATTTAATCTACGCGACAATATTTTATTTTGGTTATATGTATAACATAAGCAGTATTACTAATGAAATCACCGCTAATATCGCAGTAAACTAATTTAAATGATAGAGGAGTCTGTAGCCTTGACAAGAATATAATGATCATCTACCTGAATTTCTGTATTATTTCCAGTGCCGAAACGATAAGAATTTTTCATAAAAGTTACTTTTCAATATTTTATTTTAATCTTTTTTTAAATATCTCATTCAAATTGTTGATCTCGAGGAAGGGTCACAACTGAAGGATTCAGACGACAAGAAAATAAATCATACTGATCGAATATTCGAACAAACCTTTACCTTGTTCTGCGGAGAATCTTCTATCCCAAAACAGACAGAAGTTGGAGGAGGTAGAAGTTAGAGTCAATATCATTGATCGTTTAAGTTCCTGACATCTATCAGGCCTCCTCCCCCTTGTGTCAGTCCAGATGACCCCTCAAGGGTTTTCAGGGGGGAGGGTTAGATACTCATTCTCAAGTCATGCCTAAACTGAGATGCGGTGGCTGGAAATTGGATTTTTGACTCACAACAGCCACCCCTAAAGCTGCTATTTTCTCTCTACAGACACACCTCACGATAGAAAAAATACAATAGAACAGGTAGTTGTGGAGAAAGAAAGGATGGTAAATATTTTGAAAAAAAATGTATATTCAATTTCTTTTCGGTTAAAAATATCACGCGATTTCTTCAGCGTTTTTCTATATATTTTTCCTTCTTTCACCTACAGCAATATGAATCTGAGATATTTAGTTATCATCCTTTTTTAATGATAGTTTGTTGCTAAGGATTTGATAAATACAACAATTACTGCTTTATACGTATAAACTGAAGTTGACAGTATGAAGAAAGCTATGATCGACCTCATAATAAGTAGAGTAACTCATATTTCTACTCTCCTTAAAAAGAGCTCTGTAAAGTTCTAGAAAGAGTCATTTTAGTTATTCGTAGAAAGAGCTCATACTTTTCTATGGAAAAATTATGTAAAATAAAAGAGCTTTTATATTAAAAATAGTATTTTATTATGTAATATGTTAAGATTATGTAAAATGCAACAATACTACTTTATATATATAAACTAAAACTGAGTGTACAGAAAGTCATGATTGACTTCATAACAAGTGACTTAACTCGCATTTGTACTCCTCTAAAAAGCATTCCTTCATTTCATAGAAATTCATAATCTTCTTTAGAAAAGCTCTATAAAATCAAAGAACTTTCATTTTGAAAACAGAATATATATACTAATATATTAAGAATATATATAATGCAAAAATTACCTCTTTATATGCGTATACTGAAACAAACTATATTTAGAACGATACGATGGACCTCATAATAATGGCGTAACTCGTACTTTTCTTAAAACGAGCCCTGTAAAACTCTTCCGGAAAGAGTTTTTTTAGTTCTTCCTAGAAAGAGCTCATAGTCTTCTTTAAAAGAGTTCTATAAAATAAAAGAACTTTTGTTTTAAAAATAGAATATTACTATATACTTATATGCTAAGGAAATATATAATGCAACAATTATACGCGTAAAATTAAGCTGATAGTATGTAGACAGTCATGATAGACTTTCATGATAGATAAGAAATAGCATAATTGGTATTTCTTCTCTTCTTAAAAGGAATTTTAACAAGCTCTTTTAGAAAGAGTATTAGTTCTTCGTAGAAATATCTCACACTCTTCTTTAGAAGAGCTCTATAGAATAAGAGAGCTTACTTTTTAAATATAGAATTTTATTTCTATTTTAGTTCTCGAGTGGATTAATCAGATTTTTCCGTTTCTGATATCTTTTGCAAGCGCGTTTAAACCGAGTTTTTTTTTTTAATCTGCCCCCCCCCCCAAAATGGTGGATTATTTTTTTCTAGTATGAATTTTATCAAAATTGGACTATCTCAGCTTTTACCGAATGTTGATTTCCATCTTTACTAACACACTGGTATACTGTTTTTGATAAGCATAACGTTGAAAGAATCAACAATTGAAGAAAACTTTTGATTGAGAACTACAATTGAGAAAGAATTGAAGAAAACTGGTTGATTTATGAGAAAAGAAAGCAGATAATTTGATCTCCCACAGATGAGCAAAGAAATGAAACACGATAAAAATTTGAAGGAGGAAAAACTTCATGAAATCGAATTGTTCTAATAAATTTCGACCTCAAATTTACTCCACTTTCACGAAATTGTTCCAAATAATATGATTCAATATTTAGAAAATTGTGAAAATTTTATTGAAAAATATACTTATTCTGTTAAACCAGTACATAGCAGAAAGTCGGTTCTTTTATTATTATTATTATTATCATTTTTATTATGTTTTAACTCAACAGAGGTGACAATCATTTTTCACTCCACAAAAACTAAATTCAACAACTGTTGTTTCTCTATATAGCGAAGTTTCTGAGTGGACTGTTACGGCATCATTAAGTACATGATCATTTGACTATAATAAGAATACTTAAATTATTAGAAATTATCATAGTAGTATCTGATTGTCCAACTAAGTATCTTTAATACAAATCTATACTGCTAATAAAGATAAATGTGCATATTTGCGTGCGTATTAACGCTCTTCACATCAGACCATTTAATGCTGCAATACATATGTGCGTGCGTGTGTGTGTTATTTAGAATTTTAATTAATTGAAATTTAACTAAAAGCTTGGCGTTTGATGGCATAACCTCCAACATAAAGATTATTCCTTAAAGTTTGATGTTCAGATTTTCAAAATATTATAAAGTTATTTTTTAATGATACCATTTTAAAAATCATGCAAAAGTGTTGTTATAATTTGAATTTTTTTTAAATATATAGGTGTAAACATATTTTAAAAGTTGCATAGCCAAATAGAAAAAAAAATTTGAATTTTAAAACAATTTATTTGAGACCGTGAAGCATAATTTGCATACAAAGAATAAGTGATGAGAAGTACATCAGTCTGCATCGCAACACAAAATCAAAAAAGACCAAAAGTTTTCCTTTCATTGGTTTTACAATGAGATTTTGTTTGTGATTTCTTTGGCGCGTGTAGACTTACGAAAGGGGTATCTTTAAAAGTATGTTATAAGCATTCAGATTTTTTTTTCCTTTATTCGGATCATTAAAAGATTGCTGAAGTGAGTAGTGTTATAGAGCCTATGTATGATTCAATAATGAAAATTAGAAATCGCAGCCGGAAATAAGGGGCTATTTTAGAACGAAGTTAATATGAGCTGAGAGCGAAGTAAATATAAGCTACTAATCTGGAAATTAGTTAGACTTAAACTAGTTTAAGAGATATCATTAAACATCCACACACATATATATACATATATTACATCGTTAAATTTAAGCAGTTTTTCTTTGTTCCATCAAATATATAATTATGAGATTTTCTTCCGTTGTTAAAATTAAAGAAGCATATTTCTATTTAATATCTATATAAATATATAAAAATGAATTTACAATACGGCAAAAGTTAAAAGTTTATTTATATTAACATCTCATTTTAAAGCAACACAAGGACTATTTTGGGACGGATGTCTTAATTTTCAACCGCTATCAGAACCTGAGCTGGCACCCCCTTGTTGTATTACCACAAAGTAACACTCTATTGCGCTACCCGCGCATCAATGAACTGAGCTGAGAACAGCTTAAAAAATCCGAATGACCTTTAAAAGTTATCTGACGATTATCCATTACGATCTTTTTTTTTTCAGAACACACCCACACACAAAATTAAATCACAGCACGTTCAAAAATAAATCAGTCATTAGGTTACAGTTAACAACAGCCCTTATGTTACAGTTAATAAAACTAACAATAAATAAAAGAAGGCAGACATGACACCCTCTCCACATCACACCACACCACACCATTGGAGGATGTTTGTCATGACAGATTTAACGTGCAACAGACCCTTATACACAACGGTTCTTCTGTGGAATCGGATCTCGACCCTGAAAATTCTCCGGGTCCAAAGCCAAGATCTTACCACTAGGCTACCACGGATCAGTGAAAGTTGGAGGAAAAAGATAATTGCATTGTTAATCGCATTATAAAATTTACCTCAGTTGGAAAGTTCATATACACCATAAGTTTTAGTTTAGTTATATTAACGTCCCGTTTAAAGCAACACGAGGGCTATTTTGGGACAGACCTCGTAATTTTGAACCACGATCAGATGACGAGGACGACACCTGAAGTGGCACCCCCCTCTCCACACCAGCGGGAGGGCGTTTGGCCTGACAGATTTAACGTGCAAGAGACCCCCTCACACGACGGATCTTCGGTGGAATCGAGTCTCGAACCTGAAACCCCCCGGTTTCGAAGCCGAGACCTTACCACTAGGCCACTGCGGCCCCCATATACACCATAAACAGAGCATATGTAAGAGACAATTAAAATAACACGGTTTTAAAGTATGATAAAACTTTTTGAAACCATTGACAATAGATTATGACTAAGTGATCTAATTCTAATATAATCAATATCTCCAATGAACAAATTGCTGGTCGAAGGTGACTATTAGCAAAATAAAACTGTAGCATATTCTAAAAGGCTGTGAATCAATGAAAATAATCTACGATTTTTGTTCATTCTTTCGCTCGAAATGGCATGAAAATATTTATAAAACTTATCACACTTCTTGAACACACGATAAATATGACAGTTTCATCCTCTTCATGTAAACATCATGTAATATAATTTTTTAAAAACCATTAATCCAATATAAATTTTTAATAGTCCTCGTCTTGCCATAAATCTTGCAGGCGATTTATATTTCAGGCGATCCTCTACCGAAGAGACGGCTGTCAAAATCCAAAGGGATGGAAAGAGGAGGGGTTAGAATAGGGGGTGAGGAAAAAAATTCGCCTCCCCCACTCCAAAGTGGCCGAACAACCGATATCGGTGAAGAATGAGGGGTTGGATAGAGTTGTTGCCACCGGAAAGTACGAGGGGAGGGTCGGGGGTTGGAAAAGAAGATGGGGAAGGCGCAGAAGATTGATTGAGAATAAAGTGTGGAACAATGCTAGTGGAAGTTTCTTCGCTTCGATTTTCGCGGTTTTGATTGACACTAACTGTCGCGTGAGGGTGAGGGTGCGTGTGTTAAAGGATTGAACGTAATCGTTTGATTGTGTAAAAAGGAGTTGATAGCGGGTGAATTAAGGAAGCAGTGCTGATGAAAGCAGGAGTAGGGAGAAACGATGGTTCCGTGGTTTAGGGGATGATCAATCTAAAGGCGATGTCGCTGTTTTTAGAATAATATATTACAAGACAAAACTTCCGGTTTTGACAGTTTTTGGGAGACAATAAAGAAGATGATGGATACACATAAAAATATTTTAAATTATTATGGTAATAATGTTTTCAGAGTTAAGTCGATTGCATTCTCTTAAAGGGGAAAAAAAAGTAATATGGTTACCATTAAGCTTTTCCAAAATTTTACTTTTATGAGTGGCTTACCTCAGAATTTTTTATTTAATTTAATATTTCAGTTTATACTAAATGTCATAATGTAAATGACATTCTCGACATTTTCCCTTTTAAAATTAGATAACATGAATCAACTAGCCCTTCTGAAATTATTTAAATTTATTATATTCATACAAACACACAGTTGCAAAATATAGCATTCAATCAATTATCAAGATAATTTAATTTGAAGGCTTGCTGATATGTTCCCTTTTTACTAAACCTGGGATTTATTTGTAACATCTTGTGCTCAAACTGGCACTATAGTAAATGAGTATGCATTACTGCTTGCTTTCACCTATCACATTTCAGATTTATTGAATAATTTATTTTAATGCACAGTAACCAATGTTAAAATTGCTTGTTAATATTCAATTAGAAATGAACGGTGTGTGCGCGCAATTAACTTTAGCTAACCTTTGATTTGTAAGAAATAGTTCGAGTAAAATCTATGCAAAAACTAATACTATGGATTATATACTATGTGAAATTAACGAATTTAAAGTAATTATATAGTATACTATTTATAAAACAATAATTCCACGTGGTAATAACGTGGTTTCAGGAATTTTCCGATAATTTTTTGTGAAAACAACTTATTTCCAAATGTATTTAGCTATCTACTCACTGTATAAGTGCCTTTGACTGTATATTGAAACTACTGCCTTTTGAAATTGGCTTTGGTTAGTTTAGTTATATTGAAGTCATGTTGTAAAGCAACAATAAGGCTATCTTGAGACTGACTTTGTAATTTTTGAGTCACGATCAGATGACCAGGACGACACCCGAGCTGGCACTCCCTTCTCCTCACCACACCAGCTGGAGGACGTTTGCCCTGACAGATTTAAAGTGCAGAAGACCCGATTACACGCCGTTTCTTCGGTGTAATTGGACTTCGAACCTGAAGCCCTACGACTTACGAGCGGGACCTTACCACCAAGCTACCGCGGCAGACTTTGAAATTGACTTAAAAGAAATGCACTGAATTATAATCGGAATACTTTTCACACCTCGAGTCTAAATCCAGCTAAAAAAAACTTTGTGGCAATGGTTTGATGCCAATAAATGAGTGATTAACGTATGGATATAACTTAAATTCAGCGCTGCAATAGTTGCTATTTCACAAGCTTCAACTTATACTATTTTTTTCACAACTTATTTATTTATAATGTGAGAACATGATGTTTTTTTTTGAAGTTTTTGAACTTTCGAAAAGTGAAAGCAACAAATGTGTGAAACCCTCAAAATGCGTTTTCAATAAACTGGCGATTTATCCCTATTTATTTTGTTTTATTTTGAAGTCGGCTTTCACAGTATAGCTTTTGAATTATCTATCGCCTGTTCTTCTAGTATATCCCTTTTAAATCACAGTGTTATTGTTTAAATCAAGCAGCGTTTTACTTAAAAAATAAACAAACAAAATATTGTTTCTTTCATCGATAAAGAATGTTGGTTCAGGGAATAATTTCAACTAATTTAACACGTTCCCTGCCACTACCCTCGCCTGATATTAGGACCATCTATCTAATTAGATAACCCCCTTCTTTGCTATCTTTTAACTGTAGCAGAGATGGTGTCATCTAATGACATAGATGGTTTGGTCCTAGAAAAGAACGCAATCTACCAGTTATCTTGTAGTTGGCACTCAACATGTTAAAATAGGACTATTAGAAAATAATGTAGAAGGTTGTCACATTTGATAACTTACACGATGTCTTGATTTGTAAATTATACATTCTCTGAATTCTTACGAATTGTCTTAATTAATGTATGGCATTAACTAGTTTAAACCTGTTTGAAACAATCTAAAGACCATCAGATTACGCATGCGTCGATATTTAGAAAAACCTTCCCTTCCATTTCAAAATCAGACGATCTCTAAAGCTTTGTTTGCCTTCAAAAAAAGTTATATATATATATATATATATATATATATATATATACAGATTGAGAGGGTGAGAGGGATATAGAAGTTTCGCAGTTGTTTCTTACCGGTTTAAACTGGTTAATGACATAATTAGTTAAGACAAAAAATAATAATATTCTCACATGATAACTTGAAATTTTGTTATTTTTCATTTGTTTAATAACGTATATAAAACAAAAACAAAATATTTTTTGAAAATAGATTTTTTTTGTATTTGATAGGATGGGATTTGATTATCGCGAGTGCACTTGCTTTGTGATTATAAAGGGCAAAAACTTGTATTCTTGTATGAAATTCATTCCGGTTGTAATGTATATGTTTATCATTCGAAAATTAATGAAATTTTGCTTAAGTCTTTATCCGCCTTTGCAAATATTGATTCCAGTATATTTTTTCTTATCTTTGTATATTATTACTTTCCAAATATTTGAGGAAATTTTTTGCATTTTTCTGTACTTTTCAGTATATTTTTTATTCCCACTGTCTCTTTTTTTTTGTTCAGAAGTTTTTACCAGATTCTTTTCTATGTTTTCCCAGATTTTTTTCATGGTTTGTGGGAAATTGACAGTGACAAGCAATTTATTAACAATTCCTACAGATCATGAATTTGAAAATCCTATAAGTTCAAATTAGAATATTAAATTAATACATTTCACTATTTATATATAGAAACCATTCGTGTACTTTATTATTTATTATTGTATCGCTAAACTCAAATGTATACAAACCAACATACAAATTTTAAAACTGATTAATCAAATATTTTTACTGTTGAATTAAATCCGATGCTTCAATCAGAACTGCGAAATATTGTTAAAAATGATCTGGAGAATGTTTGCCGTGTTACCAAAAAATATATTTAGTAAGAGGAACGGAATCAAAAAAGAAATCTTACAAAATTAATTATATTACAAAAATGGTCTTTTTACCATTTTAAGATTCAAAAATTATCTTTCTAATGATATTAGTTCCATTACCTATAATTTCGAATTTATAATAATATTTTAATTAAATTTGTTACACTGACTTTAATAAAGTTTTTATACGTTATGAAGGAATTCAAATTCATTCATTAATACATTCAATCACATGTTTTTACTGATCATTAACGTTTTAATTTGTAGTTTTGAGTGGTGGTTTGCATTCAGTTGAATTCGTGTTTTATAGTTGCATAAGATAAGATGAAGAATACATTCTGCATTAAATTATTTCACAGCATAAAAGTCAATAATCTGAATGAACAACCTAGTCTTTAAAAGCGGTTAAAATCGAATTACATTTTACAGTCAAATGAATTCATGTTTTTCAATCGTATCTAATAAGAAGATCAAATTTCTTATTTAAAGAATGTATTTTTTATTGAGTTATTTGAAGAGACTAAAAGGCAATAATCTGAACGAACAACCTAATCGTCAAAAGAGGCTATTCAAAGAATATCATTTTTTTTAAAGATTTTAAATCTTTTTTTAAAGATACCTAAAACTTTCGATCAGCATATTACATCTATATGAAAGCATTTGCATTACTCAGTGCATATAATTCAATTAAAAAGTTATTTTTGTAATGAAATAAAATTATCTGATTCGCCTCTGGGGGAAAGAAGAAAAAATTCTAGAATAAAATTCAGTTCTTCGTTTTAAATCAAATCGAATATAAAGAAGCCTAAATTTCTGTTAAATATTTTATTATTATTTTTATGGAAATGTAGGAAGAAACACCATGAAATAAAAATTCAATTTAGGTGGAAGCGCGTTACAATCAAGTCTTTAATTTAATAGACTTTGGTTTCCCGTCTAGACACTTGAGAAACAAATAAAAACTATTTAACTACTGTAACTATCAATTGAAATATAATGCTTGGAAAATTCCTGATAATTTTAAAATTTTATCCTTTCTTTTTAATTCCAATTCTTTCCGATAAATAGAATAGTTTTCTTTTATTTGGTTAGTCAGGTGAATAATATAGATTTGGCCTTAATTTTTTTTAAAAAAAGACGGCTTTAATTAGCTTGCCAGCCCACTGTATTTATAATGTTAATTAATATCATTAATACTTATAGATTTTGAATACGTAAAAATAATAAGATTCTCTATCGAAATTATCATATTTAGTTTAATTTATTATATATATACATATTTATTTAATATCTATATATAAAATAACATATTTAGTTAAATTTTATGCAAATAGTTGTATGAAATATTTCTTTACATGCATATAGCATGTTGCAGTTGTATATTTATATTTGATCATGAAATATTTTTTTTTCTTTTCAGTTTTTCTAAAGGGCAAGCAAGAAAATTACCAAGAAAAACTATTTAAGGGTAAGTTCATCCCCCAGCTATCGGAAAGTTTATAGTTTTTTAATCCATTCTATCTAGTTTTATATATTAAATAATTATAAATTTTTTATTCATTCTGTACAGCTATATCCATTAAAAATTCATAGATTTTAGTGAATAAAAATTTTATGCATAAACTTTGCTTGCTGATTATTTACTTTGCATTTACACAAAAATTTTTAAATTTAATTTCCGGTATACATCTGCAAGCTAAAATCGTATTTCTTAAGATTAAAGCTAATGTTGACTTGAAAATTTATACCTTTATCAGAAGAAATCCAATAATAAATTATTATAGCGCCATTAAATCTAAGTTATTTAATTTTATTTTAGACTTTCGTCTCTTCATCTATGTTTTCTGAATTCGTTTAGTAATAAAGCAAACTTATCTAAGTACTTGTCATGGTGTTTCCTCTAACAATTTTTAGTTTGTTTATTTATTTCTATATCAGAACTATTGAGAATGGTTTCCGTAAAACTTTTTCATTACTCATTAACAAAGATGTTATGTCCCCTTATGGTGAACATTATCAAGACCCATTATCATGAGCGTACAGCTCATATTTTTATTTTCACAGCTCCACACATGAACTTGTGTATAGGGAAGAAACCCAGGTGTGCATTTTTATTGCAGAATTTTTTTAGAAAATTTTTGATACATTGAATTGATTTTTTGTAATAAAACTACATCAAAGATTTCATCTTTTCGATTTATTTCATTCACATACATGCGTAAGTAAATATCGGGATACGGCAAACAGCCTTTAACGGTTAGCTTCAAAATTTATTGAAGATGTACATTTTAAATACTTGAGCACCGAATTTCATTTATCTTTGTCATTTTGAATCTTCTTATTTATATAAATGCAAAGGTTCAGGTCTACTTTTTAGAGCGTTGGTCAAAGTATGATAATCATCTACACTATAGATGATAAACTTTAATCCAGATTTTATCCATTTAGACTTTTCCAGGCTTTCAGTGTTCATTAGCACTCAACAGACAAACAGATAATTTCCTGAGTTTCAATTTCGTTCAAATATTGATAGAAAGTTACAAATTTTGAATTGAAATCAAATACTAAATTACCCCTGTAGCTCAACAAGATGTAAGTCACAAGTGGTTTCTTAGGACTCGGAGAATTCTGAATCTGAGGGATTCGTCAAAAATTCTACTTATTTTTTTATTTGATGATTGTAGTATTTTTTCTTTAAATACATATTTATGTTAAAGTACGAAAAACATACGAAAAAGTATCGTATAATAAATATTGTAAAATTCATAATCATATAATAATATTATAAGATAAGATGAAGCATATGAAAAAGTAAGAAATTGTAGCGATAAAAAAGTATTATGCTCATTTTAGACAGATTAAAATATTAATCGCTTCAGATGAATGGTCTCATCTTACAATAATTAACAGCAACTGGGTTTTGATGAGATGGATTAGGGTATTTAAATAAATCTGACTTATTTATAGATATCTGGAGAACTCATTTCTTTTTCTTTTATTACATCAATTTTGAGAGACAAAAAATTACCTTTTTATTCTTTAAAGTTCAGATCTATTTCGTCTGTAATAAAGAGTGAGTTAAATTTCCATTTAGAAATTACACGAGTAATGTTTTGAGACATTGAAATTCTGAGCCTTGATTAGGAGCAGAAAATAATATCTCATGCCTCTTGTTATAAATATGTATTCAATTTAGATGGGATTACTGGGAATATTGACTTCTAAATGGCAACATTAGGTTTCAGTCAAGTAACTCAACCAAATTGTTAAGGAAGCCATGTTAAAAATTAAAGATTTTTTAAAATTAAGTTTTAATTATTTGTGTCATTTAACCCAAATGCAATTGTAGGTATCTTGTCTTGGTATGTCTCATTAATCATTGGAGCTATTTTGATATGAGTTTTGGGATTCTGATACATGATCAGACGATGAAAGAAATATGGCAAATAAATACTTTTCAGACATTTGATTTAGATGGATATAAAATGCATTTGGAATGCTTTAATCCCTTCTTCGAATTAGATTTCGAATCCAAGACTCGATCACTTGGCCAGTATGGTCTTGATTTTGAATGGTAAGAGAGAGTGTATTTTTTTTCCCTTCAAATAACAACTTTTTGCGCCTTTTTTCTAAAATGTCATTTTAATCTGTTATGTTGCCAGTGACTGAATAAACAGAAGAAATATGGATAAATGTGGGTGTTTCGAGATTCAGTTTTGATGATTAGATATAAATTAAAGATGAAACTACAATACATCAAGTATTTATTGGATATAAATTGGAGATGAAACTACAATACACTAAGTATTTATTAGATATAAATTGAAGATGAAACTACAATACATCAAGTATCTATTAGATACAAATCAAAGATGAAATTACAATACATCAAGTATTTATAATATAAATTGATGATGAAATTACAATACATCAAGTATTTATAATATAAATTGATGATGAAATTACAATACATCAAGTATTTATTAGATATAAACTGAAAATGAAATTACAATACATCCAGTATTTTTAGATATAAATTGAAAATGAAATTACAATACATCAAGTATTTATTAGATATAAATTGACCATGAAATTACGAATTGAAGGTGGAATTACTATAAATCAAGTATCTATGGCTATGAAATGTTTCTAATGCAACTAACATAATTTTTGGTAAAATATGTTTCCATCCATAGCATAATAACAAATTACATTATTTTGCATTTGTAAAAATTTTTATTCCATAATTGCCTTTGTTATTTATGCTGTGATAAAAATGTAATCTATTATATTTCAATCAGTATATTTTTTTAAATATAAAATATTTTAAATGGGATAGTAAGGCGTTTCATAGACATAAAATCATGTTTATTTTCAAAATTAATTCTTTATAAAACAGCGTTATAAAGATATTATCCATTGTTCTATTGCCTACAGTTACCTACTTCTCAAATCGCATTCTTTACATAGATTAAATATCAAGGGTTGTTTTTTTTTCATGAATATTACGTACTTTCTCGTGATCGTCTATTCACAGTAAAAAGATCTTACTGACACTAGAAAATTTAAAAAAAAATTAATTTTCATTAATCCTTCTAACTATAGATGCTGTATCATTAGTTAGCCGAAAATTTGAAAACGAAAGAAATCCCACCTAGATACGAGAGACAGATGCTATATTTATAGTTAAATTTGCAATAAAATTATATTCTGATGTATGATACAATGGAAAAAATATCCTTAATGATTAAAAATGCTCTCGATACATCTGAAATAATAAATTACAAAATATTTTTCCACCGTAAACAAAGAATGTTTATTGCCCTGACCGAAAGATCAAAAAAGGATTAAAAATTGCTTATTACCTATTATTATAACCTTTCATTATGTAACCTAAATAATAACTTCTTCCTACACATTGCAATTTTTTCCATGATTGACTATTCATGTTAAAAAAATTTCATCTATTTTAAACAATTATAAAGATATCGTCTATGACATTTCTTTAACCCTTCTAACTATAACCGTTGCATCATTAATTAATCCAAAATTAGAAAATATAAGAAATCACATCTAAGTATGAGAAGCAGATGCCGTGTTGAAAGTTAAATTTATAATAAATTCCGATTCTTCAAACAATGGAAAAATTAAAAATAATGGCTGTAAAAAACTTTCGATACAACCGAAAAATAAATTCTAAAACATTTTTCCACCATAAGGAAAGAATGCTTATTGCCCTGACCGAAAGAATTTTAAAAAAGTATGAAAAATTGATAGTCCCATTACCTATTACAGCCGCTCATTATGTAACCTTAAAAGTAGTTTCTTTCATGTACGTTACAAATTTTCACATGATTGTCTATTCACAGCACAAAGATTTCATTTATTGTAGACAATTACAGAGATATCATTTATCATTGATAGTTACAAAAATATCATCTATTATATTTCTTTAACTCTTCTAACTATAATCGTTGCATTATTAGTTAGCCTTAAGTTAGAAAACAAAAGAAATCACACCTGAATATGAGAAGCAGATGCTGTGTTGATAGTTAAATTTGTAATAAAGATTAAATTCCGATACATCAAGCAATGGAAAAAATACCTCTAATGGCTTTAAAATGATCTCGATACAACTGAAATAATAAATTCCTAAGCATTTTTTCCACCATACGGAAAGAATTTTTATTGCCCTGACCGAAAGATTAAAAAAAAAGTGGATGAAAAATTGTCGTCTGAAAACCCTTTTAGAATGTCATCACTAGCACTAAACCACTTAGGCGAGTCCAAACTTTTGGTTTAAATCCCAGAAAACTAAAACACAAGTGCCTGGAACCAGCAAGTGTGAATGATTAATGCTTTAGTTTTGTCTCTTTTTCGCCATTGCGTTCCCAGAATTTTTCTCCTGATGAAAAATTTTCTTCAAAAATGCTTTTTCTTCTTTCTTCTTCATCTTTTTTTTCTTTATCATTTCTGGTTCTTTTCTTTACATTCCTCATTATTTATTTATTTCAGTTTAAACTCCCGACATAATGTTTTCTACTGTTTACTAATTTCGCAAATGCGATATTTATTTATTTTTTGTTTCCCTATTTTACACTAATGGTGTTTTCTAATCAGATGACGTTACATTTGTTTAAATATTTTCTGCATAACTGATTTTTTTTCCCTAATCCTGTTGTTTCGCGAGTTATTTCTCTGAGGTTTTGCACGATTTTTCCTTCACGCCTTTCCCTCTGGAGATTTTTGCGGAAAAATGCGATAATTATTTTTCGTATGCGTGACGCCTTTAATGCTTTCTCTTAATTGTTCAGAAACACTTGGTGTTGTTCATTTTTGTAATTGGAAAAATACTTAAAATAACGGTTTCCAATTAGCAATGCTGCAAGCTGTATTCTCTTGAATCATTGAATTGTAAGTTCCTCAATATCAAAGATTCGTGGAGTAAAAGTAATTAAAAGAAAATGTTTTATTTTGTTTTCTAACTTCAAATAGTGGGCATCCAAATATCTAGAGAAATCGTGATATATAACGCATACATCTTGATATTCAGTTTAATTTAATTAGAAAGAATTTAGAAACTGCGCAATCATTTTGATATTTAATCCAATGACCAGTTCGTCACTATTTTATCCGCTCTTTTAAAACATAATGGATATCAGTATCTATAAAAATTCATTAAAAAAATTCTGAAGACAAGAATACCTGAAATAAATTTTTAACTTAATAACCACAGAACATTTAACCCTATCTTGCCCTATCTCCCGAATATTGAATGTCAGATCTGACATGACATTAAATTATAATCATGACAGGTCATCTAAATGTCACCGCCTACCCTAGTACAGAAACCTCGAAAAGAAAGTACTTCCAACCATCGGAGTAACGGAAACCTCCCTCCAACACTTGAAGAGTAGTTAATAAGCATAAAATAACATTTTGAATTTGCCCTGGAATTTTAAACCATGGTCAGATAAGGGGACAAAACCTACAGAGATTCTTTCCAAAGAGTGCCTCACTAGCATGACGGATTACCACAAAAAGACAATTATGATTCATTATAATTATTGTATTGACAGGAGACACAAAAATACTTTTACTTAAATGGAGGTTCACCTTCCAAGGATTCCTCTCCCTCCTCAAGCGTGAATAATTGTTTAATAAGCCTAATATCACATTTTGAAATTCCATGGGAATTTTAAATCATGATCAGATGGCGATAACGAAATACATCAGTGACCTTTCTTCTAAAGAATGCTTTACTATCTTGACGGATTACCACAAAAAATCATGGAATGTTACCTGAAGATTATCGCCTACCTTATTACAATCATCGGCTCATGCAATCATCGAAATTAAGTACAAATACAATTAAGTACATTACAATTCTTAAATTGAAGGAAACGCGAAGATGTGTTTACTTATCTGCAATACTTTTCTTCCGAGCTCTCTTTTTTCCGCTTTCGCCCCCACACCTGAAAAGTATTAAATAAGTTTAACATCATATTTTAAATTTCTATGAGGGTTTTGAACCATTGTCAAGATGACAGAATGAGGCCTCGTAATGTAATATTTCAACACGCTGATAAACTGAAAATTTCCACATCAATTTTAATGAATAATAAGAAACCTGTAAATAATTCTAGGATTTCTAACCATTAAAAGGAATTCTTATACTCACATATATATTATACCAGCTGGTAACCGGCGTGTTGCTGCCTCCGAAAAAATAATATTAATAATAATATAATTAGTAATAATCAAGCAATAATTTGGCAATGGTTCATTGAAATAAGATGAATGGTATGACAATACATAAAATACGAACAAATATCATTTTTTATATATTAGATTTGTATATTTTTTTAGATTATTAAGATGGTGTTCTTTCGTAACGGTAATGACAGAAACTATTTTTTGTATCTCTTTATTCGTTTGATATTGGTTCGGAATTCTCAAGTTTAATTTTAGAAAATGTAATTAAAATGTTTTCTTTCAAAATTCATTAATCATAGAAAATATATTTATACCATAAAATTGTTAATGTAGTTGAAAAGATTTTGAAAATTAAGATAGCGCAAAGTTATTTGTACTATAATATTTCTGGAAATTACTGCGAAAAATGCTAACTAATTAAAATTTAAAAAAAAACAGGATTGGTCTCCCCAAAATTTTCTCACATAATCAATAATAAAGTTGTTACCTCTGAAAATGACTTACATGACATTTGTGTTCAATAGCTTTAACTTAGATTTAGCATTTCTACTGAATCTATTGTATCGCCTCGGCGAATTGTTTGGAGATTTATCCTTGTTAAATAGATGCGGTTGAAACCCGAAATTTTATTTTTTATTTTAGATAATTTTACTATACCTATAACCATCCCGTAGATGTAGGCGATAGGCTGATCAAGTTTCATCGCAATCGGATGAGCAGTTTA
>JAPMOQ010034492.1:2419174-2480564 GCA_026543055.1 Argiope trifasciata
CGAGACCTTACCACCGGGCCACCTTTAAAGCAGGATCGCTCTGACTAGTAGTTAGAGTTTTTAGGGTGGGCGAATCCTGGCTTGAAATTTGATTTGACCAGAGTGCAGCAACATTACTAGAGGGAGTGAACATTATCTGCCCATGTTGGTAAAAATTTTCAAACAAAAAAAATGCATAATTTTTCTACATTAGAATAGAATTCGGAGTAGTATGTTTCAAAATGATCTGGTGACTTTATGTCGTTTTGTATCATACAGAAATTTTTGTCTTGGTTAGTATTTTAGAGTTTAATGAGAAAGAAAAAAAAATGTTGGCAATTCATAGATCATTCCGATCAAGAATAAAGTTGGGTTTGTACTCAGCCAATTATATGATTTCAGTGAGTAACGCATGGGCAGTAGGAAGATTGCTCATGCGCTGTAATTGCTATTGTAGAGTTTCTGCGCACGAGTGGATTTACTAGGTGGTTTTGTAGCTAGCTAAATGCAAACCCACCTCAGGCAAGCTTTAAAGGTTATTCAGTTATTCCTCTCATTGGACTCGTATTGACTATAAAGATAATAAAACATATTATCTTTTTGTTTATTTTGTAATGGATAGAGAATTGTTTTTTCATAGATGTTTTGTTCGCACTAAGCATCTACCAAAGATTCTTAGACGAGAACCCCTTATTAATGTTGGTGGACTCTTGCTTTTTGTTGAAGAAGCCATTGATTATATATTCATGTTTAGTGATATTGGCAAGTGGTTTCCTCCAGCCAGTATAAAAGTACTTAAAGCCGCCTTTCCTCAAGAAATATATTTTCATGCATATATAGGACTAGCAATAAATCATCAATGCGCTGTTGATGACTCAATGCGATATGCTGAAGAAGATGGCTTTAACATAGACGCGTGGCTAAAATTGCCATGTAACGAAGTCAGAGAACAGACTCTGCATTTTCTTGAAGTTGTGGGAAATAAGACAAGGCCGGCAAATTTAAAATTTATTCACATACTTGCGTTTGCAGGACTTTTGTGTAGGTTGTTAATGCAAAATAACAAACCAGAGTTTATCAACATTATTATCTGGAGATTGGTCCACGTTTTCGCACGCCGTTTTCCGTTGGAATGGATTTACTTTGACGCACGGCAATGGGCAATGGCTTATAACATAAGACATTTCGAAATACATAATAAGCTAATAGAAACAGACCCTTTCCAAGAATTCAAGCCAACGTACTCACAATTTGAGGGACCATAATGGTTGTATTTTTAATGTTTTAGTGTTTACAATTTCTAGAATCGTATCCATTGGACGAGGATGCCAGGTTTATTGGAAGAATTAAGTTGTGTTTTTTTTTCTTTCTGATTGATATTTTATGTAAGCTTTGACAATTTTATATGAATGTAAGTAAATGAATTTTCTTGGTCAAATGTTTTCTTTGAGAGCCGAATGTATTTTGTGATTTGCTTTTAAACCAACTATAATAATGGAAATTGCAAACATTAGAAGTTCTATTATTGCTGCATTTTGGATTTAATTTTTGACAGTTACTTATCTCAGAACTAAGCCGTATAAACAGTGTTTATTGTGACTGACTGTTATGCTTATTAACTGTCAAAATTTTACATAGCAAAATAACGTTCAACAAAAATTGAAAGAATCTCAAAACTGTTGATAAAAGGCCGGAAATTTTTTCCGTTATTTCTTTTAATGCATTAACATTTCCTGGATGTTGTAACATTATAATTAAAATTACCATCCATAATGAGTTATTCTATATTTTTTTGAGTTTGTATATAGTCCTGAACTGAGCCTATTTTCCAATGTAAGCATGACTTGTCTAGAATCCTTTTGAATCTATCGAAGTATTCAGGAAAATTTCCATGTTCCGATATAATTTGCACTATCATAGAGTGAAACACCCTTTTATAATATTTGGTTCAAATTCGAAATTATATGCTATGCATTCTTTGTACGGCATTAACCATATATCCTGATGCTGCATATTCCTCTATTTTCTGGTTTCTTTCTTTAATATTTGGAATGATTTTGGGACACAATATCTATTTGTTCTTACTGTGATCATTTTGGTTATTGGTAAAAATACTGTTATAATTTAACCCTGTAATTTGGAACATCTAATTAGATGAACCCTGTTACCTTTTAACTGTTGAAAAGAAATAGTAATCTAATTTGATAGGTCTGAGTCAAATATTAGGTACATTGAAACATTATTCTGAATTGCATTCGTCCTTTTTGACTGAAAAATTTTAGATGAAATTATATTCTCTATATTTCAACGAAAAAATGTTTTAACAAATTCGACACATTTATGCGTCAGATAAACGGATAGAGAGCTACAATCTGACAACTGTTTATTCTCTTAAAGTTGCTAATTTAAAGATGCAAAGGATAAATCCGTTTGCTATATTGATAGGTACCTAAATTCAATTAAATCACATTAGATTAATTGCAAGCGGAGGCATTTTATGTGATCAAACTTTAATCAAGTTCTTTTAAAATTGATTGAGGGTATTCATTTGAATTATTTAGCATGAATTCTTCCATTTTTGTCTTTGCTGCTTAATATTTGGTTCCTAATTTTATTTACCAAATATATAAATCTTATTTTGCAAAGTATTTGCAAATACTTAGGTTTTTGTATGAAATAGAAACTGCTCATTAGTTAATATACTCCCAGGAATAATTTATTTTCCAAATAGCAAAATACAAAAAAAAATTACCTTTCCGTTACCACGGATAATCTCGGATCGCATATTGTCAATGATAAATTAATGTCATATTTTAACCTTTAAATGGGCGACTTTTTATTTTTAATAAAGTTTGAAATCAATGGAGAAATAGGTGTAGCTAATGGTAAAGATACACAAAAAAAATTTTATTTCAAAAAAAGATAAAGATTGACTATTTCGGTATCATCCTGAAAAGTCGCTCTTGAAACATTTGAAATGTACAACTAAACAAATTGTATTTAATTTTTTTTCTATTTGAAAACAATTTTTCCTGTGTGCTTATTACTTTTTATATAAATAATTGTGTTCATAACATCCACCGAAATGAAACTGTACTCAAAAATTCTAGTTGCGTTTGGAAACGATAAAATAGTTTTGGTAAAAGTGAAGTTTAACAAAAGTTATAGAAAGTTTGCTATGTATAAAGATATATTCAGTTTTAAATATTTGATGCAGTTCTGTATCGCACTGCATTTAAAGGTTTAAAACATTTTGAGTATTGGTTAATTATATCGGCTTCAAGTCTGTCTTAAAATGCTATTTTCCACAAATGAAGCTTGCTGTTGAGTCAAACTTTCACATTTGCTGTGTGTCGATTTTGATATATCAGATGTAATAGTTTGCACTCAAATTTTTAATTAGTACAAATTACCACAGGCTTCGTATCCTATTCTCACAGACTAAAATCTTATTTATTAAAAAATATATTCTTTGAATATTTTTAAACTTTTGATATCATGTTTAGTTTAAATTGTTTATTGTAAAAAAACTATTTGGTGAGTAAATAGTTCCAGAAATTTTAAATTGTCACAAATTGGCGCTACCAATGTTTATCTCCTATTTTCATAAGGAAATCTGAAATACTCAATCCTCTTGACTCGAAGGATTTTCTAGAAAATGGCAAATACTTTTAAATCCCAGAGGTGAAACATTGTTAACAAATATTCTTGGAATACTTTTAAAAATTGAATATTAACACTTTAATATTTAAAAAAGTACCACTGATCTAAGAAATCGCCACTTTTGTAATAGAATACCTAAAAACTGCACTTTACAAGTGGATAAAAAGCTTTACATTAAAATGATAATATTTGAATTCTGTAATGTAATAGTATACCATTATCTATCGAATGTAATAGTTAACAATTCTAAAGTGCTGTAATAATTTAATAGACTTTGTATCATCTGCTTTAATATACAAAAAATATTTAAATATATGCAAATATACATAATAATTGATATTACCTGAATCAATAAAGGCCTTGTTGTAATAAATTATATATTATTACCAACTAAACTATGCAATGAATTTCTAAACCTAATGCTTCGGTGTCCCAGGTTTTAAAAATTTCTTAATTGATTTTAATCCTTATTTGCAGTGAAAGTGCATTCAATTAATTGTTAAGTTAATTTCATGGCATAGTTAAATTTCCATTTCGCAATTATTCGTTATATAATTCATTTCTTTACATAGAACCATCAAAAATATATATACTTCAATGCCAAATAAATATACTTCAAAGTCTTAAAATTCGAATCAAATAACAATGCTTGTGGTATGACGATATTAACTTCGTGTTTTAAACGGACGAAGAACTTTACTATCACAGAAGTTATAGGAAAACTGATCACCCACAGAGATTTTCAGATAAGGAAATTCTGGTTCAGCCATATAAACTTTTTCCTTTTATTAAGTTATTGACTATTTCTTTCAATCTTACAACGTAACAGGCTGGATTCCTAAGTACGATTTGCCTTCTTTTCGAGCGGATAATGCAAACAAAAGATTCTTTAACTTAGATATAGGATGGGCAGTTTGCCATCATAGTGCTATGCATGATCTATGGCTCATTGTAGGTTCGATTTAAACAAATGGTTGAAATTGACAAGTAATGCATCCATTTCTTGGACTGGTTATCGACAAGACAAAACTAGTGAATGTAAGCAATATCAATGGTCTGGGATTTGTTTGGTGGATAGCCAGGAATGCTATAGATAATAGGAAAAGGTCTGTTGTATCTCGCATTATATGGAACGCTGTTGACTTATTTAAAGATCGTTTTCCATTCGAAAGGATATATCATGACCTTCAGCAATGGGTACAGACATACAAAGTACGGGATGAAGAATTGAATCGGAAATCAACGGACTAAAATTTAGTTTTTAAGCGATTTTATGTCTATATTAGGTAAAAATTTATTTTTCTTCAAATCTTTCGAATTAATTTGTTGAAATAGGCTATAAAATCAACTTTTAAGCAATTTTTAAAAGTCAGTTCAAAGATTCCTTGGTATTTTTCAGTTATACAAGCTCAAGATGTCACCAATGTGAGCCAAACGCGAGTCAAGTCGCGAAGCGAACGACAAAACGAATGTCGCCAATGTGAACAAAACGTGAAGAAAGTCGTTTAACTGCGCGTTTGAAGTAATTTTGCATCTTTGGTGAATTTTTCGTTGCTCTCGTAAAACGGAAAAGTACTTTTTCCTTCATGTTGGAATCCTCATTATAATTTAAGATTTAATTTTTGGTCCCCCGGATGTGCTTTTTTTATTTAAGATTACTGTACTCGGATAGAAACTCGCTGTTTTAAGATGTTGCAAATTCATCTAGAAATTTTGTTTTGCAATACAAACATATTCAACATCCTAATTGCATTTATTTATTTGTAAATCTTTTCTTTAAATGTCTTGTATTGTATTGTATTGCAGAATTTAAAAAGCATTTCTGTTGATTGGTTTATGAGCATTCTTTTCACATCCTTCTTGCGAAGAAATGGCGTTTATAGCTGCCCCTTCATTACAAATAAAGATATTTCTATTATGACAAAAAGTCCCCATGATTATTGTTAATGTAATTTTTTTCAAAAGAAATTTTAGTTCAGAAGAATAAGAGTAGAATAGTGCGAAGCTTTTGTTCTTCAAAGGTACTTTAATATTCTTTAAAGATGTACTATTTAGATTATCCGACATATTTGTTATCGTATTTGCTATCTACTGTTAAAGGGGGATAAACACTTCTGCAATTTTATTCGGAGCTATCTTAACCTTTTAGAGCTCTTAAAAGTAATTGGATGTATAAATATTTGCCGAATAAGAGGACTTGTTTATTGCTCAGAAAAATAAAAATTTATGATTTTTTAAGTTGAATTTTTCGGGAAAATTAATCGACATATTTTTACCGCTCTTAAGTATTTTTACATAAGTAACTATACATACATAAGTAATTTTATAATTATTAAATTCAAGAAAATAATTAAATAAAACATACAAAATGAGGCACTGCCTTAAATGGTGCTTGAGAGGAGATATCGGAGTACGTTTTACTCGAGGCAAATCGTTCGCCTGTGGAGGACACGGGACACCATTAAAAATTCCCTTTTAAGTCGGCCCTCTGATGTGTGTAGAATAGAAATAACAAGATAGAATTCAAAGTCACTGTGCAATCTACATTTCCACATGGCCGTTTTATGTCATAAAAATTGGGCTGAAAGTACTTGGTACACAATACACAATTTGCTGGGCCACCCTCACAATTTTTAAAAATTTGTCTTTCCGTTCATGTGCCGAAGGTGATGTTCGAATCCGAACTTTTGGAGAAAAAAAATCAAACAACTCCTTTGACACTCTTATATCATCGACTTTTGATATTGTCAATCTTGGAAGTATTTTTTATTTCTTTAATAAACTAAGCATTCACTTCGTTCTCATCGTTTGTTGCATTTTTTGTGTGTGCAATATTGCATATACATAACCTTTCCGAACCATTATTATATTATATTGACACACCAAAGTAGGCTCAACAACTCCTCGAAGTTAATAAATTTTTACTTCGGATAGCATGCATTAATGCATCGAAATTCCTTATAAATACATGCTGTGTGATGCGCTACTACTGAGTTAACAAACTATGCTACCATAAGCCTTTTCTCTGTTTGTTGCAACTCTTTTTCCAAATTTTATATTCCAAGGTGTCATTTGTTAACCTCAAATTCAGGATATAAGTCAATGTCGTAGACCAAATTCCAACAAAGACGTCTTTGGGCGAGTATTTAGATGAGCTCGCTCTGTCCCTAATGTGATATGAGTGATAATAATAAACTGGAGTCATTCTAGTCATCTGTTCCATATTAAAAATTACAATGCCTATCCCAAACCAACATGAATTATTGTATCCTCCCCCAAAACTTTCCAATAAAGGTTTTATTCCCTTCCTTCTGTAAAAAATTGGGAACCTTGAATAATAACTCAATGGCATTAGTGAATGATAGTTATGTAGACTTTTGTCTTAAATCTAGTATTTTTAGTAAATCTATATATATGCTCATCAGTAGGTATTTTGGCTCATTTTTGCCAGCCGTTTAATGCCAAAATTTGATACAACTGTAATACAAACTGTAATATTAGTCAGAAAATTACATACCGAATTTGATTGATTTAAGTCACTGCTTTTAAAAGCATTGCATTTACATGCTTATAAAAATTTGATAATTTGATTCCAAATTTGATATCTATGTTTTGGCTGCTAAATGTCTGCACCAAATTTTATCAACATAGTTCTCTGTGTTATACTGTGCAAGGTAATTATAACACTAACCTACTGGATGAGCACAGGATGGACAGAAATAAAAAAAAGGAAAGAAAGAAATGTTAAAAGAAAGAAAGAGACGACAAACCATCCAGGCATCTTCAGTTCAGTTATATTAACATCCCGTTTAAAGCAACTCGAGGGCTATTTTGGGACGGACCTCGTAATTTTGAACCACGGTCAGATGACGAGGAAGACAACTGAAGTGGCACCCCCCTCTCCACACCACACCACACCAGCGGGAAGACTTTGGCCTGACAGATTTAACGTGCAAGAGACCCCCTCACACGACGGATCTTCGGTGGAATCGAGTCTCGAACCTGAAACCCTCCGGTTCCGAAGCCGAGATCTTACCACCAGGCCACCGCGGCCCTCCAGGCATCTTCAGAGAGAATCCTATCGGTGTCAAATCCTACACGACTCTGATTTTTGGTGAAGTAATAATTAAATTGATTAAAAAATAATACTTAAACAAATGGTGATTATGGTTAAATGTTCAAGGAAATGAGATTATCAACTTAAAACGAAAAAATTACATTCTGAACATCTGTACGATATGTATAAGCATCATACTGTGTCTTTGATTTTGATTTCCTTCGTGAGAATGGCACTTTTGAATGAGTAATTCAATTGATTTTGACAAGTGGTATTTCGGCCTCAGCTATTGTGTAGTCTTGAAGAGGTCTTGGTATTCATGAATATAATTTGCTATGGAGAGGATCTTGCAGAGTGAAAGGGTATTGCAAAGGGCCATGCAATTCTTCGGCACCAATTATCCTCGAGACGTGTCTAGCTTATTCCTGTGCCACAAGAGAGTCCGTAAGTAATCTTTTGACTTTTGAATAGTGTATCACTTCATCAATCCATAATTTTGTATTTAATTTGTGTCGCGTACTGTTAACTTTTTAAAAGCTGTAAGGGATTCGTAGATATGTTGATGTTTCGATCAGAATCTTTTATATGAATTTTTGAATATATTTTAAAAAATAGCTAAATTTTGAAGGGTTTTTTTATAATCAACATGTTATTAATTAAAAGTTCCATTTAATTAATATATATTTCTCTCAATTTTGTACATTAATTTTGGCGCATTGAAAAGGTTTAAGAATGGCTCCTGCTTATTTTATGCATGTAGGTCGTGGTGGAATGGTGATAAGGTCTCGTCTTTGGTACCCAAGGGCTCCAGGTTTGAGACCCAATGCCACGAAAGAACCTCCAGGTATAAACGGGTCTGGTGCACTTTAAATCCATCGGGATCAAATGTCCACCTGCAAATGAAAATTTTGAGATGGTGTGTTACCTGAGGTGTCGTCATCGTCATCTGATCACGGTTCAAAATTACCAAGTTCATTCCGAAACCACCATGGTGTTGTTTAAAAAAAGGGTCTTTAATACAACTATCCTTTTTTATGTTTAATAAAAGCACGTTTAGTTTTGTAAAATCATCACATGATCCATTCAAAATTCGAATTTTTTCCAGTTCTCAATCTCAAAATTTTGAGGGACTCGGTGAGATAATTGCTCATTCAGATTTCGTTCAATATCCATACTGTATTATTTTATATGTTCTCTAATCATTCAGGGGATACTAGTTATTAGTCCATATAACCAGTGGCGCAGAATAGCCAAATGTGACTTTTGCGCCATAAAACCAGCTGAAATTATAAAGATTTCTTAATATTATTGTATATCCATTTCATCAGAAAAAATTTCGGGACTATATGAAGATTATAGTCACTGCACACAACACATATTGAAAAGGATTTTCCTAAGCTAAGCCAAATTAGTCCATTATATTTTTAAAAATAGCAATTATTTTTAAAGCAAAATTGAAAAAAAATCTTTAACTGTGTTAAAAAAAAGTTTGCTCATAAATAAGCACATAAAAATGCTTCCTTAAAAGCTCCAAATAGAGTAACGAAATCTTATGGTGAACATTTTATGTGACAATGGATTATTTCTGTTAATGAATAGTTTTGGCGAAGCGCTTGGAATATCGTTCTTATTTTATTGATTCCTTTTATAGTTTGCTGAACTGAAAGTATTTTGCTATTTTTTGTTACAAAATGGCGGCTAATTCTTTATTACTATCCGAAGATCTGCATTACCACAGAGTTTTCCTTGATACTGATGGCCAACCCCCCATCGTAGATGTCGAACCTATAATTAGTACTGCTGCAGTTCAAAAGTTCATTTCAGATTCTCTTGATTATTCTTTATTTATTCGAGGAGTTGAAGGCTGGACTTCTCCACTGAATACAGAAGAAATTCAAAGGGGTAATGGTATAAAAAATTATTTTAATTTTTTCATCGGAGAGGCTATAGTTCATTCATGTGCAATCAGAGAATCGCATCGAATTGTTCAAGAAAATGGATTTGATGCTGAGAGTTTCTTGGATTTACCAACAGAAGAAGTCATGGCATATGTAAAAAGATTCATTGGACTAATTATATCCAAGACAAGGCCAGTGAACATAAGTTTCATTTATGCACTTGCGTTTTCTACTACTTTATGTAGCTTAGCAGCAGAAAATTATACGCTAAATTGGATGAAGTGTATTGCATTGTCTACAGCTTGTATATTTCAGGTGTATTTTCCATATAAGTGGATATACTCTGATTTTTTGCACTGGGCCAACGTTTATACGTTTCGGCATAAGCAAATACACGCTGAATGATGTGGGCAATCATTTAATTGGGCCTTAGGAAGATTGACCACCTGGAAATGTTTTATTTTGGTGATCATTCTTAATCTGAGTTATAACGATTGTACTGTCAGTCAACCTTATATTCCAAGAACTTTCAATGTTCTGGAATAAGTTATAAATTGATTAATACTTCTTAGAAATAATGCGTCAGTTTACATATATAATTGCCTTTCAAATCCTCTGTTTTACTTAAGTAATTTGATTTATGCCATCAATTAATAATTACTTTTGTACATAGCTGTAAATTTTAAATGGAATTCGTAGACTATGTATTTGAAAATTGTTATCGATCTGCATATAGTTTTGGAATTGTGTGCCTAAATCTCTAGTTATAGCCTTTTAACTATTTTAGATTATTTTTGGTGTACAACGGATGTAATGTTATTTTAGAATCTTATGTGCTTTTAATACCTCAAAAAAACATTCTTATAAATTTTAGACTGTTGAATAACATTTTGTATTCTATCCACATATCTCTTAATAAACCAGCTTTATTATATCAGCCATCAAATTCTGTTTATATTTAAAAGCTTTTTGTTTTTGTCTATTTGTAGATATTTCTTACTCTAATTTTGGAATGCTTTTTATCTTTTTTTTCAAGGAAAATTTCACTCAATCGCACTCATAGAGATGATTTAAAGTTTTTTAAGCTTTCAAATCTATTTTTGGAGCTTGAAAATGCACAGAAGGTTAATTCTTTAAGGTTACACTTTCAAGGTTAAACTTTCAACGCTACCAACGAGATGTCTCTTCTTTCAGATATTTCCAATTAAATTGGTACCACTAAAAAGATTAAAAAAATAATCTTAACACGTTCATTCCTAGGGATGAATTGGACAAATATCAATGAAAGTCTGTGAAAGACGAGATATCTCGTCCATAGTTTTGAAAGTGTTAATTCGGATGCAAATGCATTTTCGAAAAGGGATGAAAGTTAGCTGACCTCATATTTTTTAGAGCAGGAGAGCTCTCTTTTTAGTGCCTTCCGTATATGTGAAGATTATTCTTAGCGATTAGATATTAGATTATTCTTAATGAATATTTTGTTCTGTTAAAAATATTACATATTTTTCAATCTACAGCTAAGGTCATGACAAAATGTCCTCTGAAAGGCTAACAAATATGAAAGATAAATCCATACCTTAATAATAAACGAAGACAAACTATATCATTTGCCCAATACCTTCTGGCTTAATACATTCATTAAAAACTATCAATTTTAAGTTAAGGAAGAAATAATTGCATGTTAAAAGAATTTTAGATTTTTAGTCAGAAAATTCTCACGGGCCCGTTCTTAAATTGTCATTTGAATAATTTTTGAAAATCTGTTTATAAATTAAATACATGTAAATAGATTCTCATTAAAGCATTTGGATCTGACTGTTTCTTATATGGAACATAATTACAGAAAGGAGTGAATTTTCATATTTGCGAAGCAAAAACTTTTTAAATTAAGAATGCGCAACTGAAGATAGAAACTTTATACATTACGATTTATTATTTTATATATATATACATTTACAAATTGTATTCAAAAATGTAGGATTGATTAAATGTAATCGCAAAATCGCCGAATTTCATTATTCAAAAGCCAATATCAGAATAACTCTAAGTTAAATGAAATAAGAATAATTTTCCGTTATCCATTAAATAGATGCACTAAGCTATATAATTAAACCAATTGATTTTATAATCACATGATAAATGTCAGTAAGTACATTATCTTATGTTTGATGGTTTCACATTTTTTTTTCTTTCAAAATACTTAAGATTCGAGAAATATTTATTAAAGCATATCTTTGGTGTCGCTATTGCTCCCAGTAGCAGTTATTTAAAAGCAGTGCATGCATTGGATAGTTAAATAATTTCTTATATAAATGAAATTTTTTAAATACCTTTAATTAGTGTTTCATTATGTATGAATATTGGAAAAATGTTTTGACATTTTCTTTTATTTATAGCGTTTTTATTACAATGTTTCAAATAACTCATGTTTTTTAGATTAAGTTTTTACTGGCATATTAACAATAAAACTTTCTAAATTTGAATCATAAAAATGTTTTTTAATGAAATTTCCTTTATATGCATATACTAACATTTAGTTGCATCATTTGTTACTTTTATAATATCTTTCATAGAATTATTTCGAAATCTAGTATTTACTCACTAGATGGCAGCTTTCGAATAAAATCGAACTTTATTTAGAATTGATTATATTTATATGGAAACATTCTATCATTGATGATACACAATGCTATAATATATCAAAACTAATAAGTAAGCAGGTGTAGGATTGATTGCTAAATTCTATTTCTACAAATATAGATAAAACTGTTAAAAGGTGCAAAATTTATAAGCGTGTCAGTAAATAGCCCAGCATTGTGTATACATATGTATATGTGTGTGTGTGTATTATTATATAGCGTCTTTTTTTCTTATACTTATTTAGAATACTAAATCTAAATATAAAAATACTGCTCTTATTAAAATATGTCTATATAAGCCACCTGGAATGGTTTTAAAAAATTAAACCGTTCTTTCTAACCACACCATCACCTTTAGAAGAAATGTTTAATTAATAACAAGTTCCTTTATCAGGTTCTCCCCAGTTAACAAAATAGCCTTTTACCATACAATGACATTCGGGAACGAGCAAAAACGGGCTATTGGGAAAAGCCATTTGGACACTACTAATTGCATTTTATCTCTGAGTCGAGACGGACTCATTTCAGCCGGCTCGATGTCTATTGGCTCTCTTGAGCTCCATTCGATTCCTCGGCGAATCAAAATCACCTTCGCGACACAAGAGAAACTTTCCCTAATAAAATTTGTAAGAAATCACCTTGGCGCAGTTAAGTGGGCAAATTACTTCTCGCTTTCAAGTCTTCTTCAATAGAGACGTCGGCAGTCTTCGGTTGAGTACAATTTAAAATTAAGATGTCACTTCATTTAAAAGGAATAATGCAATGCGTCCTTTTTATTCTTTTTTTTTGAACGAAAAGGTTTTTCTTAAGAGGTTTCTTTTGAAAGAATGGACTTAACAATGGAAGAAAAAGTGAGAATTGGTTTCTGGAAATGGATTGAAAGTTTCTTTTTTACCATTTGGAAAGAAGTCGTGGTTTTAATCAGCATACTGGGAAGAAAGTTAGAATTAGCTTGGGTGTGCAGAGCTTTATGAAGCATAGCAATTTTAGGAAGGTAATTACTTTCTAGTTAATATAAAACTTAATTCCAAATGAGGAAATTTCTTATAAAGATCACTTGATAGGTGACAGTTTCGTTTTAATAGATACATCCATTTTTATTAACAAATAAATGCTTGATAGAAAAACGAATTTTGAAAAATAATTTATCCACTAAAGCTGTGCGAAATTTCCAAAAATTTCACCTACCTTTCCATCAACAAAAAATTATTGAGTTCTTAACTTGGATTGTTAAAATTAAAATATCGCTGATGTGTATGCACAAAATAACAAAAACGTTTTATCGATGAGAAGGTATTTTCAATTTGAAGCTACTCTTTCAGTAAAGTAATTAAAATGAAAGGGTAATAACCAGTTTGTATTTTTTAACATAAACTGAATATGCTAGATCGGCAATTGGTTAAACACTCTACCAGATATCTTATTTTCAAAAATGCGAGCTTTTTAAATAACTTTTTTAATATTTTTAACATACTAAATAAAATATGTCGACAATTGTTAAAATTTCTAGAATTTGAGACCCTTCAAAATATTCACAATTAGTAATAGTTCAATTAAATAGTCCCTCTAAAAAACCGAAATTTTGAATAACGTTTAATAACATATTTAAGATCATTACTGGACATCCAATCTTATAATGACCCAATAACTAATTTTTAAAAGATTTATTCAAACAATATTAATTAACTACTGTTCGCCAATGCCGTTCCGTATCTAAGATCCACAATTTAATGCATGGGAAACACTTTTATTAGTCAGTATGTGAGAAAGTTTTAGGATGACCACCCCCGTTGATTTTTGCCGAAATTTTTTTTATTATTCGACCATTTTGTATTCAATATTACAGGTAGGATCGAGGGACTACAAAAGAATGTGGAAAAACAGCAAGCAATTTAGATCTATGCAAGTATTCTTAGCATAATAAAATTATCTACTTCTTTTAAACATTTTTCAAATTTTTTTTTCTTTTGCTCCATTTGCATATTGAAATTATCTTTTATCATTTGTGATAATATTTTACAGCAAAGCTACAATCCATATTTAAGTCAAAATAATAAAAATTCGAAATAGCGTTCCAATCAAATATCACGTTTACATTTTGAAAGAAATGACGTCACTAAGCTTGTTGGTGTAGCCAAAATTTACAGCTAATAATTATAATGCATTTTTATGATTCTCATAACCGATTTATTTTTGTAGTTGAAACAATTATATTTTTAAAATGATTTTTAGCAATCGTTGTGAGATTCAAAACTTTTGATTGTACACATGTTTAGACTTTTATTGCACCTGTTTCTATCTGTACTCATTTTTAGACTTTTATTGTACCTATTTCGTCTTGTATTCATTTTTAGACTTTTATTGTACCTATTTCGTACTCAGTTTTAGAACTTTGTTGCAGTTATTTTCCTATTTTCTACTAATTTTAGACTTTTATAGAGCTTTTTTCTTCATGTACTCATTTTTAGAGTTTTATTGCACTTATTTCACTATTTTCTACACATTTTTAAATCTTTATTGTACCTATTTCATCTTAATTTTCGAATGAATCGAGCTCTTATAACAGTTCTGTCCATGGTGTATTACCAAATTCCACTCAAATTTCGAGTAACAGTAAAATCGTTCGGATTAAAATTTAATATAATAGTTTATAAAAATTAAAGCTGACAATCAATAAATATCTGTAATTTCGAAAATTTATTTAAAAAAAAAATGAAAGAAGAAAAAAATATTTTGCATGGAAAAAACGTACCAAAGTTTTCGTTTTCTATTGACCTAAACGCTACATCTCCCACCCTGCACCGGCATAATAATATGGGTTTTTACAAGGCACAACTTGACCAGCAGTAAAAGATTTAATATAAACTTCCTTCCTCCAGTCTTCTTGCAAAATTATGCACCCCTCGCCAGCCCCTGAAGCGAACAAAATGTCTCCATTCTTCACCTAGTCCCTCCGATGCAAAAGAAAATGAAAGAGAGTTCTAAGAAATAAAACGAAGTGTTTTTTTTAACAGTGGAGGTCCCTGCCTTAGAAAAATAAGTAAATAAATAAATTTCTGGGAGAGTGGGGGAATTTTTTTTTTTGTAATGAAGACCCACGACTGTAACTGAGACGGATGCGACTTATTGAATCACGTGTTCCAACTGTGTCTCCTGCTTTCCTCAATTATGAACCCGGTTGCAGTTACAATAAAAAGGTACACGCTGTTTTTCTTTACTTCTCCGTCAGACGATTTTCTCTGACACTTTTTTTTAGCCATGATTCCTGGAGTTTGGCTTTGAAAACCGGAGTTAAATATTAAACTTTTTTTATGATGTTACGGGATGTCTTCTTTTTTTTTTTTTCAATTTTAAAAATGCATTACGGTTTCTGAGAGTCATGTGCGAGAGGGAATTTTAAATGCTATGATTTGTTAAAAACTGCATAGGAAGGAGAAATAATGAGAAATTTCGGCGAATCCTCACGTAGGCAATTTTTAAAGTAATTTAGGGAGCATTAAGTTTTTGAAATGGCTGGAATTGCTCTGTTTTCTAATGAATTAGGATTTATTTCGGATTAAAAATGAGTTTTAGATGCATTTGTGTAATCAAAAAATAACATTTTGAATTTAAAAAAATTCTTGATTTGATTTTTATTTGTGCTAATGAGTTCAATTTAAATACACTTGTTTTTATTTTCTCTTGAATCAAATATCCTATAAGAAATTTTGAAAGTACCCATTGTTTCAGGCCCGAGTCTATAAAGCACACATTTAACATAGCGCTATAACTCAAAGTCAGTGTGACCAAAGCCGATAAAATTTTGTGTGTGAATTCCGACCAAATTTCAATATTTCCATCAAATTTGGGCACAATCCAATTAACTGTGATCTGTGTGTCCTATCTGTTGAAATACAAAAGAACTTAATAGATTCAAAATGTAAAGTTCTATTCGAAAAAAAATTGATACATAGATTTAGCATTGCGAATTAAGATTCTGATCATATTTTGAGCCATATCTTGCAAAGGGCTGAATAACTGTCGATCTGTACTTTTGTATGACTTGTTCTGTTTTGTATGAAACTCAATGACTTAAATCAATGAAATTTTGCATTTGATCTTGGGAATACAACTATAGTTTCGTGTCAAATTTTGGTTAAAATTGACAGGAAAAGCGGTGTCCAATAGCATATTCGAAGGATAGAAGGATTCGGTGTCCAAAAGACTAAATCCCTTCTGTTTCGCATATGATATTCCCCGATGACATCCATTACCAAAGATCCAGAATTTTCTAAGAGAAGAAATGAATAAAATCTTTATTAAAAAGTAAGCAAGACAGTTTCTGAGGAAACCAACTCCCCTGTTTTTGAGATGATAAGAATGAAAACATTTTTCTTTTATGTATCCGAAGTGAAAGTACTGTATTCATTTAAATACGATTTCATGTGAGTCTTGAAATTTCTTCTACTGAATCTGAAAAACATATTTTAGTAATTGGCAAAAAACTTCGTAGTCATTTGGTTATTTAAAACAAATTCGACTGCTGTGGCGACAAAAATAAAGAAAATCCAGAAACGGTAGCATTTTTGTCATTATTACAAAATCTGCTATCCTTCTAGAAAATTTGGATGTCCTTTTTAGAGACTATATAAACAGATACACTTACAAGAACTTCAAGTCTCCCTTTGGAATGGTGATCATTAAGAGAATCTTTTAGCTTTCATCTTAGTGCCATTGGGGCCGCGGTGGCCCGGTGGTAAAGTCTCGGCTTCGGAACCGGAGGGTTTCAGGTTCGAGACTCAATTCCACCGAAGAACCGCCGTGTGAGGGGGTCTGTTGCACGTTAAATCTGTCAGGCCAAATGTCCTCCCGCTGGTATGGCGTGGTGTGGAGAGGGGGCTGCCAGTTCAGGTGTCGTCCTCGTCATCTGACCGTGGTTCAAAATTACGAGGACCGTCCCAAAATAGCCCTCGTGTTGCTTTAAACGGGACGTTAATATAACTAAACTAAACTTAGTGCCATTGATATTTTCTGTTTGCTTGCTTTTCGATTTATACTAATTTTACTCCTTGGTTATATTTTTCAATCTGTAACTCATGCTGTCTCATGAAATAACATTCAGTATTTCATTTTCTTTGTTTCGAGTTTTTCACCATGTATTCAACCAACAAAAGATTTCCTTGGCATTTTTAAAAATTCTTCAACCGAAATTTCATGATTTTAATAAGAATATATTTGATTCAGACAGCTATATAGTATTTTATGACTTAAGAGAAAAATCCAGCTTAATTTCTCTACAAATATTATTTACTATAATTATGATGGTTTGAAAGGATACTACTGTTATCTGATCTTCTAATTAAAAGCAGTTAGAATAACCGAAATATAGATATATTTTCGGGAGTCTAATTTCTTTGAAAACTGACGAAATCGATGATTTTCTTGACTATATTTAAATTTAAATCAAAATTGCAAGTTCTCGGTGTTAATTTGCGCTAATTTGAAATTCTAAATCATTATTCATTTTGAAACAAATTAAACTCTAATATCATTACCTTATAACACGATTTGAAAATTTTAAAAATATCTGAAGCATAGAGAAGAAAGCTTTCAAGAAAAAAGTAATCGATATATTTATAAAATAAAATAATTAGGAAATCCAAACAAAAATTTCCTTCAGCTAAAGTCGTTGTGCTGATTTCAACAATTGTTATTTCATTTTGAAAGCTCATGATGTCCTAACGCGTATCATTATCCGTTTTGGTCATTTATCCTTTGCTCAGACCGTATTTGAAAAATGTTTCAAAATAAGACTTTGACATCTCTCCCCTCAAATATCAGACTACACTAATTTTGCCAAATAATTAGTTACTTTTCAAACTTAATTAACTAATCAAAATGTTCTGTATTTTATTTCGCGAGAATAATTTTAAAAAGTACTTTCATGCGTATGATACAATGTAAAGACTTTCAAAATTAACAGAAGATTTGTATTTGCTACCATTCTTGCAGTAAACTGTTGACAATCTTTTTAAAAAGAGCATTTGACCGCGAATAGTTTAGTGGAGTGATACATGATAGAATAAAGTGTTTTCATTGTTAAACCATGTTTCCAAAATAATGAGTGGATATAGTTGGAAAATTTAAGAATTGACCCCCTAGATCGTGTGATTTAACACTACTTATTTCTTTTTATGGGCTTATTTGATATCAAAAGTCCATGCCAACAAGCCTAAAAGGGCGCGAGCATTGAAGAAGAAATTCAACGCTGCATTAACGAAATTCAGCCACATTTATGCAAAATGATGATGGAAAATTTTGACCACAGACTGCATATATGCCAGCAAAACTGTTGAGGCCATTTTTCGATATGTTATTACAAATCGAACATACCTTATTCCGATGCCGTTACATAACCTTATTCTGTGTACTTCACGATTTAATAAAAATATAGTAATTTTAAGAAAAACCTTTTTTTTTATTTAATCCAAATCTTGCTTTAGCAAGTTATTCTATTTTAAAATCCTCCATGTTTCCTAACCCTAAAATAACAGTGGTCAATATGGTTTTTTAATAGGGTTACCAACATTTTACTGCACGAATGATGGCAAATTCAAATCTTGAATTAATTTCGGGACACCTTTTAGTTTGTAAAACTTAGTTAATATTGCTGAATTAATCATTTTAATATTGCTTTACTGGTTTCAGAGTCTAGTTAATAAAATTTTAGGTCAAAAAAATCCTCATGTAAAAATTTAATTGGAAACTCTCCCAATTCAATGCTATTGTAGGGACAAAAAACTCATAAAGAAATTAAACACTTTGCTCAAAAACTTTCAAAGGAAATCCTAGTCATTGCCAAACAGCTGGAATCGTTAATTAATATCGTTATACTTACAGGAACACCAAGATTCGGTGAGAACAGAACAGATGTTTAGCAGCATATAAGAAATTTTAAAGATTTCTATCTCTAAACGGATAATCTATATTCAAACACAATGTATGCAAACAGCATAAAATTAATTCAAGGCAGCACTGAAGAAAATTCAGAGAATTAAGAATATAAGTAGAAAAAAGATGTCTTTTGTTAATATTGACCAGTAATGATGAAGGAAAAAATGAATATACTCTAATGTATCGCGCTTATTCTTTTTAAAAAAGAAATAACTGCTAGACTTTTAACTTGCATTTTCTTTTAATAAAGATATTAATTTCCATGATAAAAATATTTTTAAAAATTTTTAATCTTTTTCTAGTTTTTGTAACAACTACTTATTTCATATATTAATGTATTTTTTCTATTAGCTATTTTAAATAAATCTTTAATTGAATGAGGTTTGTAAGAGTTACGTATATTTGTAGATATAATTGATAGTCTATAAATCCAAGAGAGAAAACTAAAGTATTACATATTAAAAGATCTCACTCTGATACTACTGTATTTTAAAAAATATTATTTGGATGCAATGTTCAAAGAAGAAATGCTCCAATGATATTTTAAACATAAATTATTGCTTATATGCTATATAATCTTAATAAATATGTCATTTCATATGTGTATGTATGAGCGCATGTGGGTGTACATATAGATATGAATGCATGCACATGCACACATGTATCGCTCCTTTTTTCTTATACAGCCAATTGAGATTTTACCAAATTTCGCACACTTTTTATCTAATATGTAGGAAATATTACCGAGAACTTTTTAAAACAAAAAAAAATTAAAATTAATTGTTCAATTAAAGAAAAATAAACATTTTTTGTCTTTTTATCCTTTGAACTAATTTATTAATCTGTCTTAAACATCTTTTTTATTTAATATAAATTTCGACAATATCATAATTAGTCTTCAAGTAGCTATTTAATTTTGCTTAAAACCAAGCTTAATCTCTCAAACGAAATCAACCTTTCTCAGGCTTCATCATTTCTTAACAAAATTAATAACACTAATATATAACACGTTAGTTATCAAAAGTTTCTAAAAATCGTCTGCCAAAAAAAAATTAATGAATAAATAAAAATTAATGTTTTCATTTTAATCAAAAGCAGACGATGAGGAATTTAGACGATTTTTTATATTATAATATTTTATACAAAAATAATTTTTATATTAACAATTTTGTATGCTAAAGGATTTTAATCTTAATCAGAACCTAATATAACCTCTACCAATATTATACTAAAATCCAACAACTGTAAAGGAAAAACACATTAACTCATGAAAGTGTTGATATATAATTGAAAATATTGATTTCGAATTAAAATTGGAAGAATTATCACATATGTTAAGAAGATATAACTTTAAAGGAGTTCGGAGCTTCGAAATTTTATATTTTCGTTGAATTTGCAATATTATAAAACCACATTAAAATAAAATATTGTCTCAATTTTGAACATAATTTTAATATTCTTAATCACTTATTTCACTCTTTATATTAAACTGCTTTATAATTTTAAGAAAATTAATTTTATAATTTAAAAAAATAACGATAATCTATTTTAGTACTATTTAGATCGTTTTGAAATGCCTTGTCATATTTTGTATAAACCAATTTTTAAACTTTAATTTTGAATTATATTCATTATGCTACACTCATTTTTGTGAATGTTGCTCCTTAATTTTTTGTTTTGTAATTTTAATTTGTCAAGGATGCAATCCAAGTCTGTTTATATAATAATCAAATTATAAGATAGTCGGCTATGTACAATGATGAAGGTGAAAATGGGAGCAGACTTTATTACTTTAGAGGTTCAAATATGGTCCTGTTTTCAACTTGTAACAATGGTGGAACTAACCAATTTAAAAAGTAGAATTCTCTATTGACAATAGCAGACCATCAATAAGAAATCTGTATTCAGAAAAACAGGTCATTTGTAAGAAATCGGTATGAATATTAACAGGACATCTATAACAAATCTGTTTTTACAATAACAGATCATCTATAAAAATTCTGTATTGACAATAACACGCCATCTATATGAAATCTGTATTGAGAATAGCAGGCCATCTATTAAAAGTCTGTATTGACAATAATAGGCTATCTAAGACAAATCTGTATTGACAATAACAGGCCATCTATAATAGATCTCTTTTTATAACAACAAACCATCTATAATAATTGTTATAACAATAAACCATCTATAATAATTTTTTATAACAATAAACCTTCTAAAATAAATCCCTTTTGATAATAACGTGCCATCTATAATAAATTCCTATTGATAATAACATGTTATCTGATTATTAAAAGTTTCTCTGTTGTAATACTAGGATCCTAACATTCAATAAATATTTATCAAAGAAATATTCATGAGAAATATCCGTTTAATGCTGTTCTATTTTACTTACTCTGTACAAAGAATCAATTACACCAAATCAAAACACAACAGATTCCACATTTCCAGCTTCCCTTTTCACAACAGATATTTCTACTGAAAACCGAAAATGAAACGCCAACTCCCCCTAGGGTTATGAAGCAATTCGCTCCCATAAGTATGAATTTTTAAACTTTATGGAAAAGCCACTACGTGGAATTATTTATTCAACTTCTATCTGAAACCAAACTCCCAGTCTGCCTTAAACGAGGTGCGATAAAAAAAAGAGAACAAAACCAGCCTCACCTCCCCATCTGTAGTAATAAAACAAAAACGAAGAGGCATAACAAAGCGAGACATACAAAATTCATAATAATAGCATATTTCGTACACTTTCCGAAAATAAAGTTTACCGCGTGTGGCAACACTGAGAAATCGGTTGGTTCTCTTCTCTTTTTGTGTTGCTTTGTTTTGTTGTTTTATTCTTTCCCTCTCCCGCCTTGTTATTTACGCGTTTATTTCTTTTATTTTATTTATTTTTTTCCATCAATATTTTACCCTCCTCAATTCATGTTTTCTCAAACTTTAATCTCAGTGCTTGAAGACAAATTCATTTAAAGCGTAGCGGCGAATGATTACACAAAATGGAATAAGTTGAATCTGAAATTCTAAAAGCGTTGAAAACATGTTTCCTTACGAAAGAGTATGTTCTAGAATTTTAAGTCCGTTCGTTCCATTTTATTCATTTATTTTCTTCATGTCTTTCTTCACTTTATTGCGCTATAAACAATGACTGAATTTTAATTCCGATGCTTTATTTGAGAGGCTTTTGTGCAGTTTCTGAAATAGTTTATTTTCTTTCTAATGTCTGTTTCTCGATGCTTAAAACTAATGCGATTCTCCGGAATTTGTTTCTATTTAAGTACATTGGAAAGAAAATTCTGGAAGAGATTTACGTGAACAAGCTTGTTATTCGATTTTAAAATACATTAAAATGTAAATAATTTCAAGATCTCAATGTTTTTTTTCCACTTAGTACATTCATTTGAATAGCTTCTTTTTATCTGAGGAAATGAAGATAAAAAAAAAAAACCATAAGAATGTAGAAAAGAAAAAAAAACGTGAGTTTTTAGGAAAGGTTTGTAGAATTCCAATTCTGAGTGCGTTTATTATTAATATTCGTTTGATAAAAAGATATAAAAACTATCAATAAGTATTTTTGATTATTAAGGTAGACAATATTTTTCTTCAGATTTTGATATTATCATTCAATTATGATTTTTCAATTAATCAGTTAAGGTATATTTTTAATAATTTATATACATCCCGAATAAGATCAAATATATTTGCAATGAAATAAAAGTTCTTTATATGATAAACCAAACGCATAATTATTTAAAACAAAATCTCAAATTTCCGAAGGCATTATGTATTTAAAAGAAGAAGAATTAGTTCATACTAGTTGCAAAATAGTAACTTTTACTGTGTTTTCTGTCCATGTAAAAAATAATAGGAATTTGATGCCTCTGTAAAAAGATAGAAATTTGTTCAGAAAAAAATGTGTGCATAATTGACATCATTTATCCCATTGCTTATCTTAGAGCTATATAAATAATAGTAAGAAAATCCAAAGAAAGTGTGTATTTATACGAAATATTAATTTATGCAATTAAAAGATTTTACTCAAATAGACCTATTAATAATAAACACATTATTCATATTCGGGTTTATTTAATTTGGAGGAAGTAATATATTGCTTAATTGTTTGTGCGTTGCTCTGTTGAATGATAATTTGCTTTAGACATATCAGTGGAAACGAACGTCTGGTGATTTTTTCATATATTTCCACAATATTATGAAAAATCGTTTATGTCGATATGGTGAAAGAGGTCTAACAAGTAGGATAATCAAAAATTTGCCCATAATTTAAAAGAAAACTCGAAGTACAGCTGGGAACATTCAATTGAGGTGTGGACAATACTTGCAGAAATCAATAATACGAGTAGACTTAAAACAACCTCAGTGCAGAGTAAAAGTACTATGTGATAAACAAGCCCTCCATAGAAAAAATAAAATCGACACATTCGCTTCGGTGCTTCTTGCTAATATAAGTTTTCCAATAGGCCATGGTGTTTTTCAGAATCTTTGGATTTTTTTTACTAATAGAGACGGACATAATTCATACATTTTCCTAGTTTTTCAATTTTACCGCCAAAATCGGCAAATGATCACTAATTTTTTCACCAAAGCTAGAGCCCATTGACTTGGCATCTTTTAAAATTATCTAAGAATCTCCTTTGTTTTGGAGATTAAATGCGTAGGGAAACAATTTTACAAATTCGTAAGCTTACTTAATTAAACTATATTACTCTAACGAAGGAAAAAAAATGCAGTTTTGTGCTATCAGCTGAATGATTGGATCGACAATTCGATGAAGATTTCTAAAGATCAGAAATCTGTATGATCTTTCTTAATTTAGCTTAAGTCTTAATTTTCTTAATTTGCCTAAATTTTTTTAATTTTCCCTGATCTTTCTTAATTTGCTTAGTAACAAAGCCTAATTTGCCGCACTTTTCAGTCGTAGTTAGGTACTCTTGAACTTGTCTGTTATGCAGTTACAATGAACATGGTTGACTCACTGAGTTTACAGACAATTTATTACATAGAAAAAAGAACTATGGTGATGAAATGTGTTTCATTCTTATTCCTGATTTAGTTTTTCTGGTTTTAATAATATGCATTAATAAACTACTTGCTTCTGAATTTTAGTCAAAATCTGAGAAATATCTACAATATTGTTATATATGTAGTTGGCAACATACTAAATACCAGTATTTTATAAGAACACCTAGAATTCTTTAAATCCATATGCCGAATGTCTGTATTTAAGAATTCCATTCACTTAGTTTGCTCCGATTTCATATTATGTTCACAGACTGACAGAAATTTATTCAATCTCAAAATATTTTTCCGGCCTCAGTGGTGTCTAAAATTTTGAGCTCGGAGTTTTTTTTTTATTACCTTACTTTTTCATTGGCCATGAAAGGAAAAAAAAAATTAATTAATCAAATTTTCCTAATGTCTGATATCCATCTAAATTTTATTATACAATCTTAAATAGCACAATATCTAAAGAAAATAAATAAATTTTAAGGAAATATTGTTGTATTTCCAAACTAAACACAAGACTTTCAATGCATCTTCTATACATCTTCAACTCTAAAATGGGATTTCAGATAAGGTCCCGATGCCTTTCTTTCCTGAAATTTATGGTGCCTGAAATCTGCCATTTGTTTAGCAGAGGGAAAATGTGGGGCAACAGATTCATATTCGATGATGTATTATCCGCAGTGACTTTCGAGACTGAGTTACATGAATGATGGAAACCCTTGTTAATTACCTGTGACTAATGATATATTCTTCCGCTAGCGCAGCAATTAGTCACCAAGCTGCCCATTCAGAAGGGTCACTCCATCTGATAGCCTTAAAGCTTCCGTTTCGGAGACTCTAGTTGTAAGATTTTGGCGCACTTTCTGTCTTCTGAGATTGTGCCATTTTTCATTGCCGCTCGATATGAGTTTGGTTGGGTTTGAAATGACTTATATTTTAAATGCACCACGATCGAAAGAGGAAAGGTGGTGTTCGAAAGATATGCAACGCCATGAAACGAGTGGTGTTCGAAATATACTTTTTGGAGATATACTATTTTTAACCGCTTCACTTATACATCAAATTGCGAGTTAATGTTTATATTTAAATCTATAAGTAAATAAAAATTTTAAGCTAAAATGAAAAGAATTACTAGGAACGGCTTCAGTATTTCAAATGCCCCTTTGGTAGCTACTAGTTATAACTAGTAGCCTTAGGATCCAACTGGTTCACCAGTGATAATGATTATATTTAATGTTAGTTAAACAGCTTCGATATAATTTCAATTAAGAGATTTTGTCACAAAGCCTTATTATTTGAATTGTCTTTCATATATTTTAAGTGTATTATGTGTATATAATTTTATCTAATGAAGACCAGTCCCATGACATCATAACGCTTTTAAAAATGCAAATATATGCTGCATCTATCTTCTCAATATTGCGTTTATTTAATTTTATTTTGTATTTGAATTTTAAATTCCTCAGATATTAAACAGAATTCGTCATCGTTAGCTTTCATCATTGGAAGAAAAAATCACTCGATTACATATTGGATGAAATAAGGAAAACTGAATTCCTTGGCAACAAAATAATTTATTTTTGTAAATTAAACATTTAAAAAAAAATTGAGAAAGTTCAGGAAAAATTCGCATGAAAATTAAATAGGTATTATTATAAAGACATTTTCTTTATAAATATAAAGTGATGTAAAACTCATTGCTTTTTGTGTGAATATATTTTTGAAAGTTGTCATTGAGAAATGAAAAAAGTCGGTTTCATTTTTAATTTATTAAAAATTTTTTAATTCGTTTCGAAGAGCATATTAACTTTATTCAAGGTATATATAATATAATGTATGCCAAATTTGGTAGCTGCCATTCACATTTTCTGACCAATATAGTGGTAACACGCTACACATATACACACGTTCACACTTCATTCATTCATTCTATGTCAGGTAATTAACTTCAGTTCACATTGCTTTTATTTTCCATATTTTCGTGTCCAGAGTTTGATGGCCAAATTTAACCACTTCCCTTAATAATTTTCTTAGAAAAAGTGCATAAAATATTTAATATTAAGAAAAGCAGAAATTCTATTTTTTAATGTAATTAATCGAAACAAAGCATTTTTGGGAAAAACAAGTTTTAAGTCATTTTTAGTATTTGCAAGTGCGAAAGATTATAGTTTTATTAACAATTTACTACCTCCAGTTACATCGGGCAGATGAAGAAGTTGAATATTAGCCAGCTGTAGTTTAAGTCCACATCTTCGTAATCAGTATCTGAAAAACAATCTGCACTGAATATTCTTTATCGTGCGCAATCGCCGTTTTTATTACTCTTTTTCAAAGTAGATATCTTTACTTAAACGGCACCTGCCACAAAGACTTCTGGGCAAAACACCTGTCCGTCCAGTCCCATCAAGGCAAAATAAAGTTATTCAATAAAACTTTGTAAACTTCCAATCAAAGAAAAATATTTTTTTAAGCTTCAGACAGAAAAAGAACGTGATTAAACAAATCATATTAAAATCACGCTATGCCCAAGTTTTTCCATAATAATACTTAATTGCATTGTAAACGAATCTAGGATAATTCATAATCAAGGAATTAGAAAATCCATTATTTATTCCAAAAAATATAGAAATATAGAAAATTAAAGTTAAGTTATTTAGTTAAAGTTATTTCACTTATTAAATTTAATCACTAACTACACCAGGAGTATGTTGTGTCTTTTTAAAATCTAGCTTGAATTGCAAAATTTTGCAGAAAAGTAGAGTAAGATTCCTTTCAAGCTTTCTAAAATAACTACGGTATCATATTTTTCGCCCCATATTATGAACCTGATTCAACGAATGCCTCTTCATATGCCAAATACTCTCGAGGACTAAAAGTTGTCCTAGAGAATATTGGAATAGGCATATTCTAATCACAATTCACTGTAACAAGTTCCACCCCAAAAGGATTCTGACTTCAAAATAAGAATATAATGTTACAATCAAAGTTTCACCTTGACCTTAACAAGACTGCATTTTACAAACTTTTTTCTTACATAAATTATTGGTGAAATTTTATTAAATAAGATAATGTTTAAATTTCCTTACATGTTTTTGTCACTAACATGGAATTGTTTATTTTGAATAAAACTATTTTTTGTATTCACATTTTTTCTTTTCCTTCTTGTTAAATTCTAAAGGTGTGTGTGTGTGTGTGTGTGTGTGTGTGTGTGTGTGTGTGTGTGTGTGTGTGTGTGTGTGTGTGTGTGTGTGTGTGCAAGCTCCGATTCTAAAAATATAAATAAGAACATCCATCAAACTATGTGATACAATGAATTGCAATGAAATAAATTCTGAATATGTATTAATTTCCATTATTTGCTAGCAATGAGTCATTCCAAACGTGAGAGTATTTAATACAAATTTCCATTGGTGCAGACTTTATGTAAATTTTTATGCTGTTTGAAAATTTGATAAGTCTTATTTCTTTTTAGGCAGCTCAGCTTGAAATATTCAATAAATGGATTAATATCTTCTATCTTTTAAATTCCTTTTTCTGACCACCGTAAACCGAGTATTTTGTTTTAACACGTGCACCTACCTAGAATCATGAAATTGTTCAGAAACTTGATATTAAAGTCGCCCTCTTCAATAAAGAGCTAAATCAGAGCCCGATTAAGGCAGGGGCATACGAGGCAGTTGGCTTGGGGCTCCTCATCAAAGGGAGAATAGAAAGTTGATTTAATCGAATAGAAAGTTGATTTTACGTTTCATTCTTTAAACAAAATATCGATACAGTGTCAAATCCGTCATTTTTATGTTAGCTTCCGTATTAATCTTATGAACACAAACAAAAGTCTACATTTCATAAATCCTTACCTTTCTTAACTAATGAATTACCCTTCTTAAATAAATGAAGCTTGTTTTGTTTGCATGCAAGAAATAATTAAATACTCCTACATATGGAAATAACTTGATAAATTTGCATATTTTTCATTCAAAGAATAAATATTTTGTTTCCAAGATTTGTGCATCTCTCTATAAAAGAAATTCCTGAGATAGTTGTAAAAAGCATTGTAATACAAATCTTGCCTTGGCATATTGTCTGAGTGGATTTTAGATTAAATGAGGCACTTCGAGTTAAGACTAAGAGTGTCATTAGTTTTAAGTTTAAATAACATTTTGAATTAAAGAAAAATATCATAGTCAAGTTCTATGCGCTTCTGTTATTCCTCTGAGAGACTAATCAAAATTTTAGTGAAGTTAGCAGTGAAATTTTATGTTTAGGCGGCATAAATTTGAAAGCAGTTTCCTTAAAATATATTTTATAGATTATAAAGTAAAAATTCAATGTGCTCATTACTGTACCAATCAAAATAATACGTTAACTATTAAAATCAAAGCCCCAATTGATATTACCAGACCTTGGTCAACAGAAACGAACCAATCATTCTTTCTGTCTAGCATTTAAACATACTGAAAGAAATTATTTTAAAATGATTAAGTAACAAAACGGCTACACACAACTAACTTCTCTTCCATCTCGACCGAAGAGCTTAAACCACTTCTCATATTCCATCTAAGAAACATTTACACCAGGCGAGTTTAAATTGTAACCAAATTTGCATTGCAGCTGCTGCCAACCCAAAATCACGAAACTTTAAGAAAAAAAGATCGAGTCCGAATTGGATTGTTTACTTGAGATCATGGCGCGGAATTAAAAAACCACAAGGGCACGATAAAAATTCGAATCTGAAATAACTTTCTGCTGAATCTTTTCCAACAGATCAGCAGCTTCTATGCACAAATCTCCATTAATGAATTGGTGAAACAGTGGGGTTCCTCCAAAGAAGTTTTTGACCCGGACCCCTATTAGGCTAAATCACATCCTGAGCAAGACTCATCATGACCAGTAGTACAATAAGAAACCATATTCATAATGGAATTAAAAGAATACACATCATTTTAAGCATATATATGACATTTGTACAGCATCTACAAAATAATCTCCGTTTCCTTCCTAGCATTTTATATTTTCCAGTGAAACTAAATACTGTTTAAATTTCAATTTTATGAGAATTAAATAGAAACGCGAGTTTGAGTTCATGTTTCTTTTATAACGCTTTCCAAACATACTTGAGAATATATTATTTTAAAATAAATATTTTTCATCTTATAATCGAAGCAAATAAACTTTTAAAGCATTTCAGAAATTGCTTTAAAAGTTTTTGTGCAAAATGAATAGTTGCAGCAAAATTAAATCATACACAGATTAGTTAACCAAATTCTTTTACGTTTTGTTCCATAGACAAAATCCTTTCTTCGCTGGCAGAAATGTGTTCTAGAAAATCTTCATCTTTTGATTACCATATAATTATTACCGTAGGATATTAGAGCAGAGAATATAATCATCGTTAGTTGAATTTAGACCAGTTTAGTCAAAGAAAAAATCTCGCTATGTTATTAAGGATAATTTGAGGTAATTTCTGATGCTTAAGTCATTATTAATATTTGCCTAATAATAGTATGCTGGCTATTTTAATCATCTGAACGAGGAGATTACTTGGCCGGATTATTATGCATGGTTTCGAATCGCCATCTTGCGTGATTAAATTAGGTAAGATCTAAAAAAGTAATTGGTAATTTAGTTATCGTTTAACACTTCTTTTTACATCTAACATGAGTTATCTTTATTATGTTATTATAAAGAATTCTTAAATAATATTTTTTATTCTTGCTTATTCTTTGAAAGCATATTTTTATTATACTTTGCTACATCTTGCCATTAGCAATGCACTTTAAGTCATCATTAAGGAAATATTTTAACCATAAAGAGTCAACTTTTTATGACTACTAAAAAAGTATCAGTCCATTTAAAAACTATCACGAAGCATTTATTAAAAAGCATCTAATTACATCCCTTAATTGAATGAATGTAAATGTAGAAAGTTTAAACAAATTATTTATCCCTTTGCTTATGCATGGTTTAGTCTTCATACAACATAACAATGATAAAGATTATATTGTATTTAAATTAATATGTAATAAATTTAATTATATTACATTAATAAATTGTATTCAATCAATGATTATATATGATTATCAACAATCAACAATATTCAATCATATTTATATTAATTATCTGGAAGACCTGGCTTAACTCGACACTTTTTGTAAAATTGCGTTTTTTCTTTGGGAAAAATAATTAGATACAATCACATTCTGACTATACGAGGGATGATTCAAGAAATAATTTACAAGCAGCCGTATTTATAAAATAAAAATTGTGGATGGGAATATTATTACCCAGAGGGATGGAAGATCTTGCTAATTTACTAAACTGGTTGTTCCAGAAGATAGTGTTAGTGCTAAGACCTGAAGCAGTGACAATAATGGCAAGACATCTTGTAGAGAAGTGGTCTCTCACAGAAGTGAGAAACGTGATACTATTTCTATGTACTAAGAATGTGTTCCCATTGGAAATTCACAGACAAATCGTTGAAGTATACGGGGGGCGAAGCCATGAGTAGACAACAGGTGGCGAAATAGTGCCGTCCTTTTGAAGAGGACGGAAAGATTGCTAAACACATTTAGGTGGGAGGTCTGGAGTCTCCCTCCATACAGGCTGCCGGTGACTATTTCTTTTTACCAGCACTGAAGAAACACTTATCCAAAACAAGGTTCACATCAGACGGTGATAGTGCCGAAAACTAGCCCAATAGCCAAGGACCTGAATATTACCAAGAAGGTTTTAAAAAATTGATCCAGCGAAGCGATAAATGCGTCAATACGTTTAACAATTATGGAGAGAAGGAGCTACCGCATATGTCTCTTAGTTACATTTGTATCCTGTGTCTATTGTTAATAGAAAATTTTTCCTTTGCATCGTCAACTTTTTTTAATCACCCTCGTATAAGAATAATTTTCAATATTCCTTACATATGAACTGGCCATTTACATAAAATCATTAATGCAGCTTGCCATGTTATGATAACTATCTGCTATATTACAGTATTTTTTTACAGTTTATTTATCATTAGTCTATTATTGAACTTGCACTCAGTTTTACCATGATGAAACCAGATTAGAGATGGCGTGATAACATTGTCAGTGGGAGAGCAGATAGAAAAAAGCTGTAATAATTATAAAGAAAGTTTTTTTTGTGTGTGTAAAATTGATTTTATTAAGGAAAGGCATCTATAGAATTAAATTTAAAAAGTAAAACCTTATCTCAATATAAAATTTATTCCAAATCATCCTGTTTCCTATGATACAAGAAATAAATAAAATTATATATATATATATATATATATATATAGCAATATAAGCCAAGTAAAATGGAATATAATAGAATACAACAAAATAGAAAAAGAAACCGACCTGAAGACTTTTTCAGGGGGTCACACTCAGGCAAGGATTCAAAATAAGGGTTTATTTTCTGAGAAGAATCTGATAAAATCTGTGTTAATCTATATTTTAGTAGTGGCTGTTTTAGGGCTTACTAAATACTATGATAGTTTTTTTAATTAAATTTTTATGCTGTTAGAATCTGAAATAATTTTTTGTTTCGTAAATTATTTTAATTTATATTTATTTCATAAATAGGTTTTATTTCATTTGGGTTTATTTTTGTTTACTTTTTGTTGTTTATTTCCGAATTAAATTTTAATTTTAAACCCGACATAATTTGTTTCAGTTTTCCGAAATAATTTAATCTTTGATGAATTCTGGAAATTGATTTTAATTATTTAATGCTTTTATGGTTGAAATAAAATATTTTAATAATAACTAAAATATTGACCAAAATATTAACATTTAATATGTAATACTCATTTGAATCATAACAATCAAACATTCGCAAAATAGAATATAGCATTTTTTATTGGCATAGAGACGATTCTTCGATATATAACATTCTAATGAATGGATACATACTTTTAACGAATTACTATTTGTCATATCTATTATGCAATAAATTTTTAATAAAAGAATAACCTTGAAAACTGGTTCTGTAAATGCGTATCTGCTGTAATGATTTTATTTCCGTCTTTTTTATCAAAAGAAATAACAATTCGTAATGAAATAAAAATTGTATTCTCCATGTGCATTTAAAGTCAAAATGCCAGTTGATTACAAATGAAGCATCCATATTCTAATCAATATAAAAAAAGGAAAACGTGATCATAAAAGTGTTTTATAGTATGCATTTTGGAACATGTGGCTCATGAATGTTGTAATAAGTAAATTTAAAACAAGTGATATAAAAAAATTAAGCCAATTCCTACTTAGATCAATAAAGAAAAATCATAATAAATTTCCATTTCCAATTCTCACGTGCAGGTGAGAATTGAACTCGCATTCTTCACCTTCACTTGAAAAATACTGAAAACCTTGCATTTTACTGATTGAGCTACTGCCTATTGATTTTAATTTTCATTACAAACTGCTAAAACTCTACTAAAAGTATTGAAAACCAATTAAGTTTAATTAATGAATTAATATTTTAGATAACTGTATTGACATCACGTGTCAGCTACAACAAGTTTTTAAAAAATGTGTTTGAATTTGAGTGGAAGAATAAAAAGTATTTCATTAACGATTAAAAATGTGAACAAGATATATAAATAAAACAAATATAAGGTGAGTGTGAACTAACTTGTAGGAATTGAGGGAAAACGAGACGAGATCAATCACTTTCTGTCGTAATATTTAATTATAACTGAAAGGCATATACGAAATTGAAATCCCGTCTAAACCAAAAGTAGAATGAAAAGAATGCGTCGTGAAGCAATACATCCAGGAGTATGCCACCAAAATAAAAATCACAGATCAATATCTGGCTGATTAATATTAAAAACTCTCAGGTAGGCCTGAAAGTAGACTAACGCATACGAATTAAGAAATACACTAATTTAAAAGTTTAATAATAACATGTATACAATTTAAATATTGTGAATATAGCAAAATAAAAAATGATTACCTTAGCCAGATGCTTTATCCCCCCCTTCCCCTTATTTTTGTGCCATTTACTTCCATATATTTTGATGCCTTGTCAACGATTGAGATTTAATAATCTGCTCGAAGAAGCTTTAATCTGTTATTTTAGCTTAAAATGTTGACTGCCGTGTGGCTTACATTGCAATTTATGTGACCCATAATCACTGGTGATCTTCACGACAGTAAAAGTGTTACAAAATTTTTTCTAAATTAGCCTTTCTGATCTTCTATTTTATACTTTTTCTAAATTAAGATTTTTAATCTGTAGTAACATAATAACACAGATTAATTTCTATATTCTCTTCCTGTACGAGTTTGTTGTAAATTGAATACAATATATGGCCTTTTAAAGACAGAAGGATAACAGTTTAAAACTACGTTAGCAGTTTACCCGTTCAGATAACCTCAAAAAGGAGGGTCTTAACTGAATCAGAAGCCACAGTCTGACATACGATACGAGATCCAAATCCCCAGAAGACATAAGATCACCACCCACCAAGAACAAATGCAGTTACATTCCGGAGGTCCACCCAAATCATTTTCTCCAGTTAACATCCTGTCCGCTGCCCATTCCCGATGTCCAGTTCACTGCGTCCATCTGGGCCGACCTCCTTAATAGCGTAACTCACTTGCTTCTCGATCCAGACGCCATTTTTAAAGGATTTGGCAGCAGGTAGGGGCGAGAAGTGGGGTCGAGGACAGTAATCCCCGGTAATGATGTTCTGGAGTCGTCGCTGGGAGTGGTGGAGTGGGATATAACAAGGGGCAAAGCGTGAAGAAAAACAAAAAAAGGATAAGGACTAAGCGTCATACGGGAAAGGATAGTGAACATGGTGAAGAGTGATCTTCAGATCTTATTGAAGGGGAGTGTGCCAGACCCAAAGGCTGTTCACTCCTTGGGTTATTTTTAAAGTGGAAAAGTATGTGTCACCTCTTTACAGAGTTCGTGACGATCGCATAAGTGAAATAATAACCCCATAATTTAGAAATTTATGACAATAAGTTACTTGATTGAAGGTAATGAATGTGGATTTTTAAAAACATTAATTTTACAAACATAAAAATGTGAGAACTATTTCTTAACTTCCCATTTGATCTGATTTTAATACATTTATGTGGGTGATCGTACTCCATCTGTATGAAAACAATGTTGCTAGAATTATGATACAGATAAATTATTGACTGTTCTAGGAATCAGTCTTTTCAGCTTATACTCTAGAATTCAAATTCAAAGTATTATCGTGTAACAGTAGCCTTTATATTTTGATTCATTTATTTCACTTGTGCATGATTAAGATATGTAACTATGTTAAAATCTTTTGTGTGTGTGAAACCATGAATTTAATTTTCTTAATGTTTGATCTTTAGATACTTTCTTAAATATAGAATATGATAGAACTTCCTTACAAAAACTTCATAAACTAAAATCTAATGCATATTTTTTGTGCCAATTTAGTATAATTTCTCAGTATTTTCTGCAGTTCTTAAATTTTAAAAAGTAATCCATTCACTATGAAATATTTTTCAGTTGTTTTAAGGTTCAGTTTTTTTTTTGTCAACTGTTAAATATCATTTCATGATATTTAACAGTTGACTTCCAATATTTAAAGAATGGATAAAATTATAGCTTACTTCTTAGTTCAGGAAGTAGATAATGTTTCTTAAACGATTTGAAACATTTTCAGCAAAATATTTGATTAACCTCTAAACTGTTTTTTGTTTCATACCACTTTTGAGCAGAAAAATATTTGAGCAAGCCATGTTTTCCAATTGTAAGAAAATATTCAAAATTATAACCAAGTCCAAACATTTTTCGAAAAATTTTGAGGACTAATTTTACATATAAAATATCTTGACATTCCTACAGGTACGTATAAATAAATCTATTGTATTTTTGTTACTAACAGTATAAGCAAGGAAAAATTTGGTGTCAGACAATCATCTCGAAGGATTATAGCATAGAAATTCTGAGGAATTTAAATTAACTGTTTTTTATTTCAAATTTTTCGAAAAAACGTTTTCGATTTTTTGATTTTCGATATATAAACTCCCTGGGTACTAACAAGTACACCACAATTCTTGCAAAGGTAAGTCAGTACACAATTGATAGTAGAATAAATTTAAAAGGATGCAGGCACAAATGGAAAGAAAAATGGGGTAAACAAGAAAATACACGAATACGAACAAAAATAAAACAAAATTGCTCGCATACAAACAGAAACGTACAGTAAATGAGATAATACAATTGAAGAAGCATGATCAAGTAAAAAATAAAATATTCAAAATGCAAATAGAAAAGCTTAAAAGTAAGTATGGCAACTATGTATAGGCAAATACACAGAAATAAACTCTGAACAATACGGGAGAAAATCTTATTTTTAAAATGTTTTTACAATCTTATGTATGCAAATATTCAAAAATTTAACTAGTGGCGTACGATTATCAAAAAATCCTCACGTATCTTCCGTAAATATGAAACGTAATATGTATAATTTAATCAGTTTTATATTTCAGTTAATCGCATTCTAAGACATCATTCCAAAAGTAGATTTTCATATCAAAAGATATCCAAAATTAGTAGAGCCATCGAAACCAGGGGATAGAATCTCTTGATGACAACAATATTTTATGTATCTTCTCTCTGGGAATAAGCAATGAATGTAACCATATGATTGTATATTGTCACATTTTCTTTGCCGCTAGACGATTTAAACTACCCAAAGCACATATCACCTTAAAGGAAACTACACTCTTCACCAGCACGCATATCATAAGCCTTGTAAATAATTACAACTCGGATTTATTCGCAACAGCAAAGAGACACGTAATAAACAAAAAGGAGAACCAAAGACCTTTTTAAAACTTTGCGAGACTGTACACTAAAAACTAAAATTACTCCCTTTCGCTGTAGAAAAGAGAATGGCGTCCACTTTCATCCAAGACGCAAGCTAGTTGTAGCTGGCACACAACAAAAATAGCAACACCACAAACCTTGCATTTATTTCTTGAAGGGGAGAAGAAAGATTAGAATCCTAATTTCGGTTTAAAATGCTGGGCTACTTAATGAGAACGCATTCTGGAGTATAGCAAATGCAACAGCTTTTCTCCTCCGTTCCACGTAGGTAATTACGGCCGCCTGGGCCATTGGCAAGAGAGGAAAGATTCATTGTTTCAAGCTGGCCGGCTGAATTAAAATTCCGCGGACATTTTTAGACCAAGTGGCAATTAGTTGGGGAAATTCCTTGTCTCTAATTGTTCGCGTGCTTTTAAAAGATCTCGCCACTTGGCGTTGTGTGACGAGTCGTCATATCTCGCCGGTGGGATTGCGTAAATAGGTAGTTCAGCAGGGGGTTCGGTAATGGGAACTAAAAACAAACATTAGTCTTTCAAGGTGATGCATAGTATTGATGATTTTAATGCTCATGAGAGTCGGATTTATTTTGATATAGAAATCAATTTGTGACTCGGACTGTTCACAGCTTTACCTTCCCAATTTTGTAGATTAGTCAGAAATTGCATTCTAAAGTAAGGTAAATCAAAAAATTGTTTTGACATAAACATAATTTTCACTTTCTCGTTTTGAAGTTTCATGAAGATTGATGATTATGATATTCGTGATAATTTTAATGTTCATGACAGCTGAATTTATTTTGATACGGAAGTCAATTTGTGACTTGGACTATTTGCAACTTCACCTCACTAATTTTATAGAATTTTGATGAGAAAAGCAATTTATTTGGATTATTTGCAATTTTGCCTTACTAATATGTAGATTGGTCGGAAATTGTAGGTGAAAATTCCACATAAATTAGAACAGAAAAATTGATTTAACATAAACGTGATTTTCACCTTCTCATTGAGAAGTTTCATGAAGATTGATGATAGATGGCTATGATGTTCATGATCATTCAAATGTACCTGAGAGTTCGGCGTATTTTGATAAGGAAATAAATTTGTAACACAGATTATTTGCAACTTTACCTCCCTAATTTTGTAGATTAATTAGAAATTGTAGGTGAAAATTCCATACGGTATGGAATAGGAAATTATTTTGACATAAAAATGCTCATCTTCTCGTTTAGAAATTTCATGAGCCATTATCTTTTAAGGTATGTGTCCCATTCGTGATTTCTGATATTTTTAGCAATATTAAAATTCTACATATTCATAAAATAATTTATTACTTATAATGAAAAAAGTATAACAGAATAAAGATATTATTATTTATTTATGAATATCTATCCACTCCAGCGACTATAAAAGAATTAATTTAGTCGCGCCAACAAACTTTGATGAATTGCATGTTTATGCAATAAGTGAATGACAAATGTATCCAATTCGTCGGCGAATGCCATTTGAATCCAATCAGTACGTCCAATTTGCCAATTTTAGATTTTACAGTGGCATGATACATATAGCATCCAGATTGATCAGCTTTTCTTTAAAATGGTGAAATAAATCGGCAAAATTGATCAAGCTGCTCAGAATGATTTTTGAGGGGGGGCGATCAAGGTCAATGAAAGTGATCAATGAGGAGCAGATAATTATTAATGATATGGCAAGAAATCAAAAATTTTCATGTGAAATAAATATGAGAGAAAGTGGTAGAATTATCTGGGTTGGAGTGCTGGGTCATTTTTTTTTTTCAATAAAAAATGCGCAGTGAAGTACGGTTTGGGAAAATTATTTTCAAAGTAGATGATATTGGGAACAATAAGTAGTCAACAGTTTATATGTAAGATTCATTATCAACCACATAAAGTTGAATTGGTTAAACCCGACTAGTAATCTGAAATGGGGGAAGAGATGTGTGGGGAGGGTGTGTTTAAATTTCATAATTATTTCTTCAATATAATATTGCAGTTGACATAAAAATTCATAGTTTTTTTTCATTACAATCATTATAAATTTTATTAAAATCATGCCCTTCCCTATAGGCATCAAGGAATTTGAAGATAGAAAAATTCCTAGTATGGTTTACAACGAATTCGACTTCAGAGTTCCTCCACACTTAATAAAAACCTCCTGCACCCACCTATCAATCAATATCGGGGGTGGCCTACCCTTCATAACTCCACACTTCCAAGAAGAGTCGCGCGCCCCTTCAACCCCGACACCCCTCTCTTCCTTCCCACACCTGAGAGATAAGATTCCAATATGGAGATAAGATCCTTATTGAATTATGCTCATCAAATCCCGGAGCTCGACAGCTCTTCGCAGATATTCCAGGAATTATTATTTTCTCGAGGGTGGGTGAGTCAGAGGTGACTCTTAAATGCCTTGTCGGGAACTGTTTTTATGGGGTAAGGTGGCATCTCGGAGAGGGACAGGGATGGATGTTTGGAGGTATTGGCAGTGACATGAGTCTGAGTGTTTGTAGAAATGATTTGGTAATGTTATGAAATGCATCGATTGGTGCGAGGCTATGTACTTTTCAGTTTGAAAGTTTTTTTTTTCTTTTGTAAAACAGCGTGTTAAATGGTTTCTACACAATGCGTTCAATCTCTTGACTCAAATGCTTAAACTAATTCTCAAAACCTGTAATTCAAATTTGTACTCACAGCCCTATCTAACAGGGTTACAAACTATTTAGCAAATGTTCTTAGTATTCTATAGTGCCAGCTTCTCGTAACTCATTGTGATATTTATTTTATGAAAAATAAAGATATAATGTACTCGAATAACGTGAAAATCTTTTAGAAAGTCATTTATTGAACTTAGAACAAATATTACCGACACTTAAAATGCGAGGATTATGTTTCTTATAGTATCTAGATATAGACTTACCATATTCAGAAATTTGAAGGAAACGAAAACGCTACATATTTCGATTCATTCCGAGCCCCCAGCACATGCATCTGGTCAGAGATTTTGCGAAGTTCAATCCAAAGTGAAGACGCCCTGTACAAATGCATCTGGTCAGAGATTTTGCGAGGTTCAATCCAAAGTAAAGACACCCAGTACCAATTATTGTTAGGAAGAGACTGGTAACTACTCTAGAATGATTGAATACATAACCAGGACATCACCAATCGCATGTGGACATTTAATCTCTAATGTCTACCTACACATCTGAGAAGTACTTGGAGCGCATCTGCAAATGCAATCAAAATTAGTTTATTTGGAATACTCTGAAAAAATATGTTATAAAGACTGTTCATAGTATTTGCATCGATTACAAATGACTTTGGCTTCCTTATAAATAAAAATTCAAAAAATGAGCATTAAAAAATATTTCTTGGAGTAACATAATAATTAGAGTATTTAATATTCCTTGACCATATTCAACAACATTAATGTTCAACAAGTTAGCTACTACAGCAATTATAAGTATTTATTACAATAAAATTAATATTATTCGATAGACTAAATGCTGGAATGAGAAATTTACAGGAACTGTTAATAAATTCTAAGTGGTTGCCAAATTAAGGACTTCCGAACTTGGCCCTTTTGGCGGCAGATATGAACTTCTAGAAGCTGTCAAAAATTAAGCTCTAGCTCTGTTAGAACTCTGTTAAAAACAACTGTGCTGAAGATTCTTCTGGAAAAATCCCATGTATTTTAAGATAATCTATAAAAACGAGAGAAGCTGAAGTGAATCAACCTCTCTTGTATCGGCTTCTTTTTCCAAATATTTTTCGTAGTCACTTGTAGTGTTCACTTTAGCTGTTTTTATTTTTCCAAATAGCGATTTTCTGTCTACTTGTATTCTTAGTTTCTGCAAGTACTGTTCTTTGTATTGCCTGTTGTACGAGATAATTATGAATATGTTTCTTTTTCTTTTGGAATAAATCGTACCTCTTTATCCAAAGTGCCGAATTTTTCAATATTTACTTACCTTTTTATTTCCTCTGTATAATGGATAATTCACATGATATTGAAATGGATTTACCAACTGGATGTTGTCGGTGCGTTCAAGAATAGCTGCTATATATTACAAAAAGATGTATTCAAATGAAAAAGTACTGTGGGTATAAATGAAGACTAATCAAAATATAGGCTTTAGTACAACGATCCCATTCAATAATGGGGCCGAGATGGCCTGGTGGTGAGGACTGGTGCACATTAAATTCGAGGACAAACGTCCTCCTGTTAGTGTTAGAAGTTTGGAGAAGGGGGGTGACTGATCAGGTGTCGTCTTCGTCATCTGACCTCGGTTCAAAATTACGAGATCCGTCCCAAAATAGTCCTAGTGCTGCTTAGGATGTTAATATAGCTAAACTAAACCCATTCATTAATGAGCTGAAAGATTCCATGTTCTCATCATCACTGTGGCCGTAGCGAGAACAAGTATTTCACAGCGTCCTTGAGTTCGCCTTCCAAGTTTAGATACTTGTTGAATTCCTCTAGCACAGAAAAAACATTACTGTGAGACACTTCACTGGTCCATGAAGAAGAAAGGACCGGGGCTACTCACGAAGGGTGGGGTTCGGTTTCATGATAACACGCGTCTACACTTCTCCAGGGTCACACACTCGGAACTGGCCAAGTAGTAGCAACTGGACCATCCGCCCTACAGCTTGGGATTGTCATTATGCGAATTTCATGTGTTTGGTCCCTTTAAAAAATATCTTAAAGGGAAGCACTTCAACTCGGGTGGTGAGTACAAAGACACAGAGAAGGACTATATCTAATCACTGCCACAGAAAATCTGGGAACAAGGAATCCTTCAACTCTCTAATGAATGGGATCGTTGTGTTTCGACCCATGATGTGTACTTTGCATAAAGTCTTCATTTATACACTTGGTGTCGTTTCGTACCTTTTCCTTTAAGCAACCCTTGTATGTACCCCTAATAAAGCTTCACATATCCTTTTGTATTCTACTCACATTTTATTTTCCCTATTGTTGCTTACAAAAATATTTTCGTCATTTTTAATCATTTTGATTCAACATGTATATTAATTTCAACAAAATATGCAATTTTGTTTATATTGCAGTGAAATTTTTAAACTCGTTATAATAGGGATAGTAAAAATAAAATCAATGTATAAATAAAAAATTATTTAGATAGAGAATTTAAAAGAAATATTTGATTTCTTCTCGGAGATCTGATAAATAACGACAAAAACGTTATTTGGACATTTCTATTTTATTTTTTTGTCTATTATTTTTTTATTCTAAAATAAGGGGTAAAATGCAGAAGAAAAAAAATGAATGAATGAAATAAATTTGATACGATTCTTTACATGCTATTTCACTTTTTCATTGAAACATGTTTTTAAATCGCATTTCATTTTTTAGATAACAGCCTATCGCATTTCAAAGAAATTTTAATTTATCTTTTTTTTCCTTGAGAATGAAACCTGAAATGAGCTATTCAACTAGAAAGATTCTTGATTAACTTTTAAATTAAAAAATACAATGAATTTAAACGTTCGCTAAAAGCTTTTTTTTTTTTCTTCCGTTTGCCAAACGAGAAAGAATCCATTTTCTTTTAACGAAGATTGGCATCACGTTGAATTTAGATCTCGATGCTCTCTCTCAAAAACGAAGAAAAGAAATTGGAATAAGAAACATTTTAATTAATTCATTTTAAATTCTTCATTCTGCTTTTGTGAGAAGAGAACAGATACTATTTCTGAATCAATAATAAACAAAAAAAAAAATCTTTCTGTTATATAAAAAAATTGATTAGATTCTCTCCAACTGATTAAAACTGTTGAAGAATGTGGAATTTTTTGTTGATGACGGTTGTCTATTTTCAAACCATTAAGTTCTTTTTCCTTCCTCAAATGGAATTTTACTGTTTAAATTTTAGTCTTTTAATTAAATAATACTTTCTATTTTGCTTAAATTGTAAAAACCATTTAAATGCTTTTAAAATGTATTTTTAATGTTTTGATATCATTTATTGATTATATATACAGAATAGTAAGAATTAATGTAATACTGACTGCTGACATTTGGAAAAGATCCATACAGAAATTTATTTCGGGTCCGAATTTTTATGGTGTCCTTGTGTTTTTCCAACTCCGCACCATGATCTCTTGTGGGCAAACTGATTTGAACCCGACCTTTTTTTTTTTTTTCACTTTTCGTGATTTGTGGTTGGCAACTACTACAACGCAAATTTTGCTACTGTTTAAACCCGACTCGTATGTATTTTTTAAGACGGAATATGGAAAGTTGTTTAAGATCTTCAGTCGAGGCTGAAGGGAAGTTAGTTGTGTACAAATGGTGGGTCGATCTTATTTTAGCCCACCTTTGGCGAATAATAAGAATTTTTTGGCGAAAGGTAAGAATTCTTTTTTTTTAACCTTTTAATTCAAATACCTTCGATTTGGCGAGATTTTGAAAAAGTCGGCAGAGGTGGGCTAAAATAGGATTTTACCCAAATGGTTTGTTGCCTCACTATTTTAAGATGGTTTCTTTCAGCTCGTTTAAATGTTAGACAGAAAGGATGAATTGTTCGAATCTATTGACCAAGGACTGGTAATGGTAATTTGAACTTTGATTTTAATATTTGAAGTATTATTTTGGTTGCTCCAGTAATGAACACTTTAACCTTAAACTTTATAATCAACAAAAGTTATTTTGAGAAAACTACTTTCAACTGTATGCCTCCTCGATATAAAATTTCCCTGCCAACTTTGTCAAAATTTGAATTAATTTACTTAGAGGAATAAATCTGGCTAAACATGGAATACAAAAATTCACTATTCACAAGAAAGTCGGACCTCTAAATATACATCACAAAATTATAGAAAATGATTGAGAGGGCAAAGACGTCGATAAGGTAGGAAGAAATTGATAAAAATTCATTTTTTTTTTTTTACTTTCCCGTATACATAGAGAATAAAATAAAAATAAAAAGCATAAAATTGTTAAACTCCAACTCGAGATATTGATTAATCCTCGTTTTTTACCTCCCTGAATTAAAAAAAACACGTTTCGTCTGCCAATGGCAAAGAAAACTCAACAACTCTTTCAGCTAGATGGTTGAAATTTGATTTAAAGTCTTTACACAAAATTTACAGATTTCTATCAACTTTTGATAAAATACGTTCAAAGGAAGTTCTTCTGTCATCTGTTTGAATGTAGTTAACATGATAACTGCAAAATGAAGACAGGTAGATAGACAAGAATCTCTACGAGGCCAGGTTCGAGGCCCGATTCCACAGAATAACCGTCGTATAAGCGGGTCTGGTGCATGTTAAATCGTCGGGGCCAAACGTCCTTCCACTGGTGTGGTATGAAAGTTTGGGGAAGGGGTGCCAGCTCAGGTGCTGTCCTCGACATCTGACCGTGGTTCAAAATTACGAGGTCCGTCCCAAAATAGCCTTAATGCTACTTCAAAACGGGAAGTTAATAGAACTAAAGCTACGATTAGTAAAATATATGCGACATATATGTCCATTGTATAATTGCTATTATTAGTAAAATATATGTAGACATATATGCCTGTTGTATTTCTACTATTAGTAAAAGAAAGGTAACATTTGATGTCTACCAATAAGCTTGTAGATTAAGATATAGAATGTATGATAGATTGGAATTGGAGAAATAAATTTCTCACCTAAAATTATCTCTTTGATCCAAGAGTCATTGTTTTAAAAAATTAGATTTTCGCTTCAGCAATGAATTATTTTTGTCTTATTTATCTTATCTTTATTGAAATGAAGCATCTATATTCGCTAATTCTCCTGAATGCCTTCTATGAAATCAAATTGTAATGTACTGAAGCCATACCAGACATAATAACTGGGTATTATCTAGATCAAAAAGATTGTATAACTCCTTTTTACAATGAGCTTTTATTTCATTGCTAGGCAAGTTAGACCAAATGGGGCTAAAATCACCCGAAGGATTAAATTTAAATTACTCCAAGAACTAGATCAAACCAAGAACTGGTGAAAGAAAGTTATAATTTTAATTCTTGTATGAAGCACAGGGAAATAAATTATCGTATTTTAGTTTATGCAGATTTCTGTTTCGAAGTATTGTTATTATCATTGATTTTGAAGCCTTTGTTCTTATCTAATGCTTCATAACAGAAGATTTTTACTGAATCATGACTCCATTTTCCATGCTGAACATGCTAATTGACATGCTAAACCCAAATAATAGGGCTAGGAAATATAAAGATTTCACTGCAAATAAATTATGAATCAAACTGAAAGTAATTATAAATTTCAATACATAATTAATTTGAATATATGAAATCTGGTTATAAATTTCGAATTCCTTAATATTATTCAATTATTACTTTTAAAATAAGCAATGAAAATCTATTTAAATTGTAATAATATATCACTATGATATTTTCAAAATTGCACTTCATAATTCTAATGGAAAATTGAGATGAAAGCGAAACAAGGAACCAAATTAAAGCCAACTCTTATGCCCAGCATCTGCAAAGATTTAATTCCCCATTATTCCTTCATGTTCATCCATGAATAAAAAGCATTAGTTCCCCACTAAGTCTCTTATTAACTTACCAGAGAATCTTAGCGATATTAACAATGAATTACATTTTAATATGGGAGCTAAGATGGAAAGAATTTCTCCCAAAAGTGGAACGAAGCCAAACAGATGGCGACATCTCGCCAAGCGTGAAAACTGCTTTTCTCTTCCCTCATTTCCACTTTATTTATTCAGTGCTGATATACCCATTCATTGCTGGGACATCTTTGACACAAAGGCGTAGATTTTCTGCTACTAATTAATGCTTTTTTTTTTTTTTTTTGCTTCTTAGAAGCTGTAAGATATAAGGAAAATAAAATGTCTTTGAAAAGGAATTTATTAAAAAAGAACGTACTAATCTTTTGCTTGTTTTGCGTTTATTAATTTTTTCTTAGGTCCTCATTTGTAAATGAATATTTTGAGCATTATTTTTACTTTTTCTATACGTAGTTTAGAGAATGTAGTCATCGAAAAAATTTCAAGCTCGAAATTTTAATGAATTTTCATTTTTTAGGCCATCCTGAAATCGAAAGCACATTTCTGAAAAAAATATTCCACCTGATGTCCATCTCTCTGTCTATGACAAAGATAATTCAATAACTCTTTGAGATAGAAGGTTGAAATTTGATGCACAGTTTATAGACCAAATTTGCAGTCTTCTATAAAATTTTTAGTAAAATCTGTTCAAAGAAAGTCCGGCCGGCCGGCTGTACGAATGTAAGTTAACACGATAGTCACAAAATCAAGATAACCAGATATATATAATTCAGCACACAGATTTATCATCTATAGAATTAAAATTTGAACCAAATCCAAGAAAGGATTGACTGTCTGTTGATCTGTACTTTCATAAACTGGTAAAAAGTTTCTACCTCAGCAACAAAAGAACATCACGAGATTCAATCTTTAAATGAAACAATGAAAACGGTTTGAAATTCATCTCAACAAAAATTTTTGAAAAAAATCACGAAAAGAATATTTTATTATAAATTTATTCTGAATACGTTTTCCTTTTTTTCTGAGTAAATATGAATACGTAATTATCACCATACAAACACTTTTTATTTAAAAGTAATTTCCATATCCTCGGAGTCGCATCAACAGAATTTAAGTTCATAAAATGAATTTAAAATGCTGAAAGTTTTAAATCTCTAATATGCATATGAAAGAAATTCATGTTTTTACGTAAGAACTAACTTCTTTAAAAGGATTTAGTTTTATTTTGAATCTTTACCTGAAATTGAAAACAAAATTCAAAGATCCAAAGGAATCTAATTTTATGCAAGAGATTTAAAAATTGCTATCAAGATATTAATTGAATTTCAACTGTGCGAAAATAAAGAACGATTGTTTAATTAGTTGAAATGAATTTAGCTCTTCGTTTTCTGAATATTTTAAGCGTTCTTGCAGTGTCTTCTGAAAATTAGCATAATTAATGTTCACGGCGTTTGCAATGAAGCAAGTGCATGTGTAAAATTACCATTTCAATTACCTGGCACACAAAAAAAATCTTTACTAATCATGTCTAAATTATTCATTCTCAAATCTGATTTTTTTTTTTAGTATTTATTCATGGTCTTAAAAGTGGAAGAGTTTTGCATTAGTAAAACGAATTATGGAGTTAAATTTGAGTTCGTGCTCAAACTCGAAATTAATATAAAAAAGACGACCGGTGGATGCATTATGCAAGAAATTCAGAAAAACCTGACAGCGCTTTATTAAATATCAAATACGAATAGTAAAATACAGTCAACCCGAACAGAAATGAAGTGTTTGTAAAAAATCAACAACACACTGAAAAACAACAAATATTTGTTTGTCAACATAAAAATAGCAGCTAGAGAGCTCATTCCATGATCAGCGCTTGAAAGAGAAAATAAGTATTGCCGCCTCACTTTACATAGTTTTCTAACATGATATCGAATTTTTCAGGCGGACTCTTTGTTCCTAATATATTTTTATTATCGTATCTTCCACACGATTCATTTTTGTACAAAATTCATCTTCAAATTGGTATCCAAATCTGGGGTTTATCAAGTTGTTATCCATTAAGTATCCTTTAGAAATACATGTATATATCTCTAGTTTACTCTGCGACTAACTGCGCAAGGAAGCAATATTACAGATTCATGCTAAAATAATATTGATGAAAATTTTACTATCAGTTCTTATTAGAATGAAGAATTTGTTAACTTCTTATCAATAATATATATCTAGTTCCATTTACTAAACAAAATATTTATCTAAAAAGGGATATAATTTTTGAGAATTCTTAGTTATCTTACAAATTGTTTTGTATGCCGTATTTAATTGCACTTTTTTCAGCTTGACAAATGATAAATTACAATAGACAAAGAATTTAAATGTTCACCAAAATGTTATTACTCACTCGTAAGATAAATTGAATAACTTTAAATAAAATTATATAACCGCAGATTTTCTTCTGTACTTTTACTAATCTACAAGAAATGTTCAAATGAAAAGATACGAAACGTCGTAAAAACGTAACCTTTAACGTATTTACCTATACCACTAAGGGAGAACATAGCGAAACATCTAAGGATGAGATTGGAATCTTCAGCGTAGATCAGAGTATTCGCAGGAGAGAGAGGAGGCTCTTATAAGAACGCCGACCAAGGTCCGCTACTTATTGTATTCCTCAAGCACCGAGGTACCATTAACACTGATGTGCTTTGGGAGACATTTCGAAGATACACAGGTCCATCTACAACAAAACATCGGGGTTACTCATTATGGATGTGGTTCTTCACCATGATAATGCTCTTCCAGACGTCGCCACGGCCACTCACGCTAAACTGGCCAAGTTCAAGTGAGGGTAGCTCAACCATCGCCTTACAGTCGGGGCATAGCTTCCTGCGATTTTCATGCTATTGAGCCACTGAAATAGTATCTGAAAGAAAGCGGTTCGACTCGGATGGTGAATTCAAAAACGCTGTGAAGGATTGGGTCTCGTCACAGCAGCATGAATTATGGAATCAATGGGATCGTTGTGCTCAGACCTATGGTGTATATTTTGGATAAAGTCTTCATTTTTATCTATAGTGTCGTTTTGTCAATTTTCATTTGAACTCCACTTGTATTTAATAAATTTTGGTGTATGACAAGAGAGTAAACAAATGTTACATTTACTTTTCGGATTTCTAGCTAGGAAAGATTTAGATAAACATTGAATTTCAAGAAACACTTATCGATGAAATTTATTTGTTCCAACTTCAACACATTTTATGTCTTCAAATATTCTTCTTTACCAGAATGACAGCTTTAAATTGAGAACTTTCTTTTGGTGTTTTATTCTACTTGCTGTGACTTTACCTAAGTAGCAGAATCATACATTAAAATTACGAATTAAAATTATGCAATGCAGTGATATATATCTTTCTTTTTAGGTTTATTAAGAGTTAATTGAATTATATAACGTTTATTACGAATATTATTAATCACGAATATTATAATTGAGTATTACGTTTTCAATTCTTATGTGTATTCTTTATTCAACTGTAATATTTTATTGTTCAGATTCCCATAGATTTTTCTTATTTGTAAAGCAGTTTAAAATAAATTGATAAACGTATTGTAAAAGTCAGAATACATTCCATGAATTTCATATCATACTATTAAAAAGATTAAAACTTTCCAATATTATTTCTCATTTTTATTCCTATAACATTTTTCTATGTATTAGAAGATGTACCCGTATAGATTTGCTTTTATCCTATTAGCAATATTTTAAATTAGATTAAATGTCATTTTGCTCCATTTCACCATCCATCAGTTCACTCGCTAATTTGTTTTTGTTTCTTTATTGGGGAAATTCTTCTATTCATTACAAAAAATTAAATATTGAAATCTAATTGAAGTACATAATTATGCAAGGGCAAAAAAATATTTAATGTATATGAAAGTTTTAAAAAAATGTATTAAAAGAAAAGATTAGCTATAACTTTTCTAACCAACCTTGCAGTGAAAATACAATGAAACAGCATAAAATTGTAGATCTATGTAGAAATTAGCTCACTGAATTTTGCTATAATATAACAAAATATGTAGATATAATGGGTAGTATACGATTCCAGTTCTAATTTTTATACCGACCAAGATAAATCAATCTACTTATGTACGAAAAAGCAGCCGCTTATTTCGATGTCAAAACAAAGATGAGATTTGTGATTTCGATAATAACATAGACTAAATGGGAGAGGAATATTATCGATCCAGCGTTGCAAACATTTTATTCTACTTAAATTTGCTTTGAGATGTACATAATATAAGAGCACAAAATTTGTTAACTTCGAAGTATTAGGGAAAAATTGATTTCAAATTCTACCTGAATAAATATAAATTTCATTAAATCGGAATGCAATTAAAATATGTAAAATTGCATCCAAAATATTTATATTATTTTCATGATATAAATTGTGTGAGGTTACTGCCTTCTAATTAAATACGAATCATATCGAGATCATCATCAAAAAAATTATACTAAGTCGAATATTTAAGCAAACTTTAAACTTATCTTACATTTAAAAAATAACGAAACTTCTCGTTTTCGTCCGCAACACGAGAGATCCTCCACCTTCAACAGCTCTGGAAAGAATGATACATTACCCCAACTTTTACTTAGAAGTTACTGTCCATCAAACTTCCGTTCCCCATCGTCTCGATCTCACGCCACATACAACTCTTTTCTTTTGTTTTCTTTTATTTCCTTTTTAAGTTAACACATTTGCGCCCGAGAACTCAATCAGCCCCCACGAAACATTCCACCCCCCAGTCTCCGAACCCTTGCAGAACAACCGATAACTCCTCAAGGAAATCTGTTCCAAACTTCCATTGCACGGAGGGAAATTCACCGCTCCAAAACATCAGGGAATTATTTCATTCCTTTAAATGTTTGGAGAGTTACTTTCAAGTGGGCTTTGTTTCCTCTCTTTTTTGCCCTTTTTCTTTCTTTCCCCCCACTATTTCTTATTCTGTTGTTGTTTTTTTCTCTTTCTTTTTAATTTTGTTGCTCCTTCTTTGAGTTGGATTACGAATTGTTTTAGTAAACTTGAGTAATGCGAGTAGTTTGAATAGTTGTATAACGATGGACACTGCTTCGGTGTAGAAAACAGAGTTTAAAATCTTTCAGAGTAATTTTCGTCCTTTTTAATGTTAAGTATATTAAATATTTTTATCTTTTTTAAGGTTAAACTCTTTGTATTCGTGGGAATGTATTCGTTTTTGAATGAAAAATATCGTCAGAATTTAAGAGACGTCTTTATAAAACTTTGCTTGTTTCATGTTTGTAATAATGGGACATTTAATCGGGGGTTTTTCATTACTTTGAAATGTATCTATATGAAATTTTTTATGGTGTTCTTTTAAAATAACTAAAATATTTTAACTTATTTTGAACTTAATTGCTAATAGTTCATTTAATTTTCGTTAAATATTAATTCCACATAAATATTGCTCTATGGTGGTGAATTTGAGAATTTTTCAATTTTAATAACAATTATAAAGAATTATATAGAAAAATATTAACTGAAACTATAATACGATTTTTTAAATTTCATAGTCATTGATGCCCCAAAAATTAATATCAAACAGCCAAAAATAAGCATAATGCATAATATGTGAAAAACAATATCGAAAATAAGTAAACCATTATCATAATAAAAAATTCGTCCCTATTTATTAAAAAAATATTACACAGTAAAAATAGGAAAAAATTTAATCTTTTCGGATTTGAGTACAAAGTAAAAGCTATGAAAATTGGGTTAAACTCGTTAGAATTTAATTACATTAATAGCGTTAAAGTATCACTAGAACTTTAGTTAGGTACATTTTGAATAGTGATGAGATGACAAGAACGGCACCTGGACTGGCAAACCCCTCCTCGACGAACATCCGAGTCACACAAGTCAGCAATGTTTATGCGTGAAAGCACGAGTTAATGCAGGAACTTCCAGAAATGTACTAAAATTAAGTATATTACAAATTAAGATTATTCTTGATCATTAATAAACCCAAATGAAAAGTCAGATAGTATAAAGATTCTTCTCTTTTATGCATTTCTCTAAGTGGAATTCTAACAATCATTCTCCGGTAATGCATCCCAAAGTAAGATGCTAAAACTAAATTAAATATTGAGATTCCTTTATTACTTAGAAATAGTTAAAGTTGTTTGCTAACTGATCAGCTGTATTTCCTTATACGTGACTGTGATGATACATGAATCGATGCCTTTGGGCGCTAATTACCCTAAGAAAAGCAGATAAATTAATATAATTTTAAATGTAAATTTTAATTTTATTAATTGTTTAAATAAGTTATTTAGTTTTCATTTGGAATACTTATTTATTTATTTTAATAACTTTTAAATTATTGGGCGAACTGCTTTGAAAATTTGCTATAAAAATTATAAACCATATAACATTTTTTATTTGGTGATTTTTATAATGGATTCTTCTGATTTTATGTAGAAAAAAAGTGGTCAGATCCCATTTAGGAAAAATTCAAACCTATCTTATATATTGGAAAGCACGTTTATTTATACTCAGATTTCAAACAACTCTTTTAAATCCCACCAAGTAATAGTTCTAACATACCTATCCTAGATCGAACATTTTCTTTTCTACAATAATATCTAAAGCATGTGAAGTTTATAATGTCCGTTTAAAATAACTTCAAATAGGAACGAAGCCATTTGCAAAATATCGGTCGAAACTATAAAATATTTACTGTAAATTTCTCTAAAAGGGTTTGGATAATTCCAAACCACAGCACTTGTAAAACTGAATATCCATAAAATATCTTTTGTGAATTTCTCTAAAAGGAATCAAAGGATTTCACTACCAGGGCACTTTTAAAAGTGCACATACATAATACATCTACTGTAAATTTCTATAAAAAAATCCGAAAATCCTAACATCATAGAACTTTTAAAAGTACATATTCATAAAATATGTCTTACATTTTTCTAAAAAAGACATCGCATCAACTGAGACTCTACCCATCACGTTTCGAACAACCTCAAATATCAGCTTTAACAGACCTATCAAAGACCAGTGACCATGGCCATAGCAATCTTAGAAACGCACATCTTCAGCAATATCTACTGTAAGTATCTCTAAAACGATATCGTATCCACCGAAACCACCACCCCATTATCACCCTATCCTTCCAGCAAAGCCGAAAGCATTAAACGAGTCTCTGAAACCCCATACAGCACCCTCTCTGGAGCAGAAGGTGACGCGTTTAATCAACACCTCCAAACGATAGACCCCGGAGGCTGTAGGAAGGAAAATAATAATTGATTTATCGAGCGAGTGCTGCAATTGAATATCCTGGGTCCTTCCCGCCTAATCTTAGGAGGATTAGGAACCGGCAGATAATTGCTGGGAACATGCGACCGGGCCGCTGTCACTTCGGGTGCGGCCTTTTGTCTTTCCGCCTGTCTGTCACAACGATCACCACGCAAGACAGTGAGACGATTCTTGCGGCAGATGGACTCGTTCGAGCGCATCTTCATCAGTTAGTAGACTCCACTAAAATAATGGGACAATTTTAGAGAGATTATGTCTTTAGAATTGATAATTAAAGTGCTGTAATTTAATGAGATAAAGGATTGATCATAACATTCCTTTTGAATACCATATTTTCAAGAAAAAAATGTCTCGCTTCTTTTTTTTCCCCTTCGTGACACTATTTAAGTTTTAAAAAAATTACTACAAAAATGAATTGACTAGAAGATCACCTTAAAATTTTCTCGTGTTTTGTCTAAGACATTATCCCAGATAATGATTGCATGGCACTAACCTATAACAATCACGGAATATTAATCTTTGGAGGGAATTAAATATTTGTCTAAACCCATCGTGTTCTATTTGGTGAGTGTTTTTCGCAATTAATCTGTGGCTTTGGGTTAATAATATCCAAAAATTGAATTTCTGTTTTAGATTCGTTTTCCCAGCCACTTGAAACAGAACTTTGACATAAAACTACACTTGCAGTCAAAGAAGAGCATACCAAATTTCATATATTTGAAATCATTTTGCTTTTCAGTTATTGAGTTTATATGTTTTTGAAGATACGAACCGACAAACTGCCAACTCCTTATCGTATTTGTCTCAAACTTTGATACCTTCCTATGCTATAGATGTTGAATATGTGAACCGGATTTTATTTTCTCGATCTTTTCGTTTTGTAATTATCTTGACGTACATTTTGGGCTCTAATATGGACAGCTGAATTCTGAGCTGAGTTTCATCACAAACTGATATAAATTTACAAATTTGTTTTAATGTCTGTATGCCAAATTTCACTCGTCAAGCACAATGTGTTTTTAGTTATATTTGTCAAAAACAAAAAGTCAATTTTCGGAAAATAAGGTTTTAGAATCCAGACAAGTTTAAAACATGGAGATTCTTCAGAAAATCAAGTTCGAAATTTTTGGCGATTACAATGCATTCTTTATACTAAACATATGAGAAAGTAAAAATAAGTAAGAAATCGCCCTCAGTCATTAGATTTTCATAGGGCTTTTGCTTGTTTTCATTCTTTTGCTTGAAAACATAGAAAATAACTAATGAAAGGGAGGAAAAAAAACAGTGTGAAAGTTTCCGCGCCTTTGCTTGGAGTCGCAGCCCAAAGTTTAGAATACTCCGCAAGAGTGAGGTTTTTCAATTTGAACATACTATGGAGGAACGTTCAGAATTTTTTACTTTTACATCTACGGAATAAAAAAAAAATGCACTCTAATCATCAAAAAATTCGGAATTGAAATTTTGATGCATCTCCATTTCAGGATACCTTAAACTCGAAAAACGCATTTAAGGAATTATGTTTCTTTATCTGTAAATGATGGTTCAAAAACGCAACATTCAGGATGGATTTAACTCAACTTACTTCTACAAGAACTTGTAGATTTCTTGAAAAGTTTAAATTCTGAAGAAGTACGGCCGTAAGACTTACGAGCATAAGTAAATATAACTATAAAGCGAGGAGAGCTAAATGGGAAAATTTTCATACACAAATTTGGTATACAACATACACTAAGCATACAACAGTTCGAAATTTGAACTAAATCTAATAAATTAGCCTCGGTTGGTCTATACTTCTATGTGGATGTAAACGTGAAAATGAAAAAAATGACCGATTTTGATAAATAAAATTTGATCAACTGTTTATCACTTTGAATGTAGATTTTTGTAAAATTTTGAACCAAATTGGTACAAAAGTTACTTAGCCGTCAGTCTTTCACATTAATGTCAGCACGACAACTAAAACACCATGAGATACAATGCGCCATGTCTATATATATATAATTCAGCATGTGATTTTGTGACTGCAGTTGTAGTTATATATTAAAGTTTGCTATTAATTGGTTTAAAAACAAGCATCCAAAATTCGTGTTCAATTTTCTGGTACTTCTGTATTTTCCTTATTTGACTGATGAATCCTTAAAAAACTTGCCAAAGACCACTCTCTGTTAAGTTCTTTCATAACTATTGCTCATTAATAATACAATTATGTTAGAGTATTGAGAAAAATTTGGGGAAACCACCCATTTTTTTTTTCTTTTTGTCATACAACGCTTTTGATAACAGTGCATCGACTAAAGAAATTGTTAAATCCATTAGGTTTTCTTTTAGTGCGACAAGTTGAAACCTGCTTTACTTTATCTGATAATGATAAATTCAAACAGTATTAGGCTTCTACGGCATTAACAGCAGTTTTATATATGACTAGCCGCCTTTGGCGACCAGCTGGTTCACCATGAGTAAAGCGTTCTAAAATTTTGAATTAAATCACATATTAATTAGCCGTGAAGTAATTCCGGGCATTGATTGACCTGAAATTAATATTTTCTTTAAGATGATGGACGGAAAGTTCTAAAAGTACACTTTTTCCTAATAATATTCTTTAATTTTATAAATCAATCAGTTTTAACCATCGGTTATGCTTCCAAAATATTAAAAAAAAATTTCGATGATGTTGCCAAAATATTAAATATGTTTTTTTAAAGAAAGCGAGAAAGGGAAAAAAAGTATTAAATTAATGATACAGATATTGCAAACAATTACATAAATATGCCATTAAGTTGGGATTTCAATGCATATCCAGTCAAAATTCAATCAGGTTTACCATAAATAAAGAAGATTTATTGAGTAAATGATATAGATATTGCAAACGATTGTAGAAACCTTTGCTTTGCATTTATTTTTTAAAGAAAATATCACATTTTATATTTCTTTTATTTTATGCAGTCACGTGCTGAAAGTTGCATTTCTGTAGATTTATTTTGCGATGATAATTTTTTTATTTGAACTTCGGCATTCTTTTATTTTATCTAGTCACGTGCTAAAAAACATGGTTAAAATATTTCTTTAAAAATTCGTTAAAAATAGAAGCTTAAGTTATACATTAAAACACTGATACCATTAGAAGGCTAATTTTTTAATCTTTAAATTGATGTAAAAATCATGTTTATGCGATCATATTTTCGGAAGTTATAGCGGAAAAACGTTGAAATTTCGCTTAAATTTTAATTAATTCAAATTCTAATTAAAAATTCGAAAAAAAGGGCTCCGAGGTGCACATTCCGGACCTCCAAGGTATACATGTACCAAATTTGGTAGCTGTAAGTCCAACGGTTTGGCCTGTAGAGCGCCAACACACACACACACACACATTGAGCTTTATTATAAGTATAGATTTATTGGCAAGTACTCCATAAAAAGATAATCCCATTTTCAATAAACTTTTTTAATATAAATGAAAACGTAGATCTTGAAATTTTAGGCAAAACAATCAGAAAAACGACTTTAAATGAGCTTAACATCCTCAAACAAAGGATGTGAGCATTACTTAGTTTTACAATACTCCACAAGTTCAAGAACTTTGCAAAAAATGTGAACAAAATTATCAAAATTAAAAGCCCATTCAAGACTTCTATCATCCAATTTGAAAGGCAATTAAGGTCAATGACCAGGTGAATGCAGTAAGGTTCACATGATAACAACATTGAATTAAGAAATTATACATTTTAAATAATTGATTAATTATATTTAATACAATTAAGATTATAAATAAATTGTATTATTAACATTGTTACAGAAATTTTTGATGTTCCTTTTTTTTCGCATGTTCGAAATAACAGAACGATTAGGACTGGATTATGATTTCTGTATATGGTGAGAAAGTTTTTACCGAAAATTCAATAAGCGCTATAATTTTTATTTTGTGCACGTCAGAAATTTAGAGTATTTTAATGCAAATATATTCTTAAAAACGATCAAATGATTAGATTTTCAATTTTTGAAATTTGCTATACCTTCTTTTTATGTTGTTTCTGAGGTTTCATACACTTTTAAGGAATTTTTAATGATTTCTTTAAACTTACTAAAAGCAACACTAACTTCAAATTGTGTCTGTAGTGAAATATTTTTTCATATATTAAAGTAGTTTATAAATGTTTTTGCAAAATATAGTGTGAAAATGCGAAACATTCTTTGAGTGTTATACACGTTATCATTAAAAAATAAAATTCTATTAAACATCTTGTCATTTCATTGAATAATTGGCGAAATCAGTTAAAGTATAAAGTTTTAACGTAAATAGCTCTATCTAATTAATTATAGAAGGCATAATGAAGTATTAAATAAAAAGAAGCTTTTTTTTAAATAACAAATGTACCAATCCTATTACAAAATAAGTTTTTTTTTTATAAAACAAATAAAATTACTGTGAAGTGTATCTTTACAAATTTAACATAATTCTCAAAATCCAAAAATACACCAGGAAACTTATATCTTATTCTATGCCTTTCGGCTTAAGAAAAGAACCCAAACTTTATTGTTAGTTTCTTGTTTCTTTCTCAAGGAAAAAAAAGGAAGAAAATCGAATAGAAAACTCGTGTACCTACAGTGTTCTAACAGCTGTAATGACAGAAAATGTCGGAAACCAGTGATATAAAAACACACAAAACATTCCTAAGTCCAGCAACTCATTCGCCGACAATATAAAATATGCAAGTTGAGCTTAATGCCGTATTTTCTTTTCTATCCTTTTCTACAAAAGATGCCGACTTCTTTCGGAGCCTGTTCAATCTTTGTAGTTCAACAATCAAAGAAGTAGTGTAGTACAACATCTTGAGTCAGATTAAAGCTGTTTTTTTCCTTCCTCTGAAATTTCTTTACTTCAGAAGCATCGTTTGATTATGGTGAATGATTTTGTTTCGATGTTTTCGACAGAAGTATAAAAGAAGTAAGAGGCTTTGAATGTATGATGAAATAGAGCTTGGTATAAGAATAAAAAGTGCCTTATTTTGCACTCTAGAAAAGTTGCATTCTTTGAAGAAATGCATTGTGAGTGGTGAGTTGTTGAATAGTAAAAAAAGGAGACATCAGATCTTATAATACAATCGGTACAATAAAAAAACTGATTGAACTTGGGTTATTTAACAGGATAATATCATAATTTTAACAAGTTTTATATTCTAAGCATTCAGTAATAATTGCAGCAAATTTATTTAACCAAAAATAATGGTATCCTAAAAACTTTCTCGTATACTCTGTAATAAACGTCAAACTAGAAAATGTTTCATAAGTCAATGACATACAATAGTTACAAAAAAGTAGCTTTTGAATTGAATATAACATAATTACTGAATCCATCATGCCATTCTTGGCGATTAATCCCTGGTATCCAGTTAATAACATCCGAAACTCAAATTTCAGCTTTAGACGCGTTGTTCTTTATTAATTGGGAAAAAAGTGACGCAACTATATCGATAGATAGTTAAACAATATATCCACAAGTCATACGACATCAAATCCATCCCATTTTTTAAAATCCAAAAACTAAAGTTAATACACATTGACTTTTCTCATTTGTTTAAATTATATGAAACCAGACAGTACCTTTATCGCACACTCTCTGATTAATTTGTCATGCCAAAGAACGTCATACATCCCGTCATTGATGGGCAATAGTTACGAAATAGCTACTTTTGGTGTAAATTTAGCATTTTTACAGAATCTATCGTGTCATCCTTCGCGAGTTATTTGGTGATTGATCCCTGCCATGCGGTTGATATATCCGGAAATGGAATTTATGTTTTACACACATTTTCGCAACCGATTGAAACAAAAATTATACACCAAACTGCATTTGTAGTCACAAAATCCCATACGTAATTTGATTTATTTAAATCATAGCATTTTTCAATCATCGCTTCTGAAAGTGTATATTGATAGATGGTCATGCAAGATTGGCTTTGTCTCAAGCTTTGATAGGTATCTAGAAGAGATCTTAAATGAGTGCATCGAATTATATATATCTAGCTCTTTTCGTTTTGAAATCCTCTTATGAACTTATATTCAAACAGACGAACATCGTCTAAACAGATTTTACATAAAATTTGATAGATATCTACATATTTGGTGTAACGATGATAAACCAAATTTTAACTATCTGCATCAAAAAAAATTTGTGATATTTTCGTCACAGACTAACAGAACATTTTCCATAATTTCTTTATAGAACTGAGGGAGGGGTGTCTAACATATGGAGATTCTTTAAAATCTCGTGTTCGAATTTTTTGACGACTACTACACTTTCTCTATACCTTCGAACCACCTTTTCATGGCATGTAAAAAAGTTGCTTAGGGTGAAAAAAGGAAGTAAAATGATCAAAGAGAATAATAAAGATAGGAAAATTTATAAATGGGATGAAATTTAAAAAAGTTATTCCATAAATTTATATATTAAAAAAGTGTTTTTATACTTTTAAATGCTTTTTTTTTCAAAATTAATACTTTCTTGAAATTACCATACCTGTGATGTGATTTTTGAAATTCTTCCTCACAATTTCCAAACTTTGTTATGATGATTTTAAATATCAGTATAGAAATAATGTACTGTAATTATTTAAATTGCAACAATTCTTTAATTTTATAGATTATTTATGTCCTATATTGACAACTCTGCAAATATTAAAAATGTATAATATTGTTTCAAACATCTATTCCAAGTTTAAATTGTCTGTACATCAATGCCATTTGTTTTGCACTCATTTAATTTACTTCTGCATTTCCAAATATTTCAATATTTACATTTTGATTACCAATTAAGCTAACCTATTGACAAAAATGCATAAGAAAAAAGTTTTTCCAGCATATCCTCACTCCAGTCCACGAAAGGGAAAATTCAATTCGATAAAAAGCAAATCGCCGCTTATTACAACCAGACGTTTTCAATCAAGAAACTTCAAATTGATCTAGTTATTGTCCAGGCTTGTGACCAATCATAAGCCAGTCGGTCATTTCAATCCACTCCCTCCCCTCCAAACGATAGAAACTTTCTTTTTTAGGGGTGATGACCCTCCCTCGTTCCCTTTGCTGTTCCAAGCTTCACAAACTTTATCTGTGGCGTCCAGATACGGTACATTCTGGCCTGTTTTTTGTGAGCTTTATGAGGCATGAAGCGGTCGCCCACTGAGCTTATGAGCGAATAAAAGCGAAAAGCCGAAGAAGAACAAAAAAATAAAAATAAAAGTGGAATATCCCCCCTTCTTTTATGAGAGCCACCCCTCTAGAAACTCGCTGCGATTTGCTCTTTTTAGTGTCTGCTCTGCGATTTCTCTGGCAGTTCCTCAAAGGGACTTATAAAAAGCTTGGAAAAGTTTCCTCTTGGTATATATCTTCAAGCGTGGGACTTTGATGCCGGTCCGGTCGTGGGTCAGTGTTGTTTCTATGGAAGAAGGAAGAAAAAAAACGGTTTGTTGTTTTTTCCGGTTTATTTTAAGACTTACAGCGGCCAATTTTTTTTTACTTGTATTCTGAACCACCAGTGTTTTCTCTACCCTCCAGAGCTTTTTATTGCATTTACAGGGCTAACAGTGCATATCTGATGGGGAAATAAATGTTGCAAGATTTTATTGGGTCGAAGTTTTGGTGATTTAATCCCGTCCTAGCGTAATGATTTGTTTTTTAGAGCCTGATAAAGCCACCAGCAGGAAGATTAAAGTAAAAAAAGTTCATAGTAAAATATTTTTATTGTTAGAATTGTTTTCATTGGATATTTCTTTACTATTGATAGTTTTTACAAGATTATATTCAGTACTAGTGTGCTTAAAAAGGTGTTTTAAGGTAATTAAAACCTTTTTTCTGTTTCCATGGGACAGAAATTAATTTAGAAAGAATATTCTCCGGATGAATTAAGTCTTATCACTTTTACCATAACTATAACAACTTGACAACTATGTTTTGACTACTTAATCCTGTTGATACTGCCAAGTGGTCACGTGTCAGTGGTGACGGGGTGATCGGCTCTACACAAGAAGTCTTTTGACAACACAGAATTCTGTTATCTATCATAAAAATTACATCTGCCTCCTCATGGCCCATTTTGGCAACCTACTTTTAGTATCTTTTTAGAAACGTGCCCTTTCTAATCTGGCCCAAAAGCAAATGTCCAAACTTGACTCAGATGCAACTCATGCACATGCAACATGCATGATTGCATTCTAAGCATTAAACATATTTTATGTTCATGTGAAAAACTGTTTCTTAATTCAAAGACAAACCAATTTTTAGTGCACATATTGATTTAATTTACATCTTTAGGGCTAATTCTAAGGTCATTGTTCTTTTTGATATGTTTTCTCAATTAACTTCAACGTTTTAAAATGATTGCATTTACATTAAAAAAAATTATTATGATTTGAAAAATAGCGTATTTTTAGCAGATTTCCTCTTTTGCCTTAAACTAAGCAAGTGAAAATAAGCATGCACTTCCAGTTTTAAAATGCTCCAAATGACGTAAATTTTTATGTTGTTTCAGTCAACAAGTAACTGCTTTAAGTATTGCGAAATCTATTATCTTTATTTGTTTGTTTGCTTTTTGTATGTTTTTGCATTTTTTTCGATCCAAAGAAATGCCATATCAAGCAAAATATTCTTGATCTCCTAAAGTTTTAAACAAAAAAAAAATTAAGACTCATTGTTATGAAACTTTCAATTTCATTATTCCCGATTAATCGATGATCACCCATTAAATGGGAATCGTTGATTGGATCAAGCGTTAATGCGTCAAGAATATTTCATAAAATATAATTACTAAAACTATATAAAAATACTGATAAAATATATAAAAATATCGCCCTCAAATTTTTATAACAATACATTTAATGAATACAAGTTATATCAAATTCAATTCCTTACTTCATCTTGAGAATTTTTCAGCAGAAGCATATGCCATCTTCCAATAGTATAAATTAATGGAACCCTATTAGCATAGACAAAATAAAAATGTATACATTCATTCCATCAATAAAAACAAGTATTACCATAATTCTAATAAAGCTAATTTCTATCGCTTTCTAAATCTTGTTTCGTCTGATAGAAAAGATGAGAAACCCTTTTATGGTTGTTAACGCTTTGCCGACTGCAATGTTACAAGATTTAATGATTCCAATGCATTATTATTTGCATTTAAGCATTTTAAATTTTTATACAAATCCTTTATCGAAGAACGTTTCATAACTGTGAATCACGGCTATCATTACAAATTTTTATGATTGTGAGTCACGGATAAATTTCTCAACTTAAACATTGGCAGTTTCAAGCTTGTTAAATTTATTGCACATTTAAAACAACAATTTTAATTCTAGTCTGGATTGCTCTAAACTATCGTTTTGTGAGTAAAATCAAACAATTTTTATCCGAAATATTCTATAAATTACATCAAATGCAATGATGAAGATTTGGTTATTGAGTTTTATCAAATGCAATCATGAAG
>JAPMOQ010034492.1:2480574-2641046 GCA_026543055.1 Argiope trifasciata
CAAATGTAATGATGAAGATTTGGTTATTGAGTTTTATCAAATGCAATGATGAAGATTTTGTTATTGAGTTTTATCAAATGCAATGATGAAGATTTGGTCATTGAGTTATTTCTAGAATAATATATTAATAGTTTTATTACCTTTTCATATGTTCTTAATTCATTAGTCCTTTCGATTTTTTTCCAAAGAAAGAATTATGGTTTGGAATATTTATAAAGATATACATTAAAAATACACTTTTCGTTCCATTACAACAATGTTTATACACTTTGATGAAGTTTAAAGATTTCAATTTTTAAATTTATTTAGAAATCCTTTTTTCTATTACTTATTAGAATTTCACATGATTCTCCTGCGAACCACACAAAATGAAATAAAAAATGTCAAAGTGAACCAAATGCACATACACGGCTCATAAAACAATTGCAGTGCTATGTGGCAATCAACGCGTGAAAAATTATAAGGCATGAATGACATATGGCAAAATTATACGACAAGGTAGAAATTTTATGAATAACAATTTGGAAGAGAGAGATTCTCATAATGAAAACCTCAGAATTCAGTTTCTTCTTAGTCTGCCTAGTGCTGGTAATTTTCGTTCCACAAATATCGTTCAAAAGCTATTTATTTATTTATTTTTTTTTGCCATGAAGAATACCTTCCAATTATACAAGTAGTATTTTTTAAAATACGTCAATTCCAAAATATATCAATAAAAATTTATTTTAATTGCTTTTAATCAAATAATTACAATTAATACACTGAAGTGACAAAAGTCATGGGATAGCAATATGCAAATATACAGATGGCAGTAGTATCGCAGCGAAAAAGTATAAATACGCAGTTCGTTTTCCAGAGCTTTCATTTGTGTTCAAGTTATTCATGTGAACAGGTTTTTCATGATTTATGGCGGCACGACGAGAATTAACAGACTTTGAACGTGGAATGTTAGTTGGAGCTAGACACATGGGTCATTCCATTGCGGATATCGTTAGTGAATTCAACATTCCGAGATCCACAGTATCAAGAGTGTGCCGAGAGTATGAAATTTCAGGCATCACATCCCATCATGGACAGCGCAGTGGGCGACCACCTGCACTTAACGACCGAGACCGCCAACGTCTGTGTAGAATGGTCAATGTTAATAGACACGCAACACTTCGTCAAATAACTGCAGGAATCAATATGGGACGTACGAGGGACGTGTCCGATATGGCTGTGCGGCGAAATTTGTCTTCCTTGGGCTATGACAGCAGAAGACCGACTCGAGTGCCTTTACTGACAGCACGACATCGCCTGAAGCGACTCTCCTGGGCTCGTGAGCATATCGACTGGTCCCTAGACCAGTGGAAAACCATGGCGTGGTCAGATGAGTCACGATTTCAGTTGTTACGAGCTGATGGTAGAGTTCGAGTGTGGCGCAGACCCCACGAAGCCATGGACCCAAACTGTCAGCAAGGCACTGTTCAAGCTGGTGGTGGTTGCATAATGGTGTGGGCTGTTTTTACATGGCATGGACTCGGTCCTCTGGTGCAACTGAACCGATCATTGACTGGAAATGGTTATGTTCAGCTGCTTGCAGATCACTTGCAGCCATTCATGGACTTCAAGTACCCACACAACGATGGGATTTTTATGGATGACAATGCGCCATGTCACCGGGCCAGAACTATTCGCGATTGGTTTGAAGAAAATTTCGGACAATTCCAGCGCATGATCTGGCCACCTAGATCGCCCGATATGAATCCCATCGAGCATTTATGGGACATCATCGAAAGGTCCATTCGTGCCCAAACTCCTGCACCATCCACACTTTCACAATTATGGACGTCTATACAGACAGCATGGCTCAATATTCCTGCAGAGGACTTCCAACGACTTGTGGACTCCATGACACGTCGAGTTGTTGCACTTCGCCGGGCAAAAGGAGCACCGACACGATATTAACAATCATCCCATGACTTTTATCACTTCAGTGTATAAATATGTATATACATATCACAAAATTACAATATTAAGAGGCAAAATACATTTTTCCAGCGATCTACAAATTTCCACCACTGTATTCCACGCTTTCACCACTGTTCCTAAATTTATGTTCTGCTAAATATCTTATATAAGAAATAAAATGTTCCTCTGAACGATATGATATTTACGGTCTCATAAATTGGAATAGTTTTTATAATCACCCTGTATATAAAATAAATATGATAACGTTTGTTTTCTAACTTTTTTGTTTTCTCTAGCAAGCGTATTATAAACATTATAGCTCATATTCTGACTGGAAAATTTTGCTTGCTCATCAAAATCAACGGCAGTTAGTGCAAAAGCGTGGATAGTTTTCACATCGAGAAAAGGACGATAAACAAAAAGAAGAAAAAATTATTCCATTCAAAGTAATCCGCGTCATTTAATATTTATCTTATTTTCAATACTCCATTCTCCTCCAAACGGAAGTTAATCGTAAATTGCGCCAACTTTGGCAAAAAAAAATGAAACAGTTTCTCCTTATTAATCTTTTTATACGAAATTTCTGGCTTCTAAACACCCTTTGATCTGTTTTTTCTTTGATTAAAGAAAAGTCAAACTAAACAGAATTGGGTTTTATTTTCTGAATAAAAAGAAGAAAAAGCTTCCAATGATGTTTTAGCCTGTAAGTTCGCATTTTATTGGATTTTTATTTTCTGGCCATCCTTCAATAAACAGGAAGCTTTTAGCAAGGAACAGAAGATTTACACGGAGGAATCATTCCTTGAAGATGATTTCCCCATCTTTAAGGCGGAAGCATTCAAGGCAGCACGGGGGGGGGGGGTCAAGTGCATTGCCATCTTTTTGAAAACCACCATTAGAAACGGCGGCGACCAGACGACTTTTGGAAGGGTGGTAATGCAAGTTGCCCTCTGATATAACCTTAATTTTTTTTTTTTTTTATTTAGGGCTAAGTTATTGATCCAAGTTTGTTTCATGTGGAATCGTGAAAAATTTGTATCGTTCTGAAGTGTAAATACTTTTTGAATGTTACCAAATTGAGGCCTTGATTAACATCTTGAGTATATAACTTTAATTAATTTAATTTTAAATTTTAGTCTTTTTTATATAAAGAGGATTTTTTGAATGAATACGATACATGTTTATGGATCTACACAATTTTTGTGTAGAATTATAACGGATATGAGGGGTTTTAAATTACCTCTCTAAAAATGGTTGAAATTTAAGAGAAATGTGTTTTTATGAATGTATTGAAAAGAAAAAAATGTGTTGTCGAAATATATGTAGATCTTAGTTTATAATATTTCAGAAACTCATCTAAAATGCTCAAATCTGTAAATAAAAAATGCGTAATCGAAATTTCAATGTACAGATTCGAAGATAAATTAAATAAAATTAATTCAAATTCATATAAATATAATTTATCTTTTTTTGTATTAGTACATCAATATGTAATATTGAAAACAGTAATTTAGTTTTAAACCAAGAAAGTAGATTTTTATTGCATAACCCGAGTAAAGACTACGTATTTCATTTTTAAACAATCTAGTACTTGTTCAAGACAGAGAATTAAAAAAAAAAATTTACAATGCCGTTGGACGCACTAATTTTTCGTGATTACACTTTTTACTTGTATGTAATACAGAAAACGTATTGTAAAATCGAAGATTTTGAGGAATCTCCATGTTTTAGAACTCTCTCAGTTCAAAGGCCCATTCCAAAAAGTAAGTTCGTCCAACTATTCGAATACAAGACTAGGCAACAGCCTAAAGCCGCTGAACGCAAGGAAAATTGCAGATGGACAATAAAAAGATATTCATCTTCTAGTTATCAATATATAGACTTTTAAAAAAAAAAGACTTTCTTTTTTTTAAAAAAAAAAAATCTTTTTGATTATTAAAGGTGCAAATATTTTCCCAAAACTATTAACATAAATTAACTAAAATAAATAATTTATATATTTATTACTTAAAAATGTGATGAGATATGAGACTAAATTGGTCATTTATTAAGCAAATGTGGAAAAATAAAAACATTGTATCGCCAGCATAAACGTTATTTCTATTAATACCTCAATTACAACATTGCCAAGAGTTTAATTTAGTTAATTTAGCTTAGTTACATTAATACCCCGATAAGCAACAACAAGGGATATTTAGGGTCAGATGACGAGGACAACACCTGAATTATCACCTCTTCTCCAAACTTCCACGCCACACCAGCCGGAGGACTTTGGTCCAAACTGATACAAGGTGTGCCAGGCCCGCTTAAACGACAGTTCTTTCGTGGAGTCGATTCTCGAATTTAACCCTCAGAAATGGCAAAGCCTCCGGTTCCAAAGCCAAGAGCTTACCACCAGGCCACCGCAACTCTTAAGAGAGGTATTGAATCACGAACATCAGACGTATAACAGAGGTATAACTTTCGTAGAATATGCTAGGAGTATAGTAAGAGTATTATAGTGCGATTAAAACAGTAGGCACCTACAAACTTCTTTAGATACCTTTTATAATGTAAATTAAAACCGTATAACCAACGAGTATATTATTTTTTAAAAATATTTAAAATGCTCCGATAATGGAAATACAGAGTATAATACCATTCCAAAAATATTTGAAACGTATCGATATTCATGATTAATACATTCTATCAAATTTTATTTCGCAAGTTTAAAAGTCAATGCTATACAACCTGAAATCTTATCACTAATACACAAGAACGATTATCGCACCATCAAATGCGAAAACAAATGTATGCAAGATAAAATTTAGGGATAATCATAAGATATTTCTACCCCAATTCGGTTAGCAATTACTATTACATATCAATCTTTCTTCCATAAATTAAAAAAGTGTACACACATCCGAGTCTTTCTTTCTGTCATAACTAACCTTTTACCAATAAGGTACTTAAATATATATTCTTAATAGTAATGACGGGAAATGCGCATATAACCAGTGATTGTCCCGACGAATGGCTGTTTCTGTCAGTTAGTTACCTCAGGTAAACCTCGTAAAAACTGTCATAAACTCCCAGTGCTTGATTTTGGTAGTAAAATGTTTATCAAAGCTCACATTCTATCGCCACACAGATGCCATAAATTACTGGGCGACGAGCGAGCTTTTCAAATAATTGACTCGTAACTTCGCAAGCCAAGGAGTAACCCTCCGTCCAGATGAATTTTATGGGGCAGACGAGGGCCTTGAATTTTTCAGGCCTCTAGGCGGCAATTGGAATAGCAGATTGGTAGGTCGCTGATATCGGAAGAATAACAACCATGGCCTTTGCTAACCTTATTAACATGATGCAATTTATGACTTCGATATTTTATTCTGTATAGTTTGGTTATAGTTAGTGTTAAAAGATAATGATTCTTTGATAATTTATTATTTATGGAAGTTTTAGATAATGAATGCTATTTTATTTGTTGAATATATAAATATTTATTTAATATCAGTTTTCTTAGCCGATATGAAATATCAAAGAAATTTAGTAGTAATCTTTCTGTGAATTTTGACCAATACATACCCATTCTTAGTCTGGAAGAAAACATTTTGATATCATGTTTATTTATCTATTTTTCAAAAAAAATGATCAAAGATAATTCAGAATTCTCAATATTTGATAAATAAAAGATTTAATGCAATCCTTTACGCTCAAATAGATGAAGAATTTCAAACATGTCAACAAATTCGCTGAAAGAAATATAAAGTTTTTTTTTTAATTTAAACAGCTGCTTTATTTTCCTTTATTGTGTTTTGAAAATGGTCAAGTAATACATTTTTACTTCCTTGAGTGCATTTTTGAATAATTTTAAAAAGTGTTTTCTTTAATGTTAAATTTTTACAAATCTCCCCAATTTAAACCTCTCTCGGAGAGAAAAAAGTTCGTTCAAAAAGGCTTTGAACTAAACGGTTGGAATTGGGCATACGGTTTTCACACCAAATGTGGCGATTTCTATCAAATTTTGTGTAAATTCTGTTCAGAGGAAGTCCATCTGTGCGGCTGTTTGAATTTAAGTTAAGAGGATTAGAAAGCTAAGATAACCAGTTAGATAAGATACTGTATACAGATTTAACATCATAAGTGTTACACCTGTAAAAATTTGAGACCAAACCATTCACAGGTTGACCTTTTGTCAGCCTGTATTTTCAGAAACATGCTAAACCATAATTCAAAAAATTTCTTAGCAATTCTTCAAATTTGGTGTTGGATTTTGTGACTACAAACACAGTTTAGTGTTAATTTTTTTTCAATCGATTGAGAAAAGCGTGATTCGATTTTTAGATACTATTAAAGCCTGCTAGAAATTAAGTGACAAATAACTTACCAAGGATGATATAATAGATTCTGTAAAAATACCAAATTCAAGCCCAAAAATATTATGTAAATGCCGTGCGTTAATGTCACGCAAGATATTGTTTGCCCTGACAAGTTTCTTACCGAACATGCCAAAAAGTTTTGGGGAGTCTACGCCTATAGGTTTAAATTATAATTCGAATAAAAATGTCATTTATTTATAATTATTCTATTAATTTGCTTGTCCCATTCTCATAATTTATAAAGAAGGATAACGTTATTTGATTCCGTAAAAAGCCGTTACCTGTCAAAGAGTGATTGAGATGTTTACAAAATAATTTGCTGTGTAGTTTGTTTCCAGCTCATCTTCGGGGGAATGATATTAACTGAATAAGTGTTTCTCAACGTTATATTATTTAAATTATTGATATTTTTCAAATTAGTTTTGATTTTAATACCAGCATTCCAATAATTGGTGTCGGGTTCTGCATTTACTTCCAAGTGATTCTGAACTTTAAATGAATAATACAATATTAATTATAAATGTAAGGGAAATCTGGAGAATAACACAAGTAATTCCTAATGAGGTTTCTTTCTTACTAATTATTCTATTTATTCCTATTTTAAGAAACTCCTTCAGTTTTAAATAAAATATAGATTCACAATCTTTCTTAAGTTTTTAGTAATGTTCTATTTTATATATAATTTGCAAGATATTTATCAAAAGTCAACCGAAGACTTTTTGATTTTGATGAAGGAATCAGAACTAGTCTTAGGATTTACTGTTGAATATTTAGGAGGATTATTTACAGTATATTTTTAGCAGAATATTCTAACATTATTAAGATTTTCCCCTCTAACATCTAATTTTAAGATTATTTTAAAATTGTATCACTTGCATCTAAGATCATAGTGCTTTCAATTACAAATTATCTTTATGGCACTGAAGAATATGTTAATAACTTTAAGTCTCCCCTTTCATTATTTTAGTGCTTTTAAAGACTGAAAATATCTGTTTCAGAAACTAACGAAAGTTTCTACCTGTTAAGCATGGGCAAACATTATTCCTAAATGCTGTAAATGGCTCCTTAGTTTTCAAAGGTCAGATTAATCAAACTTCAAATGGGCAAGATAAGTCATTGAACCTGACGACAACCATCACTAAATTCCAGAATCTCCAACAGAATATAACACGATTTTTTTTCTGTTTGGTGTATGTAAGGCAAGTGCAACCGTTGCCCGAGAAAGGTATTAATTGTTGTGCAAGCAGCAAAGCTCTTCCATCAACCACAAACAACCCTACCGCCAAGTGATAAGTGATCCTTATCTAATTTGATTAGCACCATTGGGGAAGTAGCATATTTTTATCTGACGATTGTTGACATTAGGATATATCCGTCAGAGATCCATTTTCGATGTCGGGATTAAAGGATTTGTCTTCCTCTTTTTGTCTCCTCAACCTGTCAGCCTCTTGACGAAATGACTTCACCCTTGACTTCTGCATCATCAATTATCGGAAGACACTCGGGGCACACGAATTGGGGTGCAGGAATGTAGAGGAATCCCAGAGTGACGTTCCTATCTTGTCAATGTGGAATTTCCATCACTGAATGAAGAATAAATCTGTGCGATAACCATTATATTAGATAAAACTGCATTCGAAGATAAAGAAGACTTCTCCAGGTTGACTTTGGTTATTCAGCTTATTATTTTGGAAATTCATTCGAGTATTTTTTTTATTTAAATTTTTATTTTTAGTATATAAGGACAAATTAATGTAATATTTAAAACTTTTAGGGCAAGATTTTTATGAGTATATGCATTTTACACCTTCCTGAGACCGAGAGAAACATTCTAGAATTTTGTCTTCTTATCTGTCATTGGGAGCCACTATTTTCTACTAGAACTGGTATGGTTTGGCTTCTTAGTTGGAAAATCAAAATTTCCAAATCCAATTTTATTATAAAGATCCGAGGTCATGTATCTGGTTAATATTTGACCTGGTTCACGTTAAAGCTGGTGTCATAGATGCACCCCTTTCATCTTATATGTTGCGAAGATTTGAGGAGTTCAGGCTTTGAGGAGTTTGCAAGTTCGAATCTTGCCATGAATCAAAATTACGAGGTCCGTCCTACAACAATCCTCGTTTACTAAAAATTAATTATAATAATAAAATATTAATTAAAACTGACCAGCATGTATGGAATCATACAAAATTGCTCCATCTAGAAATCTAGAAGGAGAGAACCTTCAATGCTTAACAGAAATTGCAGAGTTCTTTCAAATTCTATATCCATTAGAAATAATTCTACCCATCCATGTAGAGGAAATACTGTAACTCAATGATTTAGAATTTGGAATTAATATAACATTAATTTCAAATTTTAGACCAAACCTGTCAAAGGTTGACTTTCTGCCGATTTGCATATTCAGTTTGCGGAGACATCAAACCTGAAAACTCCAGTGAGAATTTGAGGCGATGATCATCAGATCAAAATATTACTGTAACTGTCCAAATTCTTAATTTTAAAGTTTTTACTCTAAATTTTTTCCCTAACCACGCAAATCTCTAATTAAAGTAAATTAAGGAAAGTTGTACGTTTCATCCAATGCCAATCAAAGTCAGGTTGCCTTTTTGGCTGTCTAAGAACACCAGATCTGTAAACGACCACGAAATAAGTAAATGAAATTTAATGTATTTTTATGACACTAAAATTGCGAATATTTTATTCCAGTCGATCAATGAAAAGAAAACAGATGGTATGTTGGATTATTTTCGCTATTCTGTGAAATCGCGAAGCTAGAAATAAAAATGCGTTATTATGTTTATACTATAAATTGAATAAAACTCATGAATTTCGTTATTCAGTTAAACATGTGCATCATTTCAATAACATATCTTTCATACTTATAGCTAATTTCTAATGTTATTGAATGTTTTCAAATACTAAAAACATACAAAGAAAATATTTAAATTTACACCTTTCTTTTCCGCCATTTTTTTCCTATTTTGTAAACATGAAATTTTTTTGTATGAAATCTTTTGTTTCCTACCTACAAAATTATTTTTAAAAAGTCAAAAGCAAGGAAGAAGGGAAAAAACTCAAATTATAATCAAAGCATTTTTCAGTATTTAATTCTCATCCTAATTCAACTGCTGTTTTGCCTCTGAAGCGATACAAAAAAAAAAAAAAAAAACATTGCCTAACAAGCAATTAAAATAACACCTCATGCAAATTTTTTTTATCTGTGTGCAATCAATCAAGTCCTTTCATAATCCAACTCCCCTTATTTTAAATTTAGCGTCATATTTTCCCTCTTTTCCTTGAACAAAATTTCTTTTGGAGAACTTTTTCTTCCGTTTTTCTTAATAATAAAAGGGGAGATTGTACAGAAAAAAATATCTGAACAAAATTAAAACTAAGAAAGATTTTTTTAAAGCATTTTTCTTCTGAAAGTTATTAAATAGTAAGTAAAATTACTTATCGCATCTTAAGAGGCAGATAAAATGTGGAAACATTACTCTTTGGTTGTAGCAGATTTTTTTTATTTACTCGCTGGGAAAAAAAACCCTTAAATTAAAATTCTTCATTTTATTACTAACACCGATACTAAATACGCTGTTTAGTATTCTAAACAGTGTATTTAGTATCGGTGTTTGTAATAAAATGAAGAATTAAAAAAAATATATAAAAGAACACAAATTTATTTACAATAAACCTGAAATAAATTTTCTAAAAAGTAAGTAAAAATATTTGTTTTATGTTGAATAAAACTATATATATGCTCATAACGTTTAAACAGAATTAAGTTGCCAATTTTAAATAATTTTTAATTTTTGGTAAAGATTTTTCATATTTCCTAAGGAAGTTTGCCAAATTCTTCTTTTATTTTTATTCTCGAATTTTCATCCTGCTGTTATCTTTCATTACGAACAAATTTAACACTTCGATTGAATGAATAATAAGAACTCAACTTAAAAATACATATAAAATGTAAATAAAAAATTATATTTTAAGATGAATAGAAAAAGTACATTTATACATGCAAAATCTACACAGAATTAAGACGCCAAAATTTTTTTCCCATTTTTGGCAAATGTGTTTCATATTTTCTACGGAGATTTTTTACATATTTCTCTTACATCCCCTAATTTTCATCATATTCTTATCTTTCATTGAAAAGTGATTTAATTCACACTTCGATTGCATGATTTATAAGAACTTATCCTATAAAATGTAAGTTATATAATAGTGAGATGAATAGAAAAGTTTACACGCAACATCTAAGCAAAATTAAATGGCCAGTTTTTTTTTCAGGAGGTTTGCAAAATTCTTCTTCCCTTTACATTCTTCATGTTTTAATCTTCATACCGTTATCTTTCATTATAAAGCAATTTACTCATGTTGTAGTTTCTAATGGCACTTGCAAGTCAAAGATGTGTCTCTTGATTTTAGTAGCGCCAACTAGGGTCACGCTAGAATATGTCTTAGCTACTGATGCATCACATTTACTTGCATAACCCTTTTTTATGGTGGCGGGACACATTCACATATAGAACAGATGAAAAGCAACCGAGCCCGAACCGGGACTCAAACCTAGGATGCCTAGATCACGGGAAAGAAGAGCTACCCCTATGCCAGGATGCCACCAATTTGCTCATACTTCGACTAAATTAGTTCAAAGAATTGGATCTTAGTACACGCGTCAAAAATGAATTCGAAAAACCCTATACTCAACTAAACAGCTATCTTCATTTTTGATTCCAGATTCCAATTCCATCATTTTTAGGATCTTTGCTTTCTAATTGTTTCCCAACTTTTTTCATTCTTTCATTCATGACGAAACACCTGCCCCAAAGTAAATATCCAGATGAAATTGTTGCAATTTTCTTCTTTCTGAAATGATTTATTATTTGATAATAAAATCGTCTGCTCCACTTTTTTTTCCTATTTGGATGGGAAAAAATCAGCAGAATGCAGCGATAATAAAGTAGTTTTAGCAACTAAAGATTTGCAATAGTTAAAAGATATTCATAACAAAGGATTTATACAAATTAGTAATTTTAAAAATGCAAATATCAATTATATTATTTAAAAATGAAATATAATTTCTTTGAAACAAATATAGCATATTAATGTTCATGAAGTATAAATTCTATAAAGCGAAAAATTATGGTATTGGAAAGTTTATTATATTAGTGGAAATTTTGTATTTTTGCTTTTTTTACAGGAAAATTACTTCATAATTAGGAAATGTATTTTGAATCATTAAATAGGAAGTAAAATATGTTAATTAAATTTTATAGAAACTATTAGATAAAATTCTAAGATTTAACGATTAAACCAAATAGGGATTAATGTAAAACGATTCATAAATAAGATTTATTGTCAACATTTTAATAAACAACTTTGAATATTACAAATTTAAAGCTGATAAAACAAATTCATTTAGCAGGAGTCACTTTAAAGTTAGCATTTGTATATTCCGTTAAATCTAATACCAGTAAGTTATTATCATTATCAAAAAATTGGTGCCATCCTAGAAAATAATTATAAATTTGATAACTAGCATCTCTCTAAACACCTGAAGGTTTTACCTTCTAGAGTAATCTAAATAAACAACTTGTATCATATTCAATATCTTAATCTTGTCCCAAACATTAAAATGCTATTTTTTGCTAATTTAAAAAATAAAGATTTAAATAAAATTAAACCTTTATTACCTAACACAACTCTAAATCTCCTTTTTTATTCACGGAAAAGCAACTATGACACCATTACTTAAGCTTAGAAATATAGTCATTTAAAAAAGAATTAAAAAGGCAGCGCATCCTCTTATTGAAAGAATCGGGTAACAAAAGCTCTGATGCAAGCTTTAAAAAAGCCTTCAAAAGCAGTCAATGTGACCGAATGCTTTTGAAACCTTAAGCGAAATTCGTACTGTATCTATTACGCTCATTCAAAGATCTTTTTTCCTCGCAATTAAACTTTTTGAACATAAATAAAATCCCAAGAATAGACAGGAAGACTGTTCTCTTAAAATGCAATCTGTTTCAAAGAGTCCATATCCGGTGTTCTTTCTGAAAAAGAATTTTCTGAATTTGTTTGTATACAAAGGTCTCTCTCTCACACAGACACAAGCCGAATTCGATTGCTTTGAAAATGAAAGAAGAATTTAAATTGCTAATTAGAAGTTGCATTGCTTTATTCGTTCGTACTATGAAAAAGGAGATTTGAAGCAAGAAAGCCGAGTCTTTTTTTTCCATACAAGTTACTATTTTATAGAGAGAAATTCGTAGAATTTTGTTAAATCTTGGAAGTATTCGTAAATTAGAACATAGTTGAAATATGTTTGATACAGTTTGATTTGGAAAGAGAATATTTAAAGTCTACCTTATTTTAATTCTAAGCTATTTCAATAAATTGCTTCCGTTGTTCAAATAACGTGTTTTTAATTATTTAAGATATGCAGGACATGGAGAAATTTTGAGTTTTTAGTTTCTCGCATACTTTGTATGAAGAAAATATAGTAAACTTTGAAAAATTCGAATTTGGGGTTATGACAAATCTGCGCATTTTAGATGCCCTTAATTCGAAAAAAACATTCTTGAAAAATGTCCGTCTGATGTATTTTTGTATGTCTGGGACAAAAATAACTCAATAATACTGTGAGCTAGGCAGTTGAAATTCGGTATACGATCATTGTATAGAATTTACAGATTTTTATTAAATTTTGAGTAAAATCTGTTCAGAGGAAGTCTGTCTGTCTGGCTGTTATAATATAATTTAACACGATATCTACAAAATGAAGACAGGTAAAATTGATATACAGATTCAACATCTGCATTAGAGGTACTTGTCAAATTCTGAGGCAAATAAAACTACGGGTATATGCCTTCAAAAACATACAAACGCGATAATGCAAAGATACAATGACTTAAAAATATCAAATTTGATACGGAATTTCATGACTGTAGGTGTAATTTTTTTGACAGATTTTTGTTTTAATGGTGGAGAAAAACATGAGTAAAACATAAATTCAATTTTCTGATACTGTTAACCGCATGTCAGGAATTGATTGCCGAATATCACTCCAAGGATATTTAATAAAAATGCTAAATTCGAGAAAAGGAAATATTTCATAACTATAGTAAGCGAATTTCAGGTACGGCCTTCTCTGGCATTTCAATGTTTATTGCAGATAATGCGAGAAAGTCTTTGGAAGATCATTCCAACTGGTTTCATATAATTTTAAAAGTAATAAAGAAAATCTAAAAGTGTATTAATTTTAGTTTGTGATTTTAAAAATAGTATAAATTCAATATCGTACGACTCATGTACATGTTATTTATCTAGTTATTTATATATTTTCATGTTTATTTTTTTAAAAAAGAAGTTTATCATTTTGAATATTTTGCAGGTATTTTCGTTTAATATCTTATTAAAATACCGTATATCTACTTAAGATGTGCCATGACTGATATGATTGATAAGAAATATTCCCGCTGTAGCATCAAAAAAAATTTTTTTTTCAAAGAAAATCGAGCAACTCTATTCTATGCTTTTAAATAAAAATTTAAAGTGTTTTCAAAATACTAAAACTCCTTTTATTACCTCCCAATCATGATCATTTTTCGAAAAATTCTGCGTAATATTTTCGTGTATGTATCAGAAAAAGAACGAAACACGTTAAAATTCATTTTTGCTCAAGGTCGTAAAAAACGTCTTTTAATACCCAGCACACTTACTAATATCACCACCATCTGCGAAAGAAGGTTCCAGGTATCTCTCCCAATCGCCTTCTATAAAACCATTATTCTCCTCAACCGAACCCTTCCGCCTTAAGTCTTAAAACCCTTCGACACCAACCTTTCGGTAGGACCAGGAAGCTCGACAAGGGGCAGGAAGCGAGCGACAAGGGCATATAAAAGGAGACCCATTCTTTACCTATGGCCTGAAGGGTGGCACGGCACCTTAATTAAATGTCACGACCACCTGCTTCTGTTGACACTTTAGCATGAATATAAAATGCACCCGAATGCTCAGGATTTATCGGTATTTAAAAGTCACGGAAGGAGGATCGGCCTTCCCCTTGATTTGTGGTGTTGGTTTTTTCTTTGGTATCACCTTCTGGATTCGAAGGAAGTTATGACGTTCTTTGATTAAAATACTAATTCAAGATCAAAGGGACTGGGATGGAAGATTATGGGGAATGTTGGATCGTAAAAGGTTGGATTAGATACAAAGTGCTGGCTTTTATTTTTTTTAGAGGGGCAAAAGCTGTGGAGGTCTTAGATTATGGATATTAGTTTTTGAAATGGAAGAGTGTGGAGCTAGTATGGATATTACATTAGAATTTTTCCATTAGTCAACAAAGAAAATAAAAATAATTGGGTAAATGTTTATTATGCCATCATAGTAATTTTTTAAGAAATCAGATTTATTTTACGACAATCTACTCTTTTATTGAATTGTTCCTTTATTTTTACTTTTATCTTCATAGGCTTCTTTAAATAATTCGTTTATTTTGACTAAGATCATAAAACAAGTAAGTATATTTTATTAACAATTCTCCAGATTTGATACAATTTTCCTCTTCATCGATTCGTTTCAAAATTGCATACAGATGTAAAATGTTGCATACCAAGTTTTATTTGAATAACTGCATTGTCTCAATGAGTGTTTTAAAGAAACCTGGATAAACAGTTCTAAAGACAACCATTCATCTGATCAAAAATTTGATTGAAATCTACGATTTTACTGAAAACTACACTTCAAATATCATCTATATAGTTTCACTGTACTCGAGAAACCCTATTCACATGCACTTTGAGAGCCAAATGAACTGTATTGACGAATTTCGTCCTAAAATTTCATAAAATTCAACAATATTTGGTGTAAAGAACACGTAATACTTAGACATACAATGAACTATTCTTTCAAATAGCTCATTGTATGTCTGAGTTGCTGTGTTTGCTTTTAAAATTTTGTTTGTTTGAAGAATTCTTTTACTTTTTAAATACTGGAAGTTTTCAAACAAATCTCAAGGCAGAATTTTGTGTCTGTTATAATAATTTTATGTTTCCCAAGCGGGAAGGCAGTAAGTTAATAAATTCTTCAAACGCTTGTTGCAGAAAAAAGACAATCAAAGACCTAAGTTGGGTTGAATTTGTGATTAAAAAGACTGTATATCTGCCCAGAGCCGTTATCAGGTGGGAAGACACAAACAGGCTAATCTTAAGCTGATGTTAACTTAATTGTCGAATCAACCTGAAATTATGAGAATTATAAAATATTAAGATTGCTATGTGTTTTCTATGAGTTATTAAATGATTATTAAAAATTAGAATTTAATTAACTACTTTTATAATATATCTGTATAATTATTATATACCTATTATGAATCATTTAAAATTGACATATTTATCCAATCTATATTCTAAATACTTTAAAAGAAATGCATTAAACCCGTTGCACAAAGAGTGTCCGAATGAAAATGTTCGGAACAACACTGTGGGTATTAGTGAAGATTTTTTTTTTCAAAGTATACTCTATGGGCCTGAGCACAAAGATCCCATTGATTAACTAGCCGAAAGATTCTTATTCCCAGAACTCCTGTGGTTGTGACGAAACCGAATCCTTCACAGAATCCTTGAGTTTTTGCTGTCCGAGTTGAAGGACTTCCCTTCCAGATGTGTTTTTTTTTCAGGGGACCAAACAAATGAAAGTCCCAGGATGAAATACCCGGAATGTAGGATGGGTGGTTGAGATGCTTCTACTTGAGCTTGACCAGTTCCGCGTGTGCCACGTGTGTGAACTTAGAGAAGAGAGGGCGCGCTTTATCATAGAGCAGAACCACACCCTCAGTAATTTGTTCTTAATGGATCTGAGAGGTAATTGGAGTGTCTCTCAGTACACATTGAAGTTCATAGTTTTTCTGTGTTTGAGGAATTTAACTTTAGGAATAAATTAGATGGTGCTCTTTATAAGAGCCTTTACTCCCACTTGTGCATGCAAGTGCCCGCATGCTTTGATCCACTCCAGAGAAGCCAATCGCATCCCTAGACGTCTCACTACATTCTCTCATAGGGATATAGGAAAAATGTGAACAGTTACGTTATTACAAATTTCGTACTTTTTCATTCAAATACCCCTTGCATTATAAATTTGCTTAACTTTCTCATTAAATGACATGTCATGTTCAAGATTTACAGTACATTTATCGTTTCAAATGAAGATAAAATAAACTTGGACATCTATACTTATAATAAAGCTCAATGTGTGTGTGTGCGTGTGTGTGTGTTGGCGCTCTACAGGCCAGACCGTTGGACCTACAGCTACCAAATTTGGTACATGTATACCTTGGAGGTCAGGAATGTGCACCTCAGAGCCCTTTTTTCGAATTTTTAATTAGAATTTGAATTAATTAAAATTTAAGCGAAATTTTGACGTTTTTCCGCTATAACTTCCGAAAATATTATCGGATAAACATGATTTTAACATCAATTTAAAGATAAAAAAATTAGCTTTCTAATAGTATCAGTATTTTAACATTTAACTTAAGCTTCTATTTGTAATGAATTTTTAAAGAAGCATTTCAACTATATTTTTCAACAATATATTTCGGACAAAACAATAAAATTTAATCTGCAGGAGCACGTTACGAGTGGAAGGGGAAAAATTATCTTTTATCAATAGGTTGCCATCAGATAGATAAAAACTCAAATTAAAAAAATAAATAATTGTTGCAAATTAAACATTTAAAAATGCAATTTTCAGCACGTGTCTGCATGAAATGAAATAAATATGAAATATGTTTTTTCTTTTAAAAAAAAAGAAAAGGCAAAGAATTTTTTGTGACTTTTACAATATTATTAATTAAATAAATCAGCTTTGTTTAATAATAGAAATACATCTATAAAAAAGTCTAAATGAAGTAAATAGCTGCATAGTATGTAGCACGAGTCTATAAATGCTTTAAAAAATGAAGAATATTTAGCTTTTAATTTAAAAAGAGATGAACTTGTGATATCGGTGTTTTAATGTATAACTCAAGCTTCTATTTTTAACGAATTTTTAAAGAAATATTTTAACCATGTTTTTTTGAGCACGTGACTGGATAAAATAAAATAAAACAATGCCGGAAGTTCAAATAAAAAAAACTATCATCGCAAATCAAATCTAAAGAAATACAACTTTCAACATGTGACTGGATAAAATAACATAAATATAAAATGAGATATCTTCTAAAAAAATAAATGCAAGGCAATGGATTCTATGATCGTTTGCAATAGATATATAATTAATTCCATAAATTATCTTTATTTACAGTAAACCTGGTTGAATTTAGACAGGATATGCATTGAAATCCCGACTTAATGGCATATTTCTATAATCGTTTGTAATATCTGTATCATTAATTCAATAATTTTTCCCCTTTTTCGCTTTCTTTAAAAAACATATTTAACATTTTGGCAACATCACCGAAAAAAACATTTTTAATATTTTGGAAGCATAATCGATAAATTGTTAGAGCATTAAACTCAAAAAGTTTTTTCGAATAAAGTTACCGACTCTTTAACTACTAATAACTGAATCTTTTAACTTTAACTATTTCTTAAATTTTGGCTAATGAATATGTGATTTAATTGAAAATTTTAGAACGCATTACTCATGGCGAACCAGCTGGTCGCCAAAGGCGGCTAGTATAAAATAAGCTTGAAATGTATATACGTGTCCAACGTATTTTTGACTTGGAGTTATAATTTTGAATTAGAGTTATAAGATTGAGACTTTAATATAGTGGCTTAAACATAAAATTCTGTAATTTGATGCACTACAAAGACAAGAGAGATGAGACGTAGACGGGAAATGAATAGTCAGTGAGTTATTTTCCTCAAAACATATAACATAAACTATATACTGTTTGTTTAGTCATGAAATTTATAGTTTTCGTCGATTGTACTTCATTCACAAAGCGATTTTTTGCAGAAGGATGAACAGTTATTAAGACTTTCAATTCCGTGAATCCGAATTCATTCTATTGTTGAATATAAGTAGCTTTTTGATCTTTCTTCTCACCTCTTTTTTGAAAAAATAAACTCGTCCTGACACATGCGCGAAAATGTGGAGGATATCTGAATGCTAAAATGACCAGTGGTGATCATACGAAGCGCATTATTTCATATGCATTTGAATATATAATAATATAAAGCTTACTTAGGATTATAACTCGTGATAATTTAAAGATTATAACATTAAGCGGTGTTCTTTGCAGTAAAAAGTAATAATATACAATAAATCAAAATCTTATTCAATAATCTTACTAATGAACAAGATAAATTTATATTATGTATGTAGGCTACCAGTTTTTACAATAACAGTATCATTTTCTTTTTAGACCAAAGTTTTACTTAATAGCTCCATTCTAGACAGTTTTTTTCTAAAAACTGTTTTCGCAATTTAAAACAATAAAACCCTGAACTAGTTTTAAAAACTTCTTAAACCATATTCCCCCGTTGCAGTAATTATCGTTGTCGGCTCGACTTGGAAGATTGCTAAAAAAACACTACTCTGTATTTTTACATACACACACAGCCTTTTATTATTTTTTTGTGTCCTTTAATTTTCGTTCATACGCGAGATTAATAATTATATGTGAAAAAAAGGGATCCACTTTTCCCCTCTCAAAGTCAATTTTCATTAGCAAGCGACAACTTTCCACCCCGTCTTTTTTAATTAGCATCATCGAACACGGGGGCCTGTCGTCTGCAAACAAAGGAATAGAAGACCCACCACCACCATCTTGTAAGGTGGCTAAAAGAGGCCATGTTATTTCCTGATCATATGCGGAAGTACATCGTGCGTGAGCTATGTCACGGAACGGAAATATTTCCTTGATGTATGGCATCGGCGGTGGGAGCGTACAGAAATCGTTTTCATTAACTGGCGAAGAAACGTGATGCTACTCAATCGATATTTTCCATTGCTTTGAAACATTTGCCTATTACCTGGATGGATACGAATCTGGGTTTTTTTGTGTACACCAGTATTTTAAAATAAAACTTGAAATGTATAAAATTCAGTAATTTAATTATGCGTAATTTGGATAATTCATTTTCACCATAGTCAATTACCAGTAATTTTTATTGCAATAATAAATTTAATCAATGGATAATTTTGTGCTTGTAGGTCTTAACGGCGACCAAAAACAGTCAAGAAAAAATTTCATCTATTTGGCAATTTCAATCAATTTAGCGGTTGTTTAGATTTTTTTCATTTATTATTATTATTATTTTACATATATTTATCTATACAATATATATATATATATATATATAATATGCAAAAAATCACCAAATCGATTGAAATTGGCAAATAGGTGACATTTTTTCTTGGCGCTGTTTAATCACTGTTAAAACCAACAAGTATCGATAATCATGTTCTTAAAATTTCATGCTTTCAAAAATAGAATGATCTTGGTTGAGTACCATTGGTTTTCATTGGTAATAAGGCCACTTAATTGACAAAGCACAACTAAGATTTCTAGAAATTGGCAAGAATTTAAGCTATAACCCTGAAATAACGCCAAATTCGTGATGGTATTTCATGAAAGGCTGCATTCTCTAAAATTTATTTAGCAATAAACCGATTAAAATAACTATTGAAAATGTGCATTCTTCTAAAAAATATAGGTCAAAAATTAATCAAAAGTACTTTATTTTTCTTTAATACGAAGATAAAATAAAATAAAAACTTAACCTGCAATTTGTTTATAATAATTTCTATTAACATATATCAACATGAATTTTGGTGAGTGCGTTATTTGGTTATGTAGTTGATTACATATTTAATATTTGTTTCAAAAAGACAACAGAACGATATTCCAAATCACTTAATTAAAATTCGTTCCCTTACACTGTTCTTTAAACAATGTTAAGGCATTTTACAAGCCTTCTAACAGAAAGCTGTCAGTGATTTAAGCCTAAATTAGCATCCCTTGTTTTCACAGTAGTGCCAATTAGGGCCACGAGTTCGACTTAGCTACTTCATTCTTCACATTCGCTTTCACAATTCCTTTCTACAGGGGGGGGGGGGCACATTCACACTACTCATAGATAGAACACAGAATAACAGCCATGTCCGAATCGAGACTCAAACCTGGAACACCCAGATCTCGAGGATAACACGGTTCTTTAAACAATATAAAAGGATGTCAAACCCTTTTTCATATATCTAATACGATTCCACATTAAAAATAAATTTTTATATGAACCAACACACTTGGTTAAAATTAAATTTTTTGGAGCAAAAGCACCCCACATTTAAAATTAATACCGTATATTAAAATTTTTGATTAATCCATCCAGCTGTTTAATCAAACAAGCATTAAAGTTAAGATTTAAATCATTTAAACAGTTTTTATTTAAAAAAGAATGGTAACATAAGGTACAAAAACAATTTAAAGTGACTAAAGAATCAACTAAATATCGCATAAAATAGCTTGAAAATAAAAATTAGAGAAATTGCCAATAATCCAATTGAAAAAGTTACATTTTCAATAAAAAGTTGTAGAAATATTATTAAAAAAATTAAATTTAGATATTAAATGCAAAAAAAAAATCAATTTCTTATTCACTTTCTTTCCATGTTGGCAGTCCGATCAAATATACTTTGAATGTTCCAAACTCATAAAAATTTGGCAAATCTCACAGCTAAATCTTATCAATACTTTGAAGGCTCAAAATAATTATTTTTGAAAAATTGGCACATCTCAGAGCAAAACATCATCATTCTAGCGTGATTGTGTGATAGATTTAAGTAACGGCATTGAAAGATGACAAATACGTATATTGTAGATATTACAATATATATATAGATAGATAGATAGATAGATTGATATAGATCTTTCTTTCGTTAAATTTTATTTCTGTTTAACTGAAATCATACTTTACAAAACTTTTTTAATAAAAAGCTTATAAATGTTAAATTGAATTTTTTTTTTCATTTTATCGGAAAAATATATAATAAAGATGTTTAAAGCGAAATGAAACGAATCGTGAAGAAAAATATATAAAAAATACTAAAAGCAGAACGGACATCCTATGGACATCCCAAAATATGAGAGCATCTACGAATTTTCATACTTTTTTTATAGAAGAATAAGCAATTTTCGGGGAGCTCTTCTAGAGTTTGGTATATTTCCGACATCTCTAATGCTAACAAACCCGAGCGCTGCTTTGAGATGGTAATTCTTGCCTCTTATCAATACCTCTGGCGCATACCAACCACTTGCTCGGGATCCAAGGGTTGGACGAGCGGGATTACGGTAGAGGAATTTTTGACATCCCGGGGAAGTCTGGAATATAAAATTCAGGAAGTTTATTTTAAGCTTCTGAAAATTTTTGATGCGGCTCTGAAGTCTGGATTTGAAAGCTGTCTTGATGTTAAGCGTGTAAGATAACTATTAAATAAAATTACTGTAGTTGTTTGTCATGATTTAAAATTGAATGAATGAATTTTTTTTAATTGTGGATTAATAAAAAATTGGTTTCCCCACTCACATTAATAGTATACATTTAGAAATGCCAAAACTTTAACCACTCAACTGGAAATACTATTTTAACCTTTACTTATGCAATAAGCTCAAAAGGCCCTAATTGATAACCCTAACTCTATTCAATTGTTGAGAATATAGATCTGCAGCAAATGTTCATTTTGTTACATGTTTTGAAACGAAAGCGCACTGAATCTAAGCGACATGTTCGACATATTTAAACTTTATTTATAAAATTTCATGCAAAACCAGTGGCAGTAGTCTCTCCAAAATTTTCTTGAAAAACTCCTTAATTAAACTTACTATGCCAAGGACTTACACGACATTCGAAATAATTACTTTTGGAATGAATTTTTTTTTACCGAAGCTATCGCGTGATTCCTGTCGAGTGTTTTGACTTTCAATCCCTGGCATGCGTTAATAGACGAATTTGTGTTTTATATGTGCTTATCACATGTTTCAGAAAATAAAGAAATAAATTTTCTCCTTTGATAGATTTAACACTAAATTTGACAGATGTATGTACTATCACTATAGATGTTAAATCTGTGTACTCAATTATATCCATCTAGCGTTCTTCGTTTTGCAATTATCGTGTTAACTTATACTCGAATAGTTAGATAGACGAACTTCCTTTGAAGATATTTCACTCAAAATGTGATAAAATCAGCCGATTTGGTATAAAGCCAGCATACCAGATTTCAACCGTCTAGCTCAACCCATTTTTTGAGTTGTATTTGTCACAGATGGTCAGACATATTCAAAAAAAAAAAAATACGAACTTGAAAAAAAGGAGAAAGATTCGGAAATTCCTCAAAATCTGTTCGAATCTTTTGAGAATTACTGTACATTATCTATACTTATACGAGAAAATATTAAAATCTTTATCGAAATTAGGATGTTTGTGAGGGATAGACTGCCATTGATCATGTACCCTTATGTTATACCTTAAGCTGTGATCAAGTTCTAAACATAGGTGGAACACAGCTGTAAGAGGTCATGAGGTCGCAAAGTCTTTGTAGGAAATATTAAGTCGTATATTTCAATTTTTTACAGAAGTATTATTGCTATTGTCATCTTTTTCAAAGAATTGCTTTAAAATTTTCTTCTGCAAGTCTTGTAAGGTTGCGACTTTCAGATATTTTTGTATGTCTTTATTCTTGACAAACCGGGCCCCATTTCTGATTTAACTAAAAATTACGGAACTTATCCAATTATATTTAAAAAAGAACACATTTATTGAAAATTTAAACTTATAATAACTCATGAAAAAAGTATTAAAGTGTTCTTGATTTTCATGAATTTTATGAATTCAAAAGTTTATATCTTTTTTATAAATTTGAATCCTTTTGGTAGAAAAGATTTTTTTTATCTAAGTTCAGTTTTAATGCAAAATTTTTAATATGCTCTGCAATTCTGAAATCATTTAGAAGGACAACATTCATTCATTAACAAATGAAAATGATGAGGTTTCAACTTCGGTAATATTATTAATTACTAAAGTAAGAAGCAATGTTCATCTTAAAATTTCAAGCCCCCAAGAATTTAGAGTGTTCGTCTGTAGATTATAAGTGTAAAAAGAAAACACTGCTTTAAATTTTTGAGATATTTCATCCAAACTACGATATTTTATTTACGTCAATAAGAACTGCAGATCTCAGGATGTTTTTTTTTTTCGATTTAATGCAACAAATAAATATTAATTTGTACGACTTTTATTGAAAAATTCACCAAATCTCTACACAAAAGATAAAAACTACTAAGAATAATAGAAACACAATCTATCACGTGATCAATTTCATTTCCATTACCGATGAACGAAGAAAAAAGAAAGAAAACAAATGCTTTTGTATGTACTAGAAACTTTTTTTTTTTTTGCTGTTTTTTTTTTTTTTCATAAGTCGTTCTCTACTATTACCTGATCTTTTTGAGATTTTTTTGTTTTCTTTTGTTTTCTTTTCAGAGTAAAAGAGAAAGCATTTTCCAAACCCCGTAATTGCTATTTTTGGAACTATTAGCTTAGTCTAGCGGAGTTTAGCAATTTTGTTGCTAAAAGAGTTTTCTTGATACGGCTACTTTTTCAGATTTTCTACACAACAAAAGTTTTTTTCTTTGATTTTATTGAATTGTTTATCTGAAGTTAATTTGTTTTATTCTGAATTAATTATTAGTTGGGGTATTTTTCTGCTCAGTTTTTTATCTCAGCTGTTTATAAGTAAATTAATATAAATTTAAAAGTAATTATAAAATAGAGTAATAGAGATCAAATAATAAAAAATGAAAAGGTTTATTAAATATTTTCTTTAAATTAGCCTCAAAGTTTACTGTGAAAGTGTTCTCTAATTTCAAACATCGTAGGTAACAAAAACTTTAACTAAAAACTTTAGTCAAATGTTATAATATGCCAGATTTCCAATCCCTTCTTCCAAGAACATTTCCGCTTGTGATGTTAGATAAAAATTTACGTTCTTTTAGTTTAGAATTTAGAATTTTATGCGATTATTTCAGAATATAAAACAGAGATATCTGATGATATTTCATATATCATTTCATATTGTTTTTGTACTTGTATACAGCTGACCATCCCGCTACCACTGAACGTAGCAGTATCGACAGGATATATCTGATGACTATTCAAACTAGCGATTTTGGCATGCTGATTGATCAATTAATTGCTTAAAACGATTTTAAATTGATTAGTTCGTTAAACAAGATCTGTAGAAAAAGTCTTGCGTCTCATTTCTCAGAGAATGCAATTCAGAACCAACTGATTTCCATCTGTTCCTTGAATTCGAGAATTGGCTAAGATGGAAAAATAATAATTGCAGGTAGATGAAAGATTTCAAATAAGTATTAAAAATTTATTTCATATCATTGGGGGATAGGATGAGGGAATAAGAAATTTGATCCATGAATATAACTATCCCTAAATTTTTAAGGCAACTGTATCAAAAAATTTTTCTTAGGCATCAGAATATGTGTGTTTTGATGACTATGGTGACTATGAACCATAAGGCCAGATTAGCGTGTAATAAATTTATTTTCATTTTAAAACATAAAAATGTTAAGGCCTTCAAGCTGTACTTTGGGTGAGTGCTTATACGCGTGTCGATGCGATTCGAAAGTAGAGAGAGTGAGTGAAAATACGTTGCGAACCTAAAACACCCGAGTGGGATGATAGTGTACCCAGACTGTCACACTTAGGCGAACAGCAACAGCAATTCACAATTTCTGGTTTATATTTGAAAGCTTGATATTCCCTATATAGCATAGTCCGACTTGATTAACACGTTGCCTTACACATTTAATTTGATTGTGGTGCTCCGAAACAACTTTTTTCCAATTTTTTATGGCTTCCATGTGAATTTGAGAGTTAGTCGTATATTTCTAAGCAAAAAGTATCACACTTAGACTCTGTTTTTCTATGAAAACTCTCAACGGCTGCAACCGTCATTTGCTCATCACCACATACATTTTTTCTCTTACAAGAGCAAATAATGGTTATAATCGTCTTTTGCCCACATATCGCAGAAAATCGGACAGCTGTAGTCACCATTTGCGGCAACGAGTTAACTCATTTATCATGATTTATTACGAAAATATTACGCCTTTGTCCACCTTCATGGAGAACTCTTTCATAGCTTCTTTGAACTGAACTAGAGAGGATAACAAAATAATAATTGAAAATAGATAAGTTTTTAAGGAGCGTTAAGGTTGATAGGAAAGAAAATAGGGAAATAAAGATTTTGATCTATCAATATGACAAATCATTGAATCTTCTGCACGATCATATCGAAAAGTAGCAATGATCGTACATAACTTTCGGTAATATATTCATTTTTGCTCCATTGGACTACTTGAAAAGAAACGGAAATCTTACTTTAAATTATTTGGTCACAATAAAAAAATGGTTGAAAGATAAAACTGTGCTTTCATACCCACAACTGTTTATTTCACTTCTTGAACTTGTCTCTTTAATAGAGACTAAAACTTAGCCTGAATTTAACTTTTTCAGAAGAAATTCTAGCTGAAGAACCTACCCGAAATTTCTAGAAGTGCCAAATTAAACTAAAACAAATACATGACAAACCAAAGTCCTTTTCACGGCTATTCCCTCCCCCTCAATTTCAGAAGTGAGGAGTTCCAACATGATCTTAAATGGCAGGGAAGAGTTAAGACAATTGCCACCGGTTAATTTTCGAAGGAGTTGGGGGGAGGGGAAGTGAATGTTGATGCGCTCTGGCGGTGATCATGAATATTCATGCATTTCTAACTGAATGAACGAGACGCCCGAGTGTCTGACCAGATGTCTTAATTCGGGGACAGTCGACGTCCGACTCGCGTGGCGTCGGATGTCATCGGTTAGAGCGGTCTGACAGCTCCGGAAGTGATTAAAAGTTAAAAAGATTGTTTTTAAAAAAGGCTGAAGGACTTAGTGAGAATACTTGCCATGAAGTCTTTGATGGGCAGCATTAATTATTTAGCGGAGGTGTAGTTTTTCATGGAAAAAAGAATGTCTTGACATTGTCAAGTGAAAATTCTTCTGTGGAATTTGAGATATATTTGAAATGATTAAAATAATGATTGTTCTCTAATGATACTGATTCTCCCTCAAATTTCTTTCTTTCTGTGTTTTATTTATATTTGTTCATTTACTATGCAGTTAATGAAATTCCAAGTTTGTTGGACACCTTTCTTCTCAAATTAAAGGTGTTTATCCATTTGATTATAGATGACAGGAACTAAATTTTTCTTTATTTTCACATGATCCTAAGCATGATGTCTCTTCTAATATAAAATGCACTCGTCGTCGTTGACTTGTAGGTTCATTTTCAAGTCCATTTTAAATTCTTTTTTTAACCATAAGACTGCCCCAAAAAGACAAATGGACTGATTAATTCAATGTTACATGAGGAGTTCCAACATGATCTTAAATTTACAGAAGAATTAAGACAATTGCTATCGGTTAATTTTTGAAGGACCAACAGCCATTGGTGGCCATATGATCTGCCTGAATTATTGGCCTTATTTATATGCAAAGTTTCATGTTCAGGATTCACATAACAGAATTAGATAACGGTGGCCTGATGGTAAGGTTTCGACTTCGGAACCGGAGGATTGCAGGTTCGAGGCCCGATTCCACCGAATTGGGTCTGGTGCACGTTAAATCCGTACTTAGCCAAACGTCCTTCCGCTGGTGTGATGTGGAAGTTTGGAAAGGGGGGGTTGCCAGCTCGGGTGTCGTTTTCGTCATCTGACCGCGGTTTAAAATTACGAGGTACATCACAAAATAGCCCTAGTGTTGCTCCAAAACGGGACGTTAATATAACTAGCTACTAGTTACCTACTTCACTAGCTACCTTTGATAATCATCTGGTTTGCCAGAGATTATGGGTTGGGTTTAAATTTCATTAAATATCTTGTATTGATGTTCATGAATCCTTCTGCCAAGCAGTATTAAAATGTGATATTAAAGTTGTTTCAGTACTTTTATTATAAAAACTTTGTTTCTTGTTCTGCATAGGATTTTTTAAGGTGTCAATTCCCCTGACCTCATACTGCCATTAGAAATGTATGTACTTTTTAAAATTGCATGTGGGCTTATTTATACTCGCCCCAAAAGACTCCAAACATTACTCAGTAAAACCTCTAGATTCAAACCAAAGAAAAACATTTTGCACCAATTGTTCGCCATGTAGTTAAAACAAATTATAATTCCAAGCACTTGATTCTCCTGTGTAGAACTCTGAAAATAATAATCTGAGTACTTGGGGCTTTAACAGAATTGTCTAAGACACCACTTACAACTTATGCGGATATAAAACATTTATTAGAGCACATACGAAAATGTTTGAGTAGATTTATTAATGTAGTAGATTTTAGTAAAAACATTTCAAATTTTGATGGTCATACTTCCCCTGAGAGAAATGCGTTCCTAATTTCATAGTAATTTACAAATTTATTTAAAGATCATATACCCAACGTCATCTCTCTAGCTTGAAGTGTTTTTAATTATTGGGTAAAGCATTTTTTAATTATTGTGAAAAGCGTTTTAATTATTAAGAGAAACATTTTTAATTATTTACCAGGCATTTTTAATTTTTTTGAATGATTGTGTTTATCAATAGGCAAACTTAATTTCGAAAATGAATTTTTCATATTTAGATATTTTTGAACCATGAAACATTTCGAAATACGATGGACGAACTTTCTAATTGTTACATTATATTTTCTTTGTATAAATTATATACAACAAAGCAAAAAGTAACATCAACTGCTTTTGATTTCCATAAACTTCTGTACCTCGTGAAATCTGTTCCCCAGGCATCAACTCCCTCCCCATAAAGCACACGTTTGGAACAAGAAAATAAAGCACTCACTCCTTCATCAAAAATCGATTAAAATTCTCTTAAAAATTATTAAAAGCAGCCGCCCCATTGCGAAGAAGAGTTCCGATAGGCTAAATCAGACATGCTTTTGAAAGCAGACAAAAGCTCTTCCGTGGCATAAGAGACTTTCATTCTTTTCGGGCCGTACTTTTGTAGTTTCGGGGGAAATTTCTTGAGGGAGAAGGGGGAAAAAACTTTCTCGCTAGACTTCTCTGGTGCTGTCAATATTTGCTCTCAGCCAGATCAAACACCGTGGTCTGCTCAAAATTCAAGCTCCGCTGTACCGACGTTTAGGTTTGTAGACGAGCTTTGGCGATGGGATATAGGCGCCAATGGAGAAGACAGATTGATGGAGCGTAAATTGTAGGATATCGTAGTTAAAAAGAAAACGAGGAAGTAAATTCTAATTTTATTAATGTGATTTGGCACTTCCATGGATGAAAATTCTCTTTATATCAAAGCGTTTTAAGGAATTTTGTATTTTCAATAGAGCTTTTGTTTTTATACACCGTAACCATATTAGAAATAAATATTAAGTTTAAATTTAAAAATTGAACGGAAAAGAAATGATAAATTCAGCGTTTCGAATTTTTCAAAGGTATCTTCAGGGATTTAAATCAAAGATTTGTTTCTATGAGGGTCCAAGTACTGACCATTCGTGACCCAAAAATTTCAAGATATTTTTATCTTAAATCAAAGACAATAAATTACACAAATACCTGGCAAATATTATTTCAAAATTCAAATTTAAGTAATACCACAGCAAAATTAAATCAAATCGAATTGTAATAAGACTATTAAACAATAAAACCAAAAAACATTAATAAAATGCAAAAGCAAAAACATACCAGTTATAAGTTAAAAACCATAAAACTTTGGTTGATAAGTTTCTTTAGTACATCTTCTAATATTTCTAAGCCTTGAAAAAATTTTAATTAAGGTAGTTGATTACTTGAAAACTGGATTCTTGTCCCGAATAATAAACACCAAGTCGTCTCAAGAGACCGGCTTATTCACAAGGCATAGTGGTCACATTTGATTTCAGATAAATCCTTTAAACCAACCTCAGGTCCGCTATACCACTAAATTGTTGGCCATTAAATTTTAATTATTTTACTTATTGTGTAGCCTAACCTTTCTGACGGAAGCAGTCTCATAGCATTGTAGCTCTGTTAAAAATTTAATTATCCAATTCATCTATCTTCTGAATTTCGAGAAACTGCGATTTGACGTTTCTATTTGTCTAATAATCTACTCGTGCAATAAACAAAATCCTTTTTTAGTTAAACAACAGAAAACTCTCGAGTGATTGAAATATTTAAACAATGAAAACGACTTTCAGTGCAACAATGTAATAATCTATTATTGGAAATTAGGTAACATAAATACATTTGAAAAATTGCCAAAATGTTGAGAAAAATCGCATGACTATTAAGTCGGAATCAATAAACAAAATTTTCAAAAAGTTTTGAAAATAATATTTTCATAAAATATTGATAAGAGCTTCCAATGCTATTGTTGGGAAATTCACAAATTCAGCTTAATATTTAATTAAGATGTTAACTGAATTTTTTTTAAAAAGATCCGAAGTATGCACTTCCAATTTCAAGATACATGGGAACCAATTTCATAGCTGAAAGTTAAACCTTCAGACTTGTTGAAATACAACACACAAGCACACATCTTTATTATAAGCAAAGATAGATAACAAAGAGATGAAAGGTTTTCTTTTTAAAATCCTTTAAATTTTGTTATTTAGGGACCTGCATATGCTTTTATTCTTATATTAGTTTGAATGTTATTTTTTAACCTTAAAATATTCTAAATTATGATTAAAAAAAATTACAAAAAACCTAATAAGTCTAACCTTTTTGCATATTTTTTACTTAAATTTGATGCAATAATAATTTCTTGCTATGTTTCAGCAATTACTTATCAGCAGTGTAAACAGGATACAAATAATTAGAAAGAGCAAAAGCTTCTTCTTCTGAATTGTATGTCTTTTAGTTTAAAAAAACCATATTTCAGCCAATTTTTAAAACTTTTTTGGCCTTAATTGATATATTTATGCTCCATTGTTAATTTTTATTATAAATTTATTACAATAATTTCAAAACATAAGTAAATATCGTGGAACATCTTTTAAAAGAATATTCCGAATGATTTATAATTATTCGAAGATCAATATCATTTTTACTCGAAGAACTGAAATTTAAAAAAAGCTTTCAAAGTAACTTAGATAAGTTTTACATAAAAATATTGAACATTAAATTCGAAAAATTGTGGCATTTAAAAGGTGTGTGTGTGTGTGTGTGTGTGTGTGTGTGTGTGTGTGTGTGTGTGTGTGTGTGTGTGTGTGTGTGCGCGTGCGTGCGTGCGTGCTAGCATTATTTTTACTCTTAGCTTTCATTATATTGAATAAATTGCCAACAGACAAAAACTGCTTTTGAATAAGGTTGTAGCAAGCGAGTAAATAAACACAGTAATTGAAATAACGAAAATAATTTCGGGAAATATGCTTAATTTTTTTTTGGAAAATCCTCTCGACAAGCTGGAAAACAGAGGTAGATACATTCCTTTATATCTGGCAACAAAAAATTATTGATGTTAGAAACAACCAAAATTACAGCATGAAAGTCATTTTTCATCCCCTAACTTCCAAGATATTGAAGTTAGCGAAAAACTTTAAGTACAAAAGTTGTTCGTCTTAATAAGGTGCTAATTTAGCTTATCAGATTTATTTTTTTCAATCTTCAATGTTAAGAAAGTTATACCAAAATAAAAATTTCAGTCCCCCATCATTTCTACCTCCCTTGAGCAAGATATGACCTATATCAGAACTCGTTCGATATTTTTACCTTTATAACAACATATTCAAAGCCAGTTAAAATCCAAACAAAGTTAATATAGTTATATTATTCTCAAGATAACATGGGAAAACGTTATACATATATGATATAAACTTTTGAACGAAAGGTGGTTTCATTTTAGGTACCATGATCGGTGAAGAACTGAAGAAATTTTCTCTAAATTCTGCCATGAGAACTGTTGCAATAGGTAATCTTCCTTTAAGAATTTACCTAAAAATTATTAAAATCTGATAAAGCACTGCAAGTATATAAAACTAGATTACCGAAAAGACAATTTTTTATAATTTTTCCCTTGAAAAATAATATTTGAGCGTCAAAATGTTCTGAAAATCCTGAGGAGCAACGTGAAAATATTGATTATTTTTTTGTTTAAAATCCAATTAAAGATTTAGTAAAAACAATTTTTTATACAGCATCTATGCTCAAAAATCAAATACATATCAAGTTTGGCTCTGTAGAATAAATGATATAGGAATTTGTGCGAATTTTCTCATTAAACAAGTCGCATTTATAGATAGTCTATGAATATTATGATCGTAAAATATCTCATGGAATTTTCAATTAGTGCTTACATGATCTCTATATTCTGACTTAGATTAATGGACTCAGACCATGCCAAGTCGCAAACACATGACAAATATAATTGAGCATGTACTCTAACTACAATTTGCCTTAGAGTTTTCCTCAAACGAAACGTTAAAGAAGTTTAATAAGCTGCGATGCATTCCACATGTTTCATGTGAGCATATTGCTACGGATTAATGCATTATGTAGCCCTAGATAGTGTCAATTTTTGATCCTACTATAAGTAAAATAATCAATTTAAGTTTAGATTTCGCTAAAATTTTAATTCAATCAACAAATAATGTTTTATGTTAACTAGTGTTTAAGAGTTGTTTTTGGTGTCACTGTGTTATTTAAAAATGACAAACGCCTACTAGCTTAAATAAAATTATATTTAAGATTTAATTAGTTATATTCACAAACGATTTAATGTAGTCCATTTAATATAAAACAGTTAAGGCAAATTCTAACTATTCTATATTTTTGACGATTAATGGTTGACTACTTGTTTTCCTCAATAGCCATTAGTGGGCTGGCATTTTACTTGTTACATTGAATAATTGTTTTTATTTATATCTCACATATTTTTATTTATTTATTACTTCTCAAAACTGGCATCCATTTTGTAAAAAATATCACTAAATGAGGATTTATGTTAATTAAGGGTTAAGAATTATTTTTGACTTAAGTGAGTCATTTAATAATGACTGACTCTGGCAAAGTCGAAGGAAATTACATTTAAAATCGCAAGAGCTACAGCCATAAACAATTTGATAGAACAGAGTTAACAGGTAAAATAATTTAGACAAATCCTATTGACGCTGTATTTTTGACGGTTAGGGGTTGAATACTTGCTTCTCTCAATAGCCATTAGAGGATTATCTTTTTATTTTTACAGTGGTTTAATTGTTTTCATTCAACTGACTGCGACAAAAAATTTTTTTATTTATTTATTATATCTTAAGACTGGCAACCGTTATGTAAAAAATATCACTAAAATAAAATTCCATATTAGGGGACAACAGCCAATGTTGGTATAAATCCCAATATCTTACTTCTTTCAAGTTTCAAAATGTTATATTTATAAATACTGAAATAACAATCTAAATAAAATATGCCTTATTTGAATCAAATCAATTATACTTTATAAAGTTTAACATATTAATATATAATTACATATAATTACTATTTTACTAATTTATTTATTTATAAACAAAAAATGTTGTTTCTGATCAATCTACTTGTAGTCCCACTTCAAGTTAGCTGGTCTTTGTCTAATCTACCTAATCAGAAATCTGTCTCAGTGAGAAAAAAAAATTAGTAGTAGTATTACTTTCAAAAGCCTCAATTTGGCGAAATAAGAAATTTCATTTCCAGAGATGGCGTGCCAAATATGTCACCCTTCTCAGTAACGCGTATTACACAGCTGGGGGCCCAAATTATCCAGGGACTTTAAAATTCAACTCCCGAGCCATTCGGCGCACATACATAATCTCAAGAATCAGCCTCCGCACACACTGACACACAAAAGCTATTGTGCCCTCTCTCCGTAAACATCGCCTATTCAATTTCGCCCAAGATATAACACCATCGCCAACAATTCCATTGAAAACACTGTTTGCCCAAAGAAATTCACTGGCGCGCTAATGCCTCGAAAAACGCTAATTACTTGGTTGGATCCAAAAGACTTGGCTAATAATAAACAGCGCTGAATGACTCGGGAGATTCATTTCAATAGCTCCGCTTTTGGATAAATATACATTTTTCTCTTTCTTTTTTCTTTCCCTTTCTTTTCTTTCTCATGGTAGCTGGTCCTCCAGTAGCGGAACTCGATGGTATTAAATAGCATATTGCGGGAGATGGAGTAATTTGCATATTTCAATTTAATCGCTGTAGCCCGTTTTTCCAATCACGTTTCGGGGCACAACGACATTAAGGGATGTGTTTTTGGATGGATAGTTTTGGACAGCTGAAGAGTAAAAAGAGTTAATTGTTTCCTACAGATTGGGTTTTTAAATCATCCAGACATGGAATAGTGGACTGGTAACGTGCATGACAATCTGGATTTGGGTTTTCTTTTCCGTTTGGTCACATGGCGTTAAGTTTAAGTTATTATCTCGTGCTAGAATTGGCAATTTTGAAAAAGCATTCTAGTGAAGAAAAGGGGGAGAAAAACTAGAACTAATTAAATTGAGAGTCGGAATATATTTTAATTTTTTGACGATATTAAACTGGATGAATTAAAAACCATTTGACTGAGTACAGAAAAACTTATTTTTAATGTTAAGAAATCGAAATAATTTGTGTTTAATTTAGCATTCTACAAATTTTGTCATTCCAAGATGATGGGATTTCAATCGTTTACATTTAAACTGAAGATAAATAAGAAGCATAAGTAAATAACTATTGATGGGGGAAAATGCATTTGTAAAACTAGCTAAATATACTCTTTAGATTATATCCTTTTATTAATTTCTCGTATACCTTGTATAGATAAAGTATAGTAATTTGCAAAGTTTTTTTACTAGAATTTTTTATAAATCTCTACGTTTTAGACCATTAAGATTGGAAAACTATTCCTTTGTCTGTGGCAAAGATAAAACAAAATTGCATTGAGTTACAAGGGTGAAATTTAGTAATGGTCTTTACAAAAATTTGTAAATCGTTCAAAAAGTTTGAGTAAATGTTCAAAGACAGCCCATCTGTCTGATTTTGAATTAACAAGATAGTTACATAACAAAGAGAATTCCATACATAAAATTATGTACACAGATTTAATATCTATAGTTAAGACACTTTGCAAAATTTGAACCGAAAACAATAATGGGTCGACTGTCTGTACTTTCAGAAACATGTAAACGCAATAATTCCAAAACTACGATTCAAAAGTATAAAATTTTTATATGCCATTTTGTGACTACAAGTGCAGTTTCGTGTCAAATTTTTGTTTCAATCAGTTTAAAATCTCATATTAGATTTTTGGATACTATTCATTCATGCTAGGAATTAACGCCAAATAACTCGCCAAAAATGATACCATAGTTTTAGTAAAAATTCTAAATCCAGGCTTAAGTTAATATTTTATAACAATTTTTTCCTAATGGTCATGTAAAGTGTTCTCTAGCATGAGAAGTTCATTACAGTGTATGCAAGAATATTTTGGGCAGACCTTTCCCTCTGGTTTTATGAGCAACTAATTCTAAAATAGTAGTACCCAATTGTTTTTATTAAAATATTGTGCCAATAAGAATAATTTATTTCCGTTTAAATGTTGCAGCTATGTTAAGCTATCTTATTTCCGCCAAATATTAAGGACATATTATGTCGTTAGCTTTAGAATGTGGAAGATGAAATGTATTCCCTGATTCTGACGTGACAGTTGATTTTGCAGACTCTGAGTCTGATTGCATTGATAAATATGAAGAGTGGTCAAACAGGGGATAATAAAAACCATAGTTAATAAAATAAAAAATAATAATTGAAATACAATTTAATTTGTTGAAGTAAAGTTTTGACTGTTCAAAGGTACACACTTAAAAGTCATCGAAAAATTGAATTCTTTTTTGCATTATAGTTAACAGAAGAGACAAGGATCTTAGTTTTAACAACTTCTTCCCGAAAAGATGTTAATTACAATACTTCAGCACGCTATAAAAAAATAATATTAAATCAACAATATCGATTAACAAAAGTAAATTGGTTCAGAATTCTTATATTCGTTTGGTTTCAAAACACGTTTTTTTTAAACTGTAATGTAATTCAAAACTAATATATATTCAGGCGATGCCATAATTACAATAAGATCATTCGATATTTATTTCAGAAAATATCTTCTTGATTTAGATATTCGTTTGAGTACTGGTCCAATGCCTAGCTAAAGTGGCCTTCTTAAATCTTGCGGAATTAAACTAAAAAGCTCTTTTTAAATTTGGCTATGGAAATCATTTAGAATAAGGAATAGGGGTGAATTATTAAAAACTTTGACTTATTTTGATTTTACATTAAGAGACTAAGCAAATCATCAGCTCAGCCTATCTCAAAGTAGATTGTATGAGACAATCTAATTATGACTTTATGTCACGTTTCTCTTTAGATGCGAATTATTTTTAAATTGATTTTTAATATCATTTTAACTACATTATAGGTATATAAATTAATTCTAACAGTCCAGTCAAATAATTTCGCTCTTGTTCCGTTATATAGTTAAAAAAAATCTCTAAATATCTGTTTAGAATGCTTAATTTTCTTTAAATTTTCATTAGCTTTTATCAACTATGTTATCCAGGGACAAAGAATAATGAGAAAAGGATATCATAATAAGGGAAAATAATTTGCTGAAAAACTCAAAAAGAAATTGTATTAACAGTTCTCACCTTTAAAAAATGGGAGTTGATTTTGTTCCAATCTTGCCATGAAATGGATTTGTTAAATTCAGTGAAATACAATTAAAAATTAATTACATATTATTTTCTTTTTAAGAAATAATTTCAAGAGCTATTTCCAGATTGATTCTAGAAGTGTTGGAAACTCGTTTCCTGGTAACTTGGCAATTGTTTCCTGGAAATTTAATGAAAGATGTATGTGCATAGTAAACACGCAAGAATCTTAAGTCCAAAATCTCAAAACATGAAAACTCTTTCTCTTACTTTGAAATAATAATTTATAACCTCAATAAATGGGAAGCTATCAATTGAAAAAAGTAGTCAACAATCATACTGATTGATTTTACAGGACTAAATCTAATCACTTCCCAAGATTCCACGCTGATTTTGTTTCGTTTCAAGCTGTTGGCAGTGCAATAAATCAAGCAAATGCAGTCTTGTGTAGCCAACTCGCCAAAGAAACTTTAATTCCGGCGTGCAGGTATGTGACAGCGCTAATACATCACGAGTGCAACTGTTGTTTCAAACTTCGTGGCTGTCACCTTACCCCTGAGGGGCACTTCAGATTGAGCGTGCCTTTATCAGCGTTGCAATCTAAATGACTCCGCTGGCAGTTTATGAGATGGCCAATCCAAATATCTCTCACGGCCCTAATGATGGTCCCTGGCTATCACGGCAGGCCCAATCAATTCTCATGACACTTTTTGAAGCATAAATAACCCCCAGATGAGTGGCCCTTTCACTTCCAGACTAGATCAGATGGATGTCCGGCTTGATATTCCAAAATTTTATATTTATAAATGAAAATATTGTTTTTGAAATTTTAGATTAGTTCATATGTTAGATCATTTTGATAAATTGCCTTGAATTTCTGTATTCAGTTACTTGTTAGAAATTTGAAGTAAGTCTGGTTTGTATGAAATATACATGTAAGTTCATTCAACAATTTAAAATATTAATATTACAATTTAACTTTTAATAAAAATTTTAATATTTGATTTTTAGTAATATTTGAATAGGCTACGCTTTCTATTTACATGTGCACTAACAACTATTTAATTATATAGCTTTTATTTTCATTAATTTATTTACTTATTAATTTTATATAATAAATATAACAGAAAAATTCCAAAAATCTCAAAATGATCACCAGATGCTGCTATTCATAGAAAACTAATATTTACTTAAAATTAATTGAAAATTTTATTCTAGCAAGAGTGAATAACGCCTTAAATTATGCACGTATGTAGATCTGGAAATTAGTGAAAAATCCACTACAAAATATCTGGTTTTCAAAAATAAAAGAATTCAAATTAAAGAAAAGAAGTAAAAATAAGATTTCTTTTTAAATCATTGGCAAATAGGGATATCAGCTATATTATTAATGCAAAATTATTTTTATTAATACAAAGTGGTAATTTTTATAAGTTCACTCTTACTATTTTAGCATGCATATCATCGAAATAAATTATTATTTCTTCACCAATTCAATAGCCATAATCCGTATCGAAAAGAATTGAATGTATATGAGGAATGAATCAGAATACAAATATTTTAGACCAATTCTGATATACATTATCACAAGCAGCTAAAAAAATTACATGAATGAAAATAAAATAAGAATTTAAAAATGTTATATCATTAATATTTGTAATAAGTAACTTTTTATTAATGATGTAAAAGTATTCCGAAACTAAGATTCATTAAACAATTTTAAAAAGAAGCGATTATTAGTAAAACTTTTTTGTACATAATGATGAAAAGTTCTTTGATTATTTTTTAACATAATTGTCAACTTTATTAAAGTATTTATCATGCCAGGACACCTTTTTTTGTATGTTTTCATTGTAGAAATCCGAAGCGATGATGAAAATGTGCATGAGAAATCTCATTAATAGTGTCATCAAGTGAACCATTGACAGTGTCTTGATGGTAAATCATCATCAATCGGACACAGTGGACATTTCTAATTATATTTTTTATGTAGACTTCTGAAATTTGTCTGTGAATTTGAGCTATCTGAGTGTTCTTAACTTTCAGACAATTTATGACCGAACGTTACTCGCATGCAAAAGAGTATTCAATTTTTTAAAGACATTATGAACGAGCGCTCTATATGCAGCCGATTCAATACAACAATTTGAACGTTCAGTATGCAACTGAAGCAATACAACATTTTGAATGCTCGGTATGCAGCCGAGGAAAATAACATTTTGAATGCCCACTATGCATTCAATGGGAGATAGCAATTAAGATGCCCAATATGCAGTCAACGCGATAAACTTTTAGCATTCAGTATGCAACTAACATAACGCAACATTTTGAACTCTCAGTACGTAGCCGATGAAATATACTCAGACATCTAGGCAGATTTCTAACATTTGTCAGTGTATCAGTAGATTCAATCGTATGAAATAACAAACGTAGAGCTTCGTACGCAAAAATTGGAAACGGAATTTAGTGCCAGTGCTTCATATTCTAAGAATAGAGGCAAATTCCAAATATTAAAGCTTGACTTTTTCTCCTGGCATGTGGTTAAACGAATAAAGTATATTTTTACATTGTGATGTTAACTTTCGTCTTACATTTTATTTGAAAAAGTCTCAATTCCGACTTTAATCTTATTTGAACGAATTTAACTTCAAAATGAAAATTTAAAGTAAACGTTTTCTTGAATTCCAATTTATTTCTTTTTGTCTAATCGAAACAATTACTGAAAATCTGTACTTAATTATCTTCTTTTGGAAAAACTTTGCAGACATGTTAGATATTATTTAGAAATAGAAAAAATCGATTTTTTTGAAAGAAAAATATATTTCTCTTTCATCTAGTCTGAATAAGATGTTAAGCCACATGATGATGTTATTTTATAGAAATGAAAAACCCTTCATTTGAATTTCGGAATGTATAGCTTGTTCTGAATCAGTAGAAACGTATATTTTTAATCATGGAGCAATACATATCTTTATGAAAATTTCTATCTAAAATTTTTCAACATCAGATTGAATTTTGAAGACACTGTATTTAATATTTGCAGAGGTTTTACTGAGTAATACAACGATAACATATCGGAATGTTTTTCCCATTTGATTAATATATTTTAAAGGAATTTGACTACTCAACAGAAATAAAAAGATACAAAATTCAACCAAAACTTGATGAGGAAGTCTTCGAAAACTTGTATATAGAACTTGATTAAATTTTTCAACATATCAGCGCATGATAATAATAAAAAAATATTTCAGCTACTCAAAAAAAGTTAAATAAGAGCTTTTATATTCCATTCTGCTTTCATCTTTTTCCCCTGCACAGTTCTTGGAAAAAACAGAATTCAATCTGCAGATTCAAACTTGATCTATATCAAGCCAAGTAACTCGAAATAGCTTACAAAATCCGAAGTCTTTTTTCATACTTATTTTCCTCTAGTACCCATTCTAAAATAAATTATTTTATATATTTACCGCAAGATTTCATTCTTGCGAAACTGTTTTCATTTCATTTCCTGCTCGTTTTTCAATCTTGAATATTCCAAACAGTAGATTAAAAGCGAATCAGGAAAATATATTCTGAAGCAGGACAACTTTTTCCCCCTTCTTCGCTGTGACCGCCACAACTCCAGGACGTCAGCGCGGAAACAGGATCCAGGAGAATCTCAAACTGAATCTATTTCCGGAAAATTTAATCCCTTCTCTTGGCAAATTCAAGAATGTCGGAATGAAAATATCGCCATCTCCGGCACATCCCCCTTACCACTCTTTTTTTTTTATTTACAAAAGCATGGAGTGTCTACTCTACTGTGTATGTCACCGTTATTAGGCTCATATCTTCCCCTAGTGAACATTTTTTAATCTTAAAAATCCCTTCTCTCTCCCTGGAAAAAAAATTCCGCCGTTTCGCTTTATAAACAAAAGGGTTATACTCCCGCTTGGGTAGGGGTGGCGTTTGATGGACGTCCTTTCTATATTAAGACTCAATAAGTCTCGCCTTAACTTAAGTAGGAAAGTACAAACCCTCCGAGGCAGAGAGGAATCTCAAGATATTTGTTTGAGAGACTGAGATTTGAGAGACGTGTGGTAGGGTTGGAAAAATTCTTTTCCATTTCCCCGAACTCTCATCTTCTTCGACTTCACCCCCCTTTTCGGTGGTACATGGATGTATAGATATATGTGCACATGGATGATTTTGGCGTTCATCGTGGAGACCACGTGATATTGATTAGCAAGGGTGGGAGTTACTGGGGAATAATACATTCGATGTTTGGTTTCCATTTTGCTTATTGGAAATTATGTCAGAGCGATTGATTGCAAATTTATAGAATTGTATGCCGGAAGATAATGAGAGTCTTGAGAAAAATAGTTCTATATTTCATTCTAATTAAAAATTTCATAAGATTAATTTATCAAAAATGAAAATTTTGATATGCTTTGTCAAAGTATTCGATTCCGATATTTTGAGGGATTTCCATAGTTTTGATTTCCTTAAATCCGCAAATATAACCATATTTTGAATTATGTTGTCTGTTGGTAAGTGCGAACGGTAACATATAGCTAAATAAGCAAGATGTATGTATATTATTATACTATATGTGCATAAAAATTGTAGATGCATATCAAAATTTGGATGCAATTCTTCAAAGAAGATTGTCAGTCTGAGAGCATAGGAACACTATAAATCAAAAATGAAACGAATTGCATGGATCAGGATTGAATGATTCTGTCTAAAACCGAATGCTATGTATCAATTTGACATTTTTGCTACTCTAATAGAAAACTAGAGGAGCAACTATTTCACCAATTTTATACGGAAATACATTTAAAAGCAAAAATAAAGAATCTGTTCCAAATCCCAACAACTAATCCAGATTCATTTTTTATTTCAAATCAAAAAACAAATAGATACATCAGATTGGTCACTAGTTTTTCCGGTACCCATTATTGGAATTGCTCAGAAAATAAAACTGATAAAGCTTTCAGCGTCAAAAATCGGACCAACATTTTTTTTAATATGTCAATTATATTCTCATATTGGCAAAATAATTAAAGAATAAAAATAAATTCACTATTGTGCAGGTGAAGTTTAAAATTGTACTTTAATTTATTCTCACAAAATGTCGTTCAAAATTGATCGACATGTTCAAATTAATTAGCCCTTAACTGTGGAATGAGGTATCTCAGACTGCTAAGCAGGGACTTTCGGTCACCCCTATTCTAGTTTTAGCTCAATTGAACGTATTAACCCTGTAGCTTTTTGTTTCCTGACCTTCAATCAAGGGCACTTTTTCATCGGGTTTCAAATGATGTTTATTTAAATGTTTCAGCTATTTCTTTGTTTGATGTATGTGAGACCGTACCTCCTTTTTAGAGTTCCGGAATCATGCAAGATTTGGCAGATGACTCTAAAACTTAGTCCTCGAAATATCATCCAACTTACTGATCCTCGTTATCAAGCACAGCCCCAGAGACATTTGAATAAAGCAGAAAGCAATTTTAGTGATGAGGATAATTTTATTGAAAATTTTTGCGATGAAATCTTGCCTTCGACTGATTCTGTTACGTATGTTCAAATATAGTTAATTTTTCCAGTAAGAATATATTTTTAAAAATTTCTGAATTATACCAATAAATCAAAAGGAAAATCTATAGAATATGCAGGTTAATTTTTATACTAGTTCTTAAACTTTATACTTAAAATGCCCTTGAAAATCTTGCTATGAATGTTAAGAGGTCTCTGCGCAGAAACGTGGCCGAGGACAAACAAAGAATCATATTTACCCATTGCCATTTTTTATTTTTCATATGGTTGTGGAATTTTCCATTATATTGCTCTTTCTATACTGGAAAAATAAATGTGATTTAAAAGGTAAAAAGTAATATGTTTTTACAACAATATTATTTGTCAAAAAAAAATATATTACTTTTTACATGCGATTTTAGAAGAAAATATATGTTCAAAAGCAATTGCTTTTTTCCATAAAGATACATTTTTAAAAATCTCTAATTTATTAAGAAAAACATCAGTAGAATATATATGTTTATTTTCATACTAATACTTAATAAATACTAATAATAAACAAATATCATATTTATTTATTAAGAAAAACATCAGCAGAATATATATGTTTATTTTCATACTAATACTTAATAAATACTAATAATAAACAAATATCATATTTATTTATTAAGAAAAACATCAGCAGAATATATATGTTTATTTTCATACTAATACTTAATAAATACTAATAATAAACAAATATCATATTTATTTATTAAGAAAAAGATCAGCAGAATATATATGTTTATTTTCATACTAATACTTTCATTAAAAACATTAATTTGAGGGTAAAGAAAATGCGATCTCTTAGACCACACCTCAGCCGTTAAGTTCTGAATTTTTACCTAAACAAATAGTCAACGAAGATAACTCATGATTTTTTTAAATTTTATATTAATAAAAAATAAGAAATTCATAAATCATAGTTTTCGTTCTGAAGCTCCTCAAATGCAATGGAGTGATTTTCTATTGTCGCCAATTCTTACGATACAATCCTCTTTCCACATTTCACTGTGTAGCTAGCCCCTTCCCACTGAAACCTGAAGAACATTCAGCATGCTGGTATACAAACAAAAGTGAATCGCACGTCCTCAAAACATTGCTGGGGCCTTCGATTCTAAATTAAACCATTCTTTTCGCATTCTCCAAAACGCTGCTATAGCGATCGCAAATCGAAACATTTCGATTTCTCGATCTTTACTTTTTTCCCGCGTTCCTCATTGTTTTCAACGCCTCAGCAACAGCGTTTTAAAAATGAGAAGGACCTTGCTTCCAAGAAAGCTAAAATAAATATAGTTGAGTATTGGTTTCGCATTGATGATTTTCTCTGGCGTCTCTTCCACCCTTTTGTTTCCCTTGCTGAGATTGTGCAAAGGGGATATTAAACTTGCATAGGTCTTCCGTCGCTCAACCACGCTCCTTTTCTTCATTCCTCTCCTAGTCGAACTTTTATTTGTTCTCTCTCCTTCTTCTAACTTCTCTTCATCTTCGTTTCGAAGTTCAAGAGAATTCTCTGCCCCCCCCCATAAAAAAAGGAGGAGGGAAGGAGGGAGATGTTAGTCTTTTTGAGTAAGTAAGTAAATGAAATAAAGCAAAGCATCATTTAAGGAAGAAAGCATTGTTGCTGAATTTCGTTTTAATTTAGAACGAATGTATTGCGTTCGATTAAAGATGGTGAGATTTTTTTTATAATCTGCAGTCGGAAATGCGTTTTAAATTTAGCCTTTTTCAGAATTAATTTTGTTTTGCTGTACCGATGAATAAAAGGAATTTAAAATTAATCAAGACATTTTTTTCTCTTTCTTGCAAAGGATTTAAGCTATAAAAGATAGTCTGTTGCACGACTGCAAATGGAATAGAATTTATGTCAATAAAAAGTAAAAAAAAATTGCCCTGTAACCTTATTATAACATAAATCTCGAAAAATTGAAACCATAACGTCCTTGTAGTTGAGGAGGATCCGAGTTCGAGACTCGGTACTCCAAGATACCCGTTTCGTAAGCCTAGTGGATGCTACATTCGCAAGTGGGGATCAAACGTTCTCTTGCTTTTGTGCCATAAAAGTTTTGGGTGAAGTGGTATCGATTTAGATTCGGTGAACTCATCTCATTTGTACCAAGTTTATTAGTTCTGGAACAAGAAACCGATTTCTGTCTTGATCGTTGTGGTGGTTTTTCAAATTACCCGTTACCTCAGAACTAAACCGTAGAAACAGGAATTATTGTTGCTGATCATTATACTCATTAACTATTCAAATTTTGCATAGTAAACAACGGCCAACAAAATTTCAAAAAATCTTATAACTGTTGGTAAAACGCTAGTCATCTTTTCAGTCAAAACTAGAGTTGACTGAAAACGCTAAAACGCTAGTCATCTTTTAATATTTTTAAATTTACAGACTAATGTAATATTGTGTTGAAATTACTATCGATAACGAGTATACCTTTAAAGCCTTTGTAGCCTGCTAGTAAAGTCTCGGCTTCAAAATTTGAGAGCTTCAGGTTTGAGACCTAATTCTACTGAACCATCATGTAACCGGATCTGGTGAATATTAAATCCATCAAAGACAAACATTCTACTATTGGTGTAGTGTGGTAGTTTGAAGCGGGTTGTTATCTCAGATGTCTGTTCAATCATATGACAGCGGGTCAGAATTGCGAAAAACATCCACAGTGTTGTTTTAAAACGGAGTGTTAATGTAACTATACTATTCTTAAACAGATTTGTTTGGTGAAAAGATCAGATTTGCGTCACCAGAGCCATTATGTCTTGTATACATATCCGATTAGTGTCAGATTTGTTTGTTTCTTTGTACAAAGAACATAATTTCTTTTTAAGATCGGGGAAATATACTTTAATTAACGTATTAAATTTTAATTATATAATACTTTGATTAAAGGGTTTAGCAGCAAGTTAATGCTACTAAAAGTAAAATAGGCATTATAAATTTGCAACTATTTCACTTTGAATTGTAATCAACAATTAATTACTTATTAAAAAACAAAAAAATGTGTTGTTTTTTAAATAAATAATTATTTTAAATTAGACATCATTGAATGAAAACCTTTTTATATATACTCCCTGCAAAACTAGAGTTTAACATTTTTTTTTCTCCATCGCAAATTGAAACACCAGCATTCTGTTTGTTCTATCAGGATATTTATTGTTGCGTTATTAGATGCATGTACCATTATTAGATATAAACCTTCCATCAATAAATACAAATTCTGTTTGAATAACATTCAGTTTTATCAGTATATATATTATTCCACTATTATGGTCAACTTTTCCAACAATAATACCATCTCCAATTCAAATAACATCATTCTGTTCTATCAGTTTATTTATTATACCGCTATTATGATACATGCATTTAAAAAGCTTCAACAATATTTCTTCCGAATTCAGGTAATATCATCGGAAAATTCGCTTCGTCAACTATGAAATTCCATCCAATTTGCCTTCCCAAATTTACTATTCCATATCCCATCCGTTTCGTGGAACTAGGCTTATCATTATTAGGTATTAACCTTCCACCAATAAATACCAGACATACTACATTCCAGCTAGGAAAATCACTTGACTTCTAGCCAATATGAATTCTTTTATCGGAAACTTTTCTTAATAACATATCTATGTGCTCGGTCAAGCAAAAAAAGTAGTAAGAACAAACAAACAATATGGCATAAGAATTTCTTTCTTGCAATATATTTATTGAATAGGCGCATTAGCTTTTATACCTCCTAAAAACATCTCCTTTTATCTTAAATGCTGGGCAATAAAATATTCCTCAACATTTACGATACGTCTTCACTTTCTCCAAGACATTTTGCTCATGTCTGCGTGCGCAACTCATAAAGATAGTGTTGCGTAAAGAATTCTAGGTCTGACATCGTTAAAAGGGTTTTCAGGCATAAAAATAATAAAAAGAGGATGCCGACCACTTTCTTTGGTTATTTGATAGAGGCTTTCAAAACACGAAGGGAAGCATGTTCGAAAGTAACGATTTAATTCTATACTGAGAAGATTTGATTTGAGATTTTTATGGCTGGAGCATCTCAAATATTGCGAGCTAGCTTTTTTATTTTTATTTTTACATAATGCGTCATTAGCTTGTTGGAATTTTTTTGAAATTCTGGTTGGCCCTTTTTATTAAAGAATGTTTTACAACACCGGTTTGAAAAAAAAAAAAAACTTATAAATTGTGAAGTGTATCGTTTTTTTTTTTTCGAAAATATGTACTCTTCAAACAGAAGAAACAATTTATTAATCTGAATACTCTTTCAGATATTTTGTTATTGTAATTTATTTTCAATGTTTTTGGATTTTTTGGAAGAACTGAAGAACTTCTATTAACAGTACTTGATCTCAAAATTTAGCATAATGTAAATATAAAAATTAGTGACTACAATGATACTAGTAAGCATAATCACCTGTAACTTTCTTGTGTATTTCCTAAAACACTTGTCACGCCAGTGAACGCCTTAAATGATATTGGCGTACAATAGTTACGAAATATTAACTTTTGAACTGACTTTAGCATTTTTACTGAATCTGTAGTATGATCCTTGGCCAGTTATTGGCAATTAATCCGTGGCATGTTATTAATAGAATTTGAAAATAGAAATTGTTTTTCAGACACATTTTTCTTAATCGGTTTAATCCCAAACTGAACTTGTATTCAAAAACTCTCGTACCTAATTTGATACATTTAAGTTATTTCTTTTTTTTAATTGTCATGTTTACATGTTTTTAAAAGTACAGACCCACAGACAATTAATTTGTATTTGCTTAGGGCTCAAAATTTAATAGGTATCTGCACTACAGCTATTAATTCTGCGTAACTAATTTTATCTGCCTAGTTCTCTCCGTTTTGCAACTATCATGTTAACTTATGTTCGAATAGAAGGACATCATTTGAACAGGATTTGCTCAAAATTAGAGACATCTGTAGATTTGGTATAAAAATCATATACCACGTTTGAACTGTCTAGCTAAAATGTTTTTTAGTTGCTTTTATCGCTGATAAGTAGATAGACGAACATTTTCCAAAAATGTGTTGTTTGAACTCTGGTATAAACAGGGGGTTAAGTCAAAATCTCAAGTTCGAATTTGTGACTATTGTTATCCTTTCTCTGTATTGCATGTACAAAAGTAAAAACTTGTCAAATTAATCCTAAAATTTAAATTTGTCTTTTCAATGATACCAACTTTATTTCTGAGTGCCCTTTCTTCTCTCTTCATGTGTTTTTGTTTTTAATTTAAAAAACAATTGAATGGATGTAGACTATACTAAGGAAACTTATAGATACTCCGTTTTAGAAAAAGAATGAACTAAGAATTGATTTATCTTTATTTTCCGAGGTTCGGCAATATTTTTATTGGTTTCAAAAGAATTCTATAGTTCATTTATTAAAATATTTCTGTTTGTTTGCAGTCTTATTTTGTGTATTATTACCTACTTTTTGGCAATGTTTGTGGCTGTCTTTAAAAGAATTCAAGAATTTATTTATTAATGTGTCTTTTTCATCTATAATTTTATGAATTACTATCTGGTACCCGGCGCGTTGCTGCCACCGTAAAAAATAATATTAAGTGCAATCAATCAATACTTTAGCAATTTTTTATCGAAATAGTATGAACGGTATGACAGTATATAAAATAGAAACAAACAAATATTCATTTTTATATGTTAGATTCGTATATTCTTTTAGAATTGTAATACTTGGTGTTCTTTCAGAATGGTAATGAAAGAAACTGTTTACTGTATCTCGGGATTCGCTTAATATTCATTCAGAGTTCTCAAGTTTAATTTTAGAAAATGTGATTAAAATATTTTCTTTTAAAATTGATTAAACATAGAAAATATATTTATACCATAAAATATTTCATATGGTTCAAAAGATAATTTTTGAAAATTGAGACGATGCAAAATTATTTGTATACTACATTACAATACAATAAAACAATATTTTTGTTACTTATTGCGAAAAACGCTGAAATTTAAAACCCTCAGGGTTTGTTCCTCCCAAACTTTCTCGCATAATCTGTAATAAAGTTATTACCTCTGAGAATGACTTGCATGACATTTATGTACTATAGCTACAAAATATAAACCTTTAACTTTTATTTAGCATTTCTACAGAATCTACAGTCTCCTGGGCGAGCTATTTGGAGCTTAATCCGTGGTAAATAGATGCTGTTGAGATTCGATTTATTTATTTTTTTTAGATAATTGTACTATCTCTATAACTATCCCGTAGGTGTAGGAAATAATCTGACCAAGATTCATTGCAATTAGATTAACGGTTTAGGCAGGAATAAGGGACATAAAGACAAATATTAATTTTTATTTATATAGATTTTCTAACTTTTGATAATGTTTTTATTAGTTTAAAAAAACTGGAGATATATATTCAAATATTTCTGCCGTCTGCAATTATAATTTTTATATTATTTTTTACGTTTCGGTAATGTTCTTATTGGTTTCAAAAGAATTTTGAAGTTTTTTTCATCAAAATCTTTGTAGTCCGACATTTTATTTTGTGTATTAAATTTTACTTAAAATAAGGTTTAGCATTTATATTATTTGAAAAGTATTTGTTTATAGACTCTTTAGAATTACATTAAATTATAAAATAATTAAATTTTTACCATTTCGCATCCGAACTACAAGTTTGATTTTAAATTTAGAAGGACCATCAAGATTTTGACTAAAAAAAGTTAATTAAATCATAAATTTTTCTCCTATAAAAACAGAATATGCAACTTCTATCCTTAACTCCACCGTGTATTTCTGCTTGAAAGCATTACTTCTTAAAATCTGATGCGAAGACAAAACGTACGATTATTCTACTTAGACAAATGAACTCGCGGACGGACACACACGTTTGTGTCAGGACAAAGTCATCGATTCTGTTTCGCTTTTAATAATCGATGACAGACAGTCATCACGCATTGAAGCACGTTGATATCTAATTCATAAATCAGCGATTAATAGGAATCTCTAATCCCTTCAACGTGCGAACTTTACGCGCTGTCTCCCTTTTGCATGTAATAATTATTTCTGGAGGTGCGTGCTGCGACACTCACCCTTGGGGTGTTGATGAGCAGTAATTGCGATCGTTCCTTTCCTTCGGTGGATGATTCCGCCGAATTAAAATGTCGTCTTATCGAAGCTTGTTTGCTATCAGATTTATGTGTCATTTTAGCGGGAATTAGTGTTAATTAAAACGAACTACGACCATCACTTATTCTTGTCTTAATACTTCAGTGCTTCGCAGTCATCTCGTTGAATACATAAGTCGATAGATACTATTGACAGAATTTGCGCATTGTTTTTTGAAAATAAGCTTGGAATACATTAAAATGTTTAATATATTCATATGATGATTAAAAAGAATGTAGTTGGAATATTAATTGTTATTAGTGAAGAAATTTATCTATCTAAAAAATGGGCATTGATGGTTAAAACTCTGATTACAAAATGCAATCCTGGGTGAATATCAAATATACGCACAAAAATAAGCTATAAGGTATGAATCATAAATATATTATAAAACCTGTTTGGAATTTATGTAAATATACAAAATAAGAAATATAATATATTTAGTCAAAAACCTTCAAAAACACTTATTAAGATTTTATAAATTGGAGAATCCAGCTTTAAAAACTTTAAAAACGTACTGAAGATTTCAAAGTTTTATACATTTGATCTTACAAACATTAAAAACGTTTTAGGAACTTAAAAGTTAAATGCAATAAACCTTAAAAATAAGCAAGACAAATTATTTTTTTTTTAAAAGTGAATGCATTTACGACTTAAAATTCTTAAGGCATATTTTTTCAATTATTTATATGTGTTTTTTTTTCAATATTTGATTTTAAAAACATCAAACAACATATAAATAATATCTTCAGAAAACTATAAATATATATTAATTAATATATTATAAAATTTATGCAATGAAAATTCTTCTGCAAAGTTAATTTTTGTCAGGCACATCCACAAAAAATCTTTTGATACTAAACGTTCTAGTAGGTAGAGTTAAATGTATAAAGCTTAATCAAAATAATATATATAATATAAAATTTTATAAAAATAATTTAAATTATCAGTTTATTTTTATAATATCGGAACAAATTTTCTTGCTTTTATATCATTTTTTTTTGTTTTGTTTTAGGCTGGTGTCTTTTTTTACCTAGTGATGTATAAAATATTTGGAATTGCCATCGTTAAAAAAAATCGAACTCGAGATTTTAATTTTCGAATTTTTAGATTTCCCTGAATGTCAAAAACAGTTTTTGTCTTGTCTGCCTGTCTGTGAGCAAGATAACTGAAAAAAGGTTTAAAGATAGGCAGGAGAAATTTGATACATGATCTTTGATCGAATTTTGAGTAAAAGGATTTTGTGGAAATTTGAACTGATTTTATATTTGTGAGCAAGTAAAAACGATAACAGCAAAACGCTAGGAGCTGGATGGACATAGTTTGATTCACATGTTTAATAGGATATCAATGCTAAATTTTAAACTAGGTCAATCGATTAATGTTCGTCTGTCGGTCATTGCATTCATATGCATGTAAACGTGATTACAAAAAGGTATCAATCTTAAGAAATGAAATTTTAAAAAGAACTTAATGATTTTTTTATCACTAAAGTCTTGCTCAATGTCAAAATCGTTTTCAATTGACCAATAAAAAGCAAAATTCTAAGGTGCCTACTTGAATTTTTACACTGTGTTATAAAATATAAAACTGTCATGTGCAGGACTCCAAAAATAAAATTTTTAGAGCTCTTAGCGTTCATAACCATGTTCGAGGTTCACAGTTTATACGCTGGAGAGAAGAGGGTGAGACATTTATTAGATAGTATGTCAAGTATTTTTAATAAAAACCCTTTTGATTCTTTTAGCATATATAAAAATACGTTTTCTGAATTGGGTAAGGCTTTTTTTATAGAAATATTTCAGTTAACAAGTAGTTTTTATAGAAATATCTTAGTTAGTTATTCTGTACCATAATAATAATGCTTTTCTTTATTGAAAATCATTAGTACTGTTTATTTTTATTTTACATAAATTGTAATTGCCACTTTTTTCTTTACAGGTATCATCTTAGGAAAGAATAATTCCATCATTTAATTTCAATTTATTCTGAGGAGCCATTGAAAATTCCTAAAATCGTAAGTTTTCCTTAAAATTCATTGGCTCATTCACAATTTTGTTACATATATAATTTATGCTAAACTATTATTATCCCATAAGTCATAAAGTTTGTCATAACTTTACACAAACGTTTGGTAGCTGTAAGCGGGATATCAAGTACGATTTCATTGTAAATATCCTAACATTATTAAATTAAAACCATGCTATAAACAAAAAAATATTGATTCTCCTTACATTTATTTAAATATTGATTTGAAAATTTATTTTGTGAAGCGGCAAATTAAAAATTCTTGAAGAATGATAGGTTGGAGTCTTAACTATTATTGGTTCGAAAAAAATTGATTTTTGTTTTGTTATGAGCATAAACCCCGATATTATTACAATAAATCGGTAATCAATTACAGGTATATATTTTACTTCGAGTGATAGTTATTATTACTATCTTAACGGTTGTTTCTTTTTCTATATCCCTATATCTAATGATTTAGAAATTAGCAATTGCGTCACATTTAGAATAAATTCTCTGTAATTTGCTAATTAAACAATTCCAATTCCCTAACTGCTCGTGAGGATCTACTTTTAATATTGGCACTATTTGGAGAATGATATACTCCCAAAACTATAAGTCTCTAAACACTATATGCCTTTGTCTTGATAAAATAGCTAGAGCCATCAATAAAATACGGCGTTTTATTCCAATATAGAATTTTATTGGGTGGATATTATCTATAAATTATTCATCATAAATTTATACTTTCGAAAATGATTTGGTGATAATTATAAAAACAGTGTACACCTTCTTCTTGTGTACAGCCGACCCCATACCATCATTGAAAACAGCAGTATCGATATGCTTTGTTGTGGCCTGCTGTTATTTTTAGAATAGTCCATCCATAACACGGAACAAATCGCCAAACTGACATCCTCTCCAAGGCAAGTGGCTCCTAGCCAGAAAGTGGTCAATCACTGACATTCCTCCTCCTTCTCCTGTTCACCTATATTCCCTATATCTGTTTTTTAATTACAAGTAAAGTCAATTCATACTTCGCTTACAAAATACCAGAACGTCCGTCATTCCTTCACTCTCTAACATAGCAACAAACATTCTGAACAGTTTAAATATAGACAGTATCCTTGTTGTACCAAACATAAAATACTACCTCACTCCATGGAAATAACATGTACTAAAATGCTTCAATCCATTTACAACTTTTGATAAACTTAATACGGTGCATGCAATTCCTTTCCAACTTTTTGCTCATCATCTTGAAGCATATAAACATTTCATTCTAATATTTACAGATGGTTCAAAAGATTCTTCATATACTTCATTTGCTTACATTTTTACCAACTCTACCCTATAATTTCATCTCCACTGTTGATGTTCTATTTTTACTGCAGAAATTACTGCCATCCTTCACGCATTATATCACATTTCAAATAAGTCGTCTGATAATATATCATTTATTCAGTGACGGTGATTAAATGATATAGTTATATGATTTATTCAGTGTTGTAATGTCAATGATTCCAAGACTCAAAAAGTGTCTTGAAAGGATTGGCATCACACAACCGTTTATCTCATCCATTGACTTTTAAAACACTTGAACTACATGATAATCTCACTTGCAAGAGGTTCAAAGCTGTTTTCTGCTGGGCTAATTTCACACATTGGCATACCAGGAAATGAATTAGCACGCAATCTAGCAAACTCTGCTACCAATATTTTGAAATATGTTTTATCAAAAGATATTAAAAAAACACGTTAAATCCAGTCTACATTTAAAATTGCAAACTCAATGGGATGCGACAGAAGCAAATAAACTTAAAACAATAAAACAACTAATCATCTGTTGACCTTACTTGCCTAGTAGAAAACTTGATGCAATTCTTATCAGATTAAAAACTAGCCACACACGGATCACACATAAACATTTGCTGTTGGGGGAACCGGAACCCCGATGTACAGTATGCCAGCATTCTATGATGGCTCTTCACATCTTAATAGAATGTCCACAATTTAACAATGAACACATTCCCCATTTTCAGTCTCTGCACATCAAATTAAAATGCATTCATCATAAAGCTCTCCATCGCCCTGTTTTTACCTTTTTAAAAATGATTGACTTTTACTTTTTCATTTGAGTGTTAAATTACTTTCAGATTGTGTTTTAAAATCATATTACTTTTAGTAGATTTTACAGGTTAAAAGTCCAGAAAAATGATGCAATTTAGAAACAGACTTTTAAAATAAGATTAAATCTCACCATATGTTTGGCGCAGTCCAATCAAAAATTATTTTTGCCAATGAATCTATTAAACAAGGAACAGGCCATCTTTTAGAGAAAATCTCCGAAATTCTCAATATTTCTCCAAATTATCGTTCTACAACAACAGAAATCCAAACAATTTCAAAATTTCAAACTGTTGGTAAAAAACTGACAATTTTTAGCATATGCAACGATTTACGCTTGCCTACATTTTCTAGAAAGCCACCACTATTAAAATGCTACACTCTACGTGTCATTTCCAAGAACCCCAAGCATAAATTGATCATTGTCTTCTCTTTAGGCTATCCCTCTCCTTTCCACTGCTATTTCACCCAATCCCAAACTTTAGAAGAGCCATTCACCGCATGGCAATATTTTCCATCACAATATCTTCGTACACAAACCATTTCCATTCGAACTCCTTTTCGGCTGCATCATCTTCTGTTACTTCCGAAATCCTTTCCATCTCGGTTTATTTTTAATTCTTCCGCATCCCTTTCGAATGCATCCGTGCGTTGAAATAATCCCACCGCCGTCGTCACCACTCTTCAGAAATCTCTGGCAGGGATGGTAGAGTCAAAAGTCTGCCGTGCCATGTTTCCTTTTGTGGAAGACTCATCTTAGAGGATGGGGGAGTGGAGAGAATGACAAAATTCCGAACGTTGCCCGTGGCAAATTAAAATTCTCACAAATGAATCCCATGTTACCCCGGAGACTCATGCCTCTGGAGACAGTGCAATAACTATCTGGATATGCTGCTTCCAAGATCCCATTAGAAATCTGTTTTGCTTGTATCATAATAAAATAGTCTCCATTCATGAAATCTGATGGATTAGCGCGTGTGATTTGAAAGATCTGGTCAAAATATGAATGGAACTGTTATTGGTAAAGGAATGAATGGAATTGAAGATGCGGGAAAATATTTCGACAAACAGGGAAATATGTGATGGGTTTGAAATTTCGTTTCCTTTGTGTACATTGTCGGAAATTGTTCCAATTGTATTACATTTCTCATGCTTATTTGTTTACTATTATTATGTGACTTTTCTTTTGAAATTATAAAAACATTATTACATTTCAGATCATAAACAATCCAGTTCTTTTATATATAAAAAAAATTCCAGCACAAAAAATTCAAAAACAAAACAGAATAATTTCTTATACCACTGTTCCAGAGGCCATGCAGGTCACTAGATAATTTGATGGGCATGACACTGGAGTTTCATTTTAAGAAAAATAATTGCAGAAATTATAAAATAAATGTAAAATAAAAAAATATCGTAAATTTTTAAAGTAATTTCTACCTTACACAGTGAAAAAAAGATATCTACTGTTTAATAAAAAAGCAATGCTAAAATATGAAAATAAATATTATATCCCGTGCTTTTAGAATCTGTTAATATAAATTAGATCATCGCAGAAATTTGATTTTTTGACTGAAGAAAAGAAACCATTTTATAGTAATAAAGATATATATAAAAAATAACATTGAAGATCTTTGTTACTATTCTTTTCTTAGTTGTTGAATTTTAGACATTTTCAACGATTACTGTCGCCAAACACTAAAAGCGCAGTGAAAGTAAAAGGAGAAGGAAATGTGTCATGACTTACATTTTTAAGCAGGAATATAAGTCATTGTATATATAAACAGAATGTCATGATAAGTTATTTATTTTATCAGGACTTTAACTACTCACTGATTTATTTTCTTGTAAGAAAAGTTGCTGACTCTTTTTCATCTACTCTTGTTCGCAATGTAATGTTACTTTTTTCATGTTCCATAATACTATAAAGTTGTACTTCGTAGCATATTGAAATGCCGTTCTCACTCCATCACAGTTGTATTGATCACTATCCGAGGGCCAGAATGTTTTAAATTAATCGTGAAATGTCCAAATAAAACTTAATATCCTCTCTAAACTAATTAAAGGAACAAATTCAAGGTCTGATATTCAAAATTTCCTTGACTGTCATACAGTATATAGATTATATGTGGATATATTAATATACGTGAATCAATAATTAGTTTTACATTTTATATTGATGCATTATGCTTCCTGGTAAAGTAATCAACTCTGCACCTGTATTCTTAAATTAGAAGCACCTTAAAGTTATTCGACTTCTGAGATAAGACTCCTTATCATTTTCCCCACTCGTATAAACCGAAGAATGTTTGGCGGGTTTGATATGTACATTGAATGCATAAATTGGATCTTCAGGTTTATCGATTCTAAGTCACCAAAAATATTGGTTCTGTAACCGAGAAACGAGGAGGCTTTCTTAGGCCTAAAAATATTGAAGAATTTCTAACAATTAGGCGAATTAAATGCTTTATTGAAAGGAATCGGTGTTACTCTGAAAAGCGCAAATTACAATATATGAGTTTAGACTGCTGAAAACTTAACTGTCTGTCATAGGTAAATAGATATACATCATAAAGAAGCGTAATCATTCTGACTAAGCATCCGTACTTTACTTGTGCTATACCTAGAAAAAAAATTAGGTTTACCTGATTCTAGTAATCAGGGAGACGAATACCAAGCAACCATATAAAAATCTTCTCATCTCAAAATCTATGTTGTCCTCTCTCCCCCTCCCGCTTAGGTGGTTGAGTTAATAGGTAATAAAAGCTCCGACAAAAGGAATAAATTATTTAGTGCAAGGGGCAAAAAATAAAATTTAAATTTTATTTTCACAGATAATTTTTTTCTTTAACTTTAACAATTTTATTTTTATTTGTGCAATTTTCAATGATGCAATTTATTGTCCCATACTTTCAAGCAATTTTAATTACTACATCAAATACTGTATAGCAAGATTTTTCTATCATTACTAAATGATAAAAAAAAAGTATTTGTTTATTATCTGTCCAATTTACATAAGAAATAAAACCTGACAGTTAAGTTCTGATACCGTGAAAGCCAGTGTATAGTTAGGCATTAAACATATGAAGTTAGGCAATAAACATACAAAATCATATGCAGTTGTTTGTTAATTTTTTTTAAGAAAGTTCATTTAATGAAATAAACATTTCAAGTGTAAAATTCATAAAGTATCTGCTACAATTTGAAGTTTGAAAGTAAGTACTATAAGTATTATACATCAGATGTTGAACAAATTAATCTCAATCAATATACCTGATGAACTAACTGGACAAAAATAAATGACAATATCAAAACTCCCTAATAAAACACTACTTCATGCCAATGGCAAACTGATTCTATTGTTTATTAAAAGAATTTCGAATGACGGAAACTCAAAAGAACTGATGACGATAATGTTGTGTCCGTGTTCCACGGAAAGGGGGTGCAGTAGCTGCTGAAAGTAAAAACCCCTGAGCACCCAGAAGGCAAAAGTCTGACTTCTAGCTCATATAAAGGTTACAAACACATTCGCTTACAAAACCCCGTTTTACAGATGGGGAGCGCATTCACACGTCTCAAGATATAACACAGATAAAGAACAACCATGTCCGAAACGTAGACTCCCAGATGACGGCGAAGACGAGCTACCTTTAAGCCAGGAAGCCGGCATTTGATCGAACTAACATTGAAAAATGAAGCGATTAGTATTTCTTTAATATTTCATCTCATCACAAATATAAGGATGCCGATATTTCCATTATTTGCATAAAAGTAAACATGAAGATCAATGCAAATAAATTGGCCATCAACATGTCGGTTCTTGGTCTAATACAAACCGAAAATTGGAAAGCCGAAAATTTAAAAGAATTTATAAAGAAGCATGAAAGTGAACTGATATAGAAATGCAAACTCTTGAAGAAATAATTCATCGTATATATGAGGAAGTTGATAGTCCATAAACGTAAACAACGGGATTTGCACAAACGATAAACTCCTCGAAAAAACGATGTTCCATGCCAACATTAAATTGATGAGATTGCTTATCAAGAAACCGAATGACATAAATTTAAAAGAGCTGATATGGAAACATGAAGTGATTGTTCTTAAAAATAATTCATCGTATATACGAGTATGCTGATATTTCCATAATTTGCATGAAGTAAATATGAAGATCAATGCAAATAAACTATTCATCCTAACGTCTGTTTTCAGCTGAATACAAATGGTTGCAAAGCCTAGAAAAAATAATTCATTATATATATATATATATATATATATATATATATATATATATATATATAATATATGATGAAGCTGATTTTTCCCTATTTGTGTAAGCATAAACAACAACATCAATGCAAACAAACTGTCCCACCAAAAATGCACGAACATATACCATCATATTTCCACAATTTCCACTTCAAAATAATCGTTTCGTTTTTACCGTCCGCAAACTGATACTCCAATGCACGCGACACGTTTAAAAAGAAAGAAAATGAAAAAAAAAACGTCTTTTCAATAGGCAACATAAGCCTCAAGAGCAGAATCAAAACAAGAAAATAAATATCTTTTAAGAAAAGTCCTGAGCTTTGTGCCGAAACACAACAACACACTTGCTTCATTGAAAAGATTTTTCTTAAAATACTGAAATATAAAAATAAGAAAAGGAAGCCGGCGATACTTTATACCGTCCCACCACTCCTCACCCCTTCTTCCTCTTGCAGATAGAAGGATGCATAAGAAAGGTGATTCGCGTACCAGCACGTTCTAGAAGAGATAGGGAAGGGGGTGGGATGAAGGAAGTAAATAAAAAACATGGGGGGGAGGCACGCCACCAGCCGATATAAAGCAAGAAGGCGATCTTCTCATGGAAATTGTTGAACGTGGTGGAAGGCTGGAGGCTTTAAAAATCAATAAGACACATGTTTGATCTGTATTTTTCACCGAGTGGAAGACAGGCTTGCGATTCATATTTGGCGATGGGCTCTGCGCATGTTTTTTGAAAATATGCATTCTAACAACGCTCTCGAAAATATGTTTTTAGTTGTAGCGTAGAATGATTTTGATTTGAAAAGTTCTGTGTTGATTTTGCAATAATTATGTGAGTAAAATTAAAATGAACTGCTAGTGAAACGAAAAGAGGAAAATTATTAGTCAACCTCGGTGCCGAAACATTTGTGCTTCACTACAATATGCCATACATTCCAGTCTCAAAACATATATCCATTTTTCATTGATATATTGTACTCCGAACTTTTCTTTTTCTTTTAATTAATTGTTTTTTTATTTCCACTTTTTTTTTACTTTCTTGCATGCTAAATATATAGAAAGTAGTGTAATCGTCCAAATAATTCGAATTCTAAATTTTCATGAATATCCTTGTTTTAGACCGTTTCAACTTCAAGAAACTTATTTTTGAAATTATGTATATATTTATCTTATCTGAGAACACAGTTATTATTCAAAAATATTTTAGTTAAAAGGGTGAAATATAGCTTATGAATTTACGACAAAATTTGAATATTTCTAATCAAATTTTGATTGAAATCCATTTACAAGAAATCTGTCAGTTCGAATACAAGTGAACTCGATAATTCGAAAAGACAAAAAGTTAAGTAAATAAAATTTGAAACATATGAACCAAATTTATCAACGCGTTATCCGTGTGTTCTTTAATAGAAATGTTATAATCATGAAATTAAATCAATATATTTAAAACAAAGAAATTAAGTATATTATCTTGTGATTATAATTGCAGTTCTGTGTCACATTTTGGTCTTAATTAGTATGCATATTGAGAAAAATTATTAGACTGAAGTCAATTATCTCTATTTCGTAACTATTATTAGTTATTGCCATGCAAGGCATTTGCGGTTTTACCCAATAACTATAATTTTATGCGAGAGGATAGGTATAGGACCTTAGTAACAAATTATGAAAGAAAGTTTCGGGAAGACTACTTCCTTTGTTTTATACCTTATATCTGACTTGTTCAACCTCTGTCCCATGTGAAAATGGTATTTATTTTTATCCATAATTATCGCCATACATTTAAAACAAAATCTGGCAGTTGTGCCATAGAATTCCAATCGAACAATCACGACTTTATGATCAATAGCAAAGTTTTTTCTTTTCATTTAAATGTCCTTCAACATATTTTTTGGTATTTACTTGTATTTACAACAAACTGGAGAGAAAAACCAAGTGCGCTCTAGACAAAAACATGGCATGATCTATTCTGATGTGAATTTTTGAGGCAAAAGGATCAAACATGTCAAACTTCGAAAGTCGTGTTTTTGTTTTATCTTTTTATTTATTGTTCTGGCACTTTTATTGCAAACAAAGCCAATTGACATCATAATCACTATCAATCATAGCATCTGATCTTTCTGCGTACTTTTTGACCAACATCAAATATGTCTTTATCGAATAGTAGAATATAAAATTGAAAAAAATAAGGATAATTGATCCTCATTTATCACTTACTTGAAACATTTTCAAATCCACCAAACTACCTGTCGCATTCTCAGCATCAAATGCTTCCATCCGAAACTAAACTATTCAAGTGTAAACCTGAAAATTCCCAACGAGAGTTATCTGGTCTTCCATTGGCTGTCACTCGTATCGATTCTGACTTGTTTATTTGTTTATCCCGATCACTACCTATCACCTGAGGGCTTTAAATTCACCACCGCTGTCACCTCACATCACTAAATAGGATCAAGAAAGTGATACTTCACACTCGGGGTCTTTTCAGAAGAAGAGTGGGGTGAGATATTAATTTTCTTGCTTGAGGTTTCAAAGCCTGAAATTTTTTGAAGTTGTTTTCTTTAGTATAAAGTCTTTCAGAAGATTACCAGTACATATACTGCAGGGGGAACTGACTATTTATATTTTAGGCCAAAAAATTAATTAATATTTTAGTAGTTTCTCTCCGTTAGATTCTCCAATCAAAATGTTATATGCATTCTTTCAAAAACAATTTCAGTGAAAGGCTATTTTGATGAAACTTAGTGACAACATTTCAGTTATTTACTTTTATCATGCGCCATGGCGGCTTTCTGTCAATAGTTTTAATTGTCTGATAATTAGTCGCAAAAACACTTCTCTGGATTTGTGTTTGTTTATAAAAGTTGAATGTCTCCTAACACTTTTACGAATGCTTTCTGTAATAAAAGAGTTATCCTCCTATTTCCCTGTCTGTAGTCTTGTGGCAAGGCAATAAGATGTGAAGAGTAGATGCACAGAGTTAGTTGAATTAAAGAATCTTCAAGAGAATTTTCGAGAACAACACCACAAGATGCCACATTTTTATTTTTCGAATTTCACACATGAGATCTCTGTAGCTATATGTGCATAACATACGTTTTCTAAGCTGGGTCCTCTGTTTTATATTAGCCCTTGTGGACACAGACTTGTGATTGCGATTCGTAGGAAAATTTTGTAATCTTCGAAAGAAAAATTCAGTTTTTGAGGGTGAACTGAATGAAGGTTAAAGAGATTGGGATAAGAGGATTAAAGCACCAAACATGGAATTCCCTTAGTAATTGGCATCAAACAAAAAAAAATGTTTGAAACTTTTTTCGTTAGAATTTTTTTTATCAAAAGTCACTCTTACTCAACGTATTCTTACCTCTCAAATACATTAACCATTTCTATTAGAAAAACTGCTCAGTACTCTTTTAGATCAACAATTTTTAATGCAGATCTACAAAATACCCCGTTCAAAGTCCTTTGTGTTCAAAAAAAAAACTTTTGTCTTCCAAATTGGTTGTTTCAACAGAAGGCTTTCGATTGGATCGAAAAACAAAGGAACGGATGAATAGCGAAGTTATTAAACATATTTGAACTACATTTGCCTTGACAACGGCATGACTGTTAAACAATTTCCAAATGCTTTCTTGATCAGGACAATGACTAGATGCGTCATAGAAGTCAAGTGGGTGGGTGGCATGCTATCAAACAATCACTGCCTGCCTTCCATAGTTTTCACAGATCGTCTCCGCTTTGTAGTAAAGCGCTCTCGAAAATTCTCTTGAAGATTCTTTAATTCAACTAACTCTGTGCATCTACTCTTCACATACCAGAACACTGCATCAGACAGAAGTCACGTGTCTTTCTTCGGTGCTTAACGGCGTCCTTCCCCCCCCCACTTCTTCAATCAAGAAAATGGGACGGTGGGAGGGAGCGGCAGCAAAACACAGCAGCCACCTTGCATCCGCCCTCCCTTTTAATCCACAGGAAATCTTTACTAAATCTCCCATTCCTTTCTGAATGGGCCAAAGCTTAGGTACTAATTAAAAACGTATGGATGCAGAGCTTTTTGTACCGATTCATTTGCTTATTTTGTGAATGGGGGAAAGAAGGGGGTCTTTAAAAAGAAGGGACGCACAGAAAGATTGACAAAAGACAATAAAGATTTTTAAAAAAAAAACTAAAAATAAAAGTACATATGCAATAATAAAGTCACAAATGTAAAGGTTGAAAATATGGGGGTGGGGTGCGGAAGTGAAGTGAGTGAAAAGTCAGGATTACATCCATTATTAACGCTAGGAATCTCGGTCTCAAGTAGGGGTGCTCGAGTCACGTTTTTCAGCAAGTGGGAAAGAGGGGTCTTTGCGAGGGAGGACTGGAAACCCGAGCTCGTTTGTGACTGTCAGTGCGCAAAAGGGTCTAGGAGCTCAGGAAGGGAAGACAGGGCTCGAATAAAAGCTTGAAGAGCTGCTAGTTCTATGAGCTTTTTTGGTTATTTTGACGTCTGCAGCGACATAGTTGGAAAAAGACGGAGAGAAAAACTGACACGTCTTTTACTCGTGGAAAAAAAAAGGAAATCGGGAGTTTAAAAATAAGCGAGAGATTGCTCAAGAAATAAAGACTCTTCAAAACGCATCATTGATGATTTGCTTTTAATATTAATTTTCAAAAAGTATAAAAGGTATGGCATCTATCCCAAGAATTCATTTTTATCATTAATTTAACCCTGCGAGGAGCCAATTATTTCTATTTAACTTCCAAATTCTGGAAACTTTTAAACTAGATAAAATGTACTTTTGACATGCAAATGAATCTTTAAAGTTTGAAAAAAGTGTTACTCACGAAGATTTTCAAAAACTACAGAATTAAATGCGCATTATCTGTTTGGCAGCGAACATGAAAAACGAAAATGTAAAATAGAGAGGGAAAGAAAAGGCGTTTAAACTACTTGAAGGATTAAATTCGAATCCTTCGTCAAAGAATTTATTTTTCCTTTAGTTTTATTAAGAAGCAGACTTGATAAATGTTGTTTATTAAAGGATTCTGTAAATCTTTAATTTCGAAATATTTTTAATCCAGGAGATAGAACAAAAAAATTCATTTTTCATATCCTCTCCTTATTTTTCATATTAAATAATGTTTGCATTATTTATTTTTAAATAATCTTTGTATTATTATTTTTGGTACTAAGTCAGCATGAGTTTAGCCATGCCGCCAGAAAGAGTACATCTTCAAAGCCTTTTATTAGATCGTATGTAAAGCTATTTTTGCATTAGGTCTACTCATTTAAAAAAAGATCCATTGTAAATCGAGAAGCATACTTCTAGGAATCTAAGAATCCATGCATGCAATTTTGGATTTATATGATATTAATTCAGGTCATTTTCTTTATTCTGTTCACATAATTTATATTTGTTTGTCATTATATTTGTTTGTTCTAGTCATTCCTATTCAATAACAGGATTGTCATGTAATCTCAAGAATGTTTCTTAAAAAAATCATAAGGTCAGTTAAATTTTCTGGAATATGTCAAATTATTCAAAACATATGTGTGTGTTTTTCAACGCCCACGAAATCATCGCATGCGATTCTGTTATTTCAAAATTTCTTGTGTCTTGCATATGAATTGTGTAAGATTTATGTTGAGATAGGTCAGATATTTAATGAATTGTACATATGTACAATATCTTAATATTTCACAATTTTGCTTACCTACTCAATTTGTTGAAGTATATTGGAATTTGAAAGTGACTTTTGATAGCTGTTGCTATTTTCTGTTTTATAGCAGCTATCAAAAGTCACTTCCAAATTCTAATATACTTCAACATAGTTATAAAGTTGAAAATAGTTTATTTCAATCCCGCATTATATTTATTAAATGCAGTGTCCCATTTTTTTTTTCGTATCAACTATAAACCACATATAGGTTTTCTGTATTAACCTGAAAAACTAGTGCAAGACACATAGCAAGTATAATTACATTGACCATGTAACTGTAGAGCAGTTTTCTGCTGTCATTGTCGATTTTGCTATTAATGGAAACTTTCCATTTGCTACACCATTAAGAATTTTAATCTTTAAGCATTTTCATTTTCTTTCTAATCCAACAACATTCAAAATTAAAAGCCATAATGATGATCTGTACAATTGAAGAAATAATAGCACTTTTGAGTAACCAGCAATTGCTAATTAGTTTCATTTGTTTTATTGGGGAAAGCATCCAAATATGAGTTGTAGGCGAATATATTATATAGAGTAGAACATTTTTAAACCCTCTTGTGAGTTATATTTCTCTATTTCCCCTCGCCAACTTTTAGAAACAGGTTGTTTATAAATTAAAGTTGGAAACCTATCCGACACTTCGTCTTCTCAGACAATTTTTCATTTTAAAATACAGCGAAAACCCCACTTAAACCTGGATGTACATGTATTTATGAAATAAATCCACCTTTTTTCTCATATATTCGTACTTCGCAACTCCCTTTTTCTTCCAGAAAAAAAAATACGATGATCTACACTCATATTAAGATCTTTGAAATACGACTTGCTTTCCACCCGGAAAGCCTGTAAATTAAAAACAAGGCTTCCAAAATGATGCCATCTTTCAGTGCATTGCATTGGAGGGTGGAAACGGAGGACATCTCTCATACCAGCCTGAATCATACGATCTGGCCATAGAAGAAGATAAAAAAGGGGGAGGAAGAAAGAACTACGGCAAAAACCCGTTGCAATTCTTGAGAAATTCTGGCTCGTATATTAAAAAAGCGCTACTGGAGATCTCATAAAGTGCAGACCATCTTTAAAAATAGACCGAGATCTCTGTTTTTAATTAACCGCTGTGGTATCCGAGGCAGAGAACTCGGGGCTTCATAAAAACGCCCATATTTCAAGAGACATTGGTAGTTATCATATGTTCTTCTCACTGTATAAGTACACCAGCAAAAACAAGCCGCCGGTCGTTAAAGTTAACAGTCGGGTACTTTAAATACGGAAGTTCGGGTCGGGAAATTTATTATATTTAGGGAAAACTGGGTGGAAGAAGGAAGGGGGATACGAGAGGAGGGATGTGGTGAGGCAAGACATATGAAATTGTGATTTGTCGGGGTTGTTTTTGAGAAAAAATGATCTCACGATCAAGAAATAGGGTGCATGACCTTGACGGGCTGAGATTCTACACAGTAATTTTCATTTTTTTTGTATTGCACATTTATTTAAATTAGTTGTCAACCCCAAATCTTTATGCATTCTGTCCTTCAAACCATGATTCTCTTTTTTGAAATAATTAGCAAACAGTTATGCGTAATAAAGGGGAAATGTTCCCCTCTGTACAATGTATCTTTGTCCTATGTTTGCTAATGTATCCTTCGAGCAAATATCCACATCATGAGCTAATATAATTTCCATAGCACTGCAAAATCTCGAACCTCATCTGCCCTTGCACTATAAACACAAACCAAAGCAAATCATATCTGTTTATTTATTTATTTTTTAATCTAGAACAAATTTATTGTCATTTAGTATCTTATTTGAATTGGTTAATGAAGCTACAACCAAAAATTGCTTCAACTATTAAATTTTACTTTTTGCTGCCTTTATTTAATGCTAGGTTCGACATTTTTCAAGAACTTTTTTTTTAACTTTTCAAAGACTGCTTTTCTTTTGATAGGGAATTTCAATATTTCAATCCTCTAGTACTCAGTCGTCCTTTACATTAGCTGTTTATAGTACTTTTACCTTTTGAACAATTTCACTTAAAAAATTTTCCTTGACTTTTTTTCGAATAAATAAACCCTAAAGAAGAATTTATATTTGCTTGGTCTCATCATAGCTTATACAATGTGTCTTAAGCGAAAACCAAACACCTAGTATTTAGTTAATGTGACCTTAATTTAATCTCTATGATCATTTTTGATACAGTATGGATCTCGTGAATAATCGGATCTGATTTGAAAATTCAATAAAAAATAAAAACGTAATTCATGAAAATTAAAAACAAGAATATCCCTCGAAATAATTATTCATCGAAATTTAATAAACTATTGCTTAAACTCAACTCGTGTTAAATCCAGATGGTTGATTATTAAGTTTTGCTCCTTCGTATAAGAAAATCAAGGTAATTTTTAAAAAATTCTGCAACCCTTTAATATTGCTTTTTAACATTATTAAAACTATTATCTTTTGAACTCCTTTTTTTTAATATAAAAAGGAATTCCATTAATTAGGGCTAGTCTTGCGTGATTATTCTAACAATTTATTTTAACGAAATATTTTAATATATTTAATCATGCATTTGAGTTTTTTTATGGAATAAATATGCAAATTTATTAAAATATTTGAATAAATAATGCTTTCCAGTAAAGAATATTTTTATTTCATATAATATTGTTTAAGTATAAATTATATTTGATTTGATAATCCACCAATGACTATATCCTATGAATGACTGTAATCTTATTATCCACCAATGATTTAATATCTTCAATTATTATTCAACATTTCTATACAATCATAGTAATTATAAATGCTCGATGGAAATACGATTGGATTAAATAAGTTTCTAATTAAGTCAAAAGATGTTTTAATCTGTACTCGAGTATATCAATTAGCATTCAAAACTCAACTAACTTCTTAAGCAACAAAATAATAGAGTATAAAAGCACGTGTATCTCACTTTTTTTAAAGGAAAATTGAATTTTTTCAATGGAATATGACGCAATTTAATTGGTTTCATTTTTTAATCTAAAAAAATTAAGCTATTCTAATAATCTCTTCAACTTCATTTTTAAAACAAATAAAAAAAAATGTGTAGGCATCAAGTTTCAAATTGTTGCAGAGAAATAACACTTTCGTTTCGTATTCTGTCAAAACTAGGTCTAAAAACTCTTCCACAAAAAACAAGCAACATTTCTTTAAATAGAAAAAAAATATTAATGACATAAAACTTTCTTATATTAAGACGTCTGGAATCCGCATCGAAATACGAACCGTGTCATTTTCCTTTCAAAATCGAAACCGCCTTCATCTAAACACCGAGAAAAAAAGTACCTTCAACTAGATGCCACCATTTACAAACGAAGTTACAGTCACAGCGGAACTTTTTTCCAACCTCGTCACTTAATCACGGCCCTCACTTCCAAAATCGCATCAAGTTCATGATCTTCCACAGGGGCGGCCCCTAATGGGGCTCTTTCTGTTGCTTTTAAGAGGTTCGGACATCCCGGCAAGGATGGCAGAGTAGGTTTTCCTTCTTACCAGCCGTTCTCGACCACTTGTGCCTTGGCAGGTTTTTTTCAATGCGTCGGCAGAAGAAACGTCATTGCCAAATTTCGCTTCGAGTAATGTGGCTCAGGTCGTCGAGGGCAACCAATTAATCAGGCTGTCCCTTGAAATAAGGGGCCTCCTTGTCACCCAGACTTTCTCTTCCACCCCCCTCTATTTGGAACTCATCCGAATCTCCAACTAGCTTTTTTTTTCGCCGTTGCTTCAAGAGAGGAACGTCTGTCCGTCCGTCAGTCAAGTTGGTAAGGAGCTCGTAATGCGGTATTTGAGAAAACGAAGAAAAAAAAATGAAGGAAGAAAATACTTATTTATAGGTCGGCCTCCCTCCAAAAGTTGAGACGTCCCACGAATACCGCTGCGGCATCTCGTTAGTGAGGATGGCGGGTTCCTCCTGCTACAGTTTGTTTCCGGCTCTGTCGCAGCTGAGGGATGGCGTTGCCTGACAAGCACATCGATTCAAAGATTTATAGTGATTTGATAACAAAATGATGTATTAGCAATTTTTTCATCATTATGTACATACTAAACAAAAGTTTTAGCGTTTCGCTTGCTCGCTGCATACAATCGTTAATTTTTGGTTTGCTCGTTGTATACAATCCTTGTTCTTTATTTTTTTAGTAGGCTCATTGTGTACAATCGCTGTTATTTACTTTAATTTAATTTTTTATACATAATTCAATGTTTGTGTTAATACCGAAATAAAATAGTTTAAACTTTTTGGATGTATGACATTTTAGAAAAAAAGGTTTATGTTGTGCATTATTTATTGTTGTACATTTATTCCTTTTTAAATTAAGCGAAGTAGGTTTATTCTTATAATTAAAGGAATAATTTAGTAGGAAAACAGAAAAAAATTAATTCAATTTTTGCCATTATATAATAGGATGAGTAGCGCGTCTTCCCCGTGATCTGGGCGTCCTGGTTCCGGCATGGCTGTTCTTCCCTTCTGTTCTATCTGTGAGATATGTGAATGAGCCCCACCCCCACCCGTAAAAAAGGGTTATGCAAGCGAATGTGTGAGTGTATCATCTTCATTTGAACTTGAAGTCAGGTTTCTGCATTCAGGTGCTCAAGGATCTTTATCCTCAGAAGCTACTGCATCCCTTTTTCGTGTTAACACAGACATGGCATCATCATCATATGGTAGGATTCAAATTGCATTGCCTGTGCAACATGAGCTCATAAATGGCAATTAAAAATGTTCCAACATGTATATTTGTGCATCAAAAAAGAAGAAAATTTGTCATATTCATGTGCCTCAGAGAAATATAAGTTGTTTTTCTGAGGTGATAGGTGTTTAAATCATGTTATTTTGACAATCTTCTTGACTATAAACTATAATATAATTTTATGATGATATCACAAACATTTAAAATGATGGAAACATATAACATCATTATATAATGTTTAGCGTTTAAAAGTTATCTTCATATTTAATAGGCACTTGTATTATAATACAGCTTTTCAACCATAATAATAAAGGCAAGAGGTTAAGAAATTTTCAGTTAAAGAACTCCTCATATCTAACATTATAATGCTTTATTTGCTTTAAAAGCGTAATAGTGTGCATTATCTGACATCCAATTTCATCTTATACTCGCCTGTGTATCTTAATTTTCTTATTTATTTCTTAAGGATCCTTGATTCCTTAATTAAACGAATCAGAAACGTATTTTATGAGCATAGAAGCTAGATGGATTAAAGCATCTTTAATGTTGATAAAAACATTAAAGATTTAGGAGTCTTTTAGCATATCGAAAAAATAATTTAACATTTTAGAAGGCTTAAATTAATTCCAAGAAAATTTTAGAAAAGTAAAATAAAAGTAAAAAGTCATTTTGTGAAAAATATGAAAACGTTTAAGAGTTCTTCATTTTCTAACTTTCGAATGTAATGTAAGAAAAACTGTTTAAAAAATTATTGTCGCAATTTATGTATAAAAATATTTTTAAAACACGTCAAAAATAAAAGGAGGGGGAGGGAGGTTATTATATTTTAATAGATACATCGAAAAATATATAATACTGTATTTTATTAAGGTAAGTGAGAAATTTCATTCAAAAATCGGCATTGAAGGAAAAATCCCCATTATGTAAACTTGAATCCATAGATACGCTGTTGATACCGCCGATTTAATGATTTTGTCCAGATTCGGTGCATATATACAATTCTTATAATAAAACTAAATACTAAAATTATACCATTATAATTCTTTAGCTTTTCTGGTAATCATTTCACATTCCCGTACAGCTATTTCACATTATTGAAATTTGCTGACATCTGTTTTGGTGTTAAGAACACGAGCCAAATTTCACTCTTAGAAATGTTTTGTTTTTTTCAATTGACATTTCATAGACATATAAAAATTCTTTTTTCTTGTTTGATGTCCGAGACGCAATAATTTCCCATTCCCTACCCGATTTCATGTATGGAGGAAATCCAAGCAATATCATTGATCCGCAGCTCCACCCACTCTATGACGAGAGAACGATGTCATGTTTGCTCTCGTTCAAATTTTCGGCGCAACTTGGATTTGATGCCTTTTATAACTAGAGTGCACAAACTGAATGAATTCGATTTAATTCTTTACGATATTCTTATATATCTTAGTTGCGCATTCATTGATATTTTCCCAATTATATTTTTCATAACAATTTTGTATTTAATTATATTAAAAATAGTTTCCTGTTACTTAAGCAAGGAAGCATGTTACCATATAGCAAATTTACAAAATATTACCTTAATTTAAATCACAATCGTGTCTATGTATCTCTGTCCCATTTTTCCTAAATGCCTTGGTCGATTTTAGCCCACTATACATACCGATTCTTTATGGCAGCAACACAAAAATAACTTTTTTTTTTCAAAATACAAATACTATTTAATTAAAAATTACAATATACAATCAGTACAAGCTATACGAACTAAAACTATTTCAAGGCAAGTTCGTTTATATTGACGTCCCACATTCATCACAGAGTGGGTGATGGGGCGAACCAATGTTATTGCTCGAGTTTTTTCCATAGGGAAAGAAAATGGGAATATGCTTCTGGGTCACAAAAAAAAATATATATCAAAATCATATAAATGAGCAGTTTATTTTGAAAATGGGGCAAGCTCATTTTTTTGTTATCGCGATATTTAAAGGCTTGCATTTCAATAAATTTACAAATATTGGTAAATACATTGTATTAATAGATATATATTTTTTTATTTTGTGGTAACAGGTAATGTAAGTTTATAATCCAATAGAGTTTACAGTGATGACTAAAAACCTAAGAGTTTTATTATAACTAAATGGACTTGCCTCACTTTCAAAATTAATGAATTATTCTAAACGTTCATTTAATCGGGTAATATTTCAGTTGAATCAGTCTTTTTTTTTTAATAAAAGAAGCAACATACTATTCAAAATTTATAAATTTTTATTTCTTTTAAAACCACTTTCTCCAGAGGTTGGATTGAAAATAAATATCTGCGTTTAATTTCATTTGCTAAAAAATTATTATGTTTTCAATAATTTCGTATTACTTTATAGTATTCCTGGGGATTATACAAAGAACTGGTTTTCCAGATTGTTGTTTCTACCACTCCAGAATCACGATCGCTTGGTAAAATTCAAATTTCTGACAACAAAAATTTGTTATCAATGACGTTTATTTCATTGTCATTGGGCTGAACAATTAGCGTTGGAAATAAACATATTATTATCGAAATACAGAATTAAGAGATACTTTTTGTTATTTATGAATTACTGTAGAACCACCGATTTTCATTATTAAAGAGAGATTGAAATAATCTAGGTTTCAGACATGATGCCAAACGGTCACATTTCCTTTACCATAAATCAACCAGAGCTAAATTTTTCCTTAACATATTCGGTCAAATATAATTTCAATCTAAGATGGACTTGCGTCGCTTTCAAAATAGACAAATTTTCAATGCGGTTAAGAGCTAAATTCTCTATCTCCAAAACACTAAAATCTAATTTTTTTTTTTACTTTAAATTGTTTATGTACAAAAGGATCACAACATGTTTTATCTATAACTACCTTTAACTCCATTCTTTTTTTTTCTCAAAAATAGACTCGGCCCACTTTCAAAATAAACGGTTCAAATAATTTCTTCATCTATATGAAAGTAATGAAGTGTTTAAAAAATAGGGGGTGTTCACATAGATATAGACAGACAGAAAAATAAACAGGATAATAGATTGATACAATTCATTTTACCTTTCACGTAACTCAAAAGTCAGAAACTTAAAAAATAATTATAAAAAAATAATAATAAACCAAACTTTTACAATAAATAAGAGAACATGAGACTTATATGGTAAATATTATTTCAAAAATACCAAAATTATCTTATTAAAAACTTTAGCTGAAACATAAGTATAAACTATGTTTTGTACCGGAAATTGACATGCAGTCCGTTTCCGACAATCTCGATGGTTTAAAATCTCTTGTGTATAAACAGGACTTTTTTCTATTCTTTCTTTTCTTTTTTTAATGGAAATGATCTTGTCCAAGAAGAAGAAAAAAAAGATCCGTTCTTTCAACTGTTGGATGTCTCAACGACATTCTTGTTAACCCCCCTCTGAGACGCCGTTTGTTTTTGTTTTGATTTGTGAATGGCACTTCGAGGCCCGCCAAGACCCCTGTCCGATGCTGAGGGGCGGTTCTGAAAACAAACTGGGTATTGTTTTTTGGCTTCAAATAAATCTGTCTTTCTCTTCTTTTTTTTTTCGATATTATTCTTGTCTGCAGTAGTTTGCAAAACAGCTATCAATCAAATGCTGTCACTCATCTTATGGATAAATAGCTATCAGCTTATTTTATTTTCTACAGGATACTGAATTTTAAGTTTTAAATTTGCAAGATAGTAACTTTTGTCTGTGATTGAAACTAAACAGAGGATCGATTTAATTAGGACAAGGAACATTATATTCGTTTTAGGATAAATTGTAGTAAAATTTTTATGTGTGTGTGGAAGGTGGGGTGTGTCAGTATTTTCTGTTTTGTCTAATGCAAAGAAAATGCATTGCATTCAAATAATTCCACCACTTATTTTATTACAATTCCTTTCTTTAGACAAAATCTTGAAGCTCCTTTTTCACTTTCTTGTATACGAAGTATTCAAAGAGAATGCACAGGAGTCGTCAAAAGCTCTGAACTCAAGATTTTGACACGTCTCAAACCTCTTTCAGAAAAAAAAAACTTTTTTTATATTTTATGTCCGTTTATAAATATAATTCAGAAACGCTTTGAGCTAGGAACATGAAATTTGCTCAATAATACCTATTTCAAATTGTAAAATGTAGTTTCATTTAATGATATTCCAGCGAACATGAAGCAGATAATAAAATTATCCCCATTGGTGTGCTCTCCCAAAAAAAATGTCAATTTTAATAAATTCTAAATGAAAACACATAACTAATTAAATGACCATACATTGTTAACAATACCGATTCCGTGTATCAGTTCCTGAATTTAAGAGAAATTATTTTTCTCATGTAAACGCTTCAGCTTTATATAGTCTTTTCAAATGGCTTGATGCCATATGATATTCCCCAGAAGAATCTCCTTTTTTCGGTTCTTATTAGAAACGAGCCTTGCGCATTTTCCAGAACAATTTTATCATCATACTCTCGACAATATTTAACTTATGTCCATTAGGTATCCCTGTAAACCTTTCTTTTCAAATATAAGACTAGCTTAGTAAGAAAACGGTATTTCAACTATTCATAATTATATGTGTGGGTGCGGAAGTTATTTTTCTTGAGATTATAATGCATTTGAGTTATGTTTAGTTTGTTTTTATGGCGCAAGGACCAGATCTGATCATACTGCTCCAAACATTTGTTTAAACATCACAATTTCGAGCAATTTGAAGATGATGTTTCACCCGAGTTTGTATCCGATCTTCAAATTTCCTCATACCTCAGCAGTATGAGGACGCTTGGCCTATAACATGAAAATACATCAAGAATACATATATATATATATACAAAAAAGAATTCTTTCAGTAGTTAAATGTAGCGACTTCGATTTAAAAACTTAGATCTCTATAACTAGTAACTAGGTTGAAAGAATTATAATCATCATTAATTTAATGAAAGATTCCAAAAAGTGATGTTTGGCACATTCATTCACAACTGTGATATATGTGATTTCTGGCAATTAACTGGTTTGTTTAGAGATATTACTATATAAATTTAATTTTTTAGTTAAATCCCAAGCGCATAATGTGATATTAATAGTTCACTCAACAAAACAGCTTCAAGTATCTAACTGTGAAAGGTATAGTCGATATTAAGACCTCATAACAAATTTCACTCATTTAACTAATTATGTTTTTAAGCATTTGAGAATTTCATATGCTCATGAATAGACGGATAGTTTGATAAAATAAATTAGCGAAATTCTTATGTGATATTTACTATTTCTCATGATAAAATCGCATACATAATTTCCCCTATTTAATACGTCCTCTTTTTAAGTAAGCTTGTACGTGCATGGATGGACAAACAGGTATTTCTATATTTAATAAATCTCATCTAAAACTTGCCCTAAACTAATTTTTCTTATCAATTTACATGCATACTTTCATTTATCTAACTCCCTACATTTTTCAGTTATGTTCACGTATGAGTAGATAGACGACCCTTTCACAGGTATGGCAAAAGTCTTGATAAAGATCTATAATTTGGGTAAAAATATCACCTGTCAATTTCATTAGTCTAACCTATGTCATTATCGCTTTCATAAATAAATAAAAAGATTGCTGAATTGCGGATTTTATTTCAAAAGCAGTTTGTTCTGTCTGTATTTCTACTAATGAAATTATGTGCTAAGTTTAGATTATCTGGCTCTTTAAGAGACAGATTTCGTCAAAAATGGGACAGAAATTATTTATGCATGAAAAACGTAGCAAGTTTGTTGAGTCATTAAATTCACATACGCACGATAACAATATTTTCATCGTATACTTTGTGTAAACCAAAATAATGCTTTTTCACTGAATATTTTATACAAACGATAATTTCTTTCATTGTATATTTCTTACAGATGGTGATAAAACATTTTCATAAAATGCTTCTTAGAGGTGATAATAAAACTTTTCGATTGCATATTTTGTACAGACAATGATAATTTTTTTTTCTTTTTATTCTTCATGTAGATGAAAATAATATTTATTTCCTCATTGTATTTTTCATGCAGATGAAAAAAAAATACTTTTTATTGCTATACTTCGTGTATGATTGAATAAAACTATAGATAGTTTCTTTTAAAAACATTTTGGCATTTTATTTTCAGAAGTTAGCCAAGGCATTCTTCAAAACAAATAATTCCTTCATTTGCTTTATTTATGTAATTAACAGAAGAAAGAATTGAATGAAAAATACGAAATAAACGAAAAAAGAAAGGGACTTGAAATGCCTTTCTCTTTGAAAACTATTTCACATTTTTTATTGAATATTTCGTGCCAAGTTTAATTTTTTAGATTTTTCTGCCGGAACTTTATTATTAATTCCATCTATGTCATCAGAAAATCCAGGTAGATGTAAAATTCAAAGAAAAAAGTCCATAATCATAATTAAAAACGAACATGTTCCTCATCTTGTCTTTTTCAAGGAAAAAAAATCGCATTTCTCTAATAGCTTTCTGAGCACAAAATAACATCCGGTATTTCATACACTTTGCTAACCTGCGAACTGTTTTGAATGTTGGCAGGTTTTTATTATTTTTTTCATCATGGAAAGAAATCCCCATGCTTTATTTTTTTTCACTTTCGTGTTTTTTTTTTCCACCATTTTCTGTATAATTTCTTTAATTAACAGCTCTGTAGTTCTCAGGAAAGACGAGAAAGAAATTCTTCTAATAAAGAATAAAGGAAAATAATACAAAAGGTAGAAAGAGAAAAAAATTAAGGGAAAAAAATCCCTACGTTTAATTGACTAGACTTAAGCGAAGAGAATCTTATTAATTGCGTCAAAAAACGTTTCGCATAATAATAATGAACGTTAAGAATTTTTACGTTGTAAACAAACAGCCAAATTCACATAATACAAAGGGATTAATTTCCACCGGGACATCGATAGGCAAGCATAGAAAAATCATAGAATATTAACTGAGGCGAAATGCAATTGAGTACACACAAGCAACGCAAAAATGTATTAAAAAAACATTTTTTTATGTGATTCATATAAAAACAGATTGCTATTTTATTTTTGTTTGCTCTCTAGAGGCAGGTGCTTGCAATCGAAGCAGATGATGTACTGAGTCATTGCTTATGACAGGAATAAATATTGAAAATAATTTATGCCCTTTATTTAGCATGATTTATTGGTAAGATAAATATTTATCTTTATTAATCACAAATGTTTTATTAACATATAAGAATGTGTTCAATTAAAATATTTTTTCTTAGGAAATAGAATCAACATAATCTTGATCAACTAAGCCTTTCTGGCTACTAATTTGTTTATCTGAAATATTGGTTTTTCCCGCCTGTAAAACAGTTGTTTAAAACTTCTTTATTTAACGACACTAAAAAAATATGAATTTAACAGAATCAATCGATTACAAATTACTGCGAATACAAATAAAAAATTAAGAATTTCCGGAATAAAATTGGATGTCAAAATCCTCTCGCAGATGTAACTTTTTTAAATAACTAAATTATGCAAATAACCTAGCTAAATTTCATATTTTTACACAAATTTTAAATTCATTTTCACAATATCTAAAGCATGCGAGTATGAGTGGATTTATTAGAATTAAAAAAAAATTTGAACTACATTATAAAATAGAAATATTGTTAAAAATTATGTATTAAATCAAATTTTAAAAAGTATTCAAATTAGAGGGAAATGTATTAAAATGAAATTTTAATCATTAAAAGGGAACTGTTTTTAACTTTAAGATACTTTAAAATTCATTTTATGCTTTTATATTTTCAGAATATTTACATGGAAACACTGAATATTTTCTTAATTTTTAACTTATATTTTAATTGATTTTTGGACTGAAAATTAACTTTTAGCTGCCTGTTGGGGTATAGAGCTTGTATACAAAAATTAATTAAAACAGAAAAACAAGAAACTAAATTTGTATAAAAAAGCATATAAAAAAACATTTAAATTTATAAATTTTATTCGTATGATTTAGAGTAGAAGTGCATTTCTGATTTGAAAACACAGGGTGTTATGAATAGTCTTTACAAACTTTGATAATTATGTCAGGAATAAATAATTTTTAAAATAGAATATGTGATCACGCACTTAAAGGCTGATTTAGTCCATGAGTTAAAAAAAGGATTAATCAAAAGAATACGTTGGATAAAGTATAAAAAAACTGATTTAATAGAATAAAAACTTACATTAACACAACAGTGCAGGTATATAAATAACAATACACGAAATCATTCATCCCATAACAAATACAAGAGCAAATAGAATGTACCTTCTTTGACAAATGTTTAGAGTACGTATAACAAATAAGCAAAGGTCAAGATGTTTCATCGAATGGTCTCTTTTCTACGAATAGATATAACTTTCATGACTGTAATTATCGCCATTAAATTAAATAATATTTACCTTAAACATTTTCTTGCTATCAAATTGGCAAATTGCATTATAAGTCATACTCAGAAATATTCTCAGTTTAATATCTCAATTCTCTAACTTGAATATCATGTGCAGAAATATCAACCAATTGAACAATGTTAAACAAACATTGTTAGCATTGTTTTCATTGCAACGTTTGAATAAATATATTCGGTTTCATGACCAATCTTGGAAATTTTATAAGAGAGCAATGGGATTGATAATTGTGAAGTTAATAATTGTGAAGTTAATAGTGGAAATTCGTCATTTCCATCAGATTAATTATGACTTTTCAAGTCTTTTTAAAGTCAGTTTAAAGATTCCCGTTCTACTCCATTCAAATTTTACATTTGAAATTCATAAAGATATGCTTGAAAATCATGAATTCATTACTTGTCAATCAGGGTCTTTTAAAAGATATACACACCTGCACAAAATAATTCTATCGAAATTCCAAACTGAAAACAAGGTTTCATGCAAATGAGCCGATTAGCACTCCAGTTCGAACAAAACAAACGGTTAATAGTTAAAGCACACAACTCATTAAAATTCATTTCAACCCAACTAAAACATTTCCATTTGATTGTGATGATTAGCCAAAACGACCCTCCTAATTACGTTTGTGCTTTAATGGCCTATAAGTCCGACATTCCACTTAAACACACACGACAACCTGCTCTACAATACGGGCACTCTCGACCAACATCGTTTAAACCACCATGCCTCGTCCTAGAAAATCGACTCCACCACTCAAGTGCTTGGTGCATCTCGCATATTAGGATCATATTCCCATCATGCATCACCATCCCACCCCCTTTAAAATCTTTCCCTCCCTTAACGAATGCTAAGTTTATTCACACGCGCATGCATTTATGCATCGAAGACGACTAATTGCCGAAAGGTGTACAATCAAATCAACAGCATGGAGATCGCAGGTAGTAGAGTCGAACAAAAGAGGCTTTTGTCCTCCCCAATTCCAATGCTTATTGAGTGGATAAAAGCTTCCAGAGCTTTTGTTCTGTTCCATGGAATTGGTGGGCGAAGGTTCTCCATTGTTCCACAGGTTCATTTAGCCGAACAGAGAGGAGTCAATGATATGAAATGTTAGCAGCATTACTGTTAATTTGTATTTGAAAGTTGAAACAGTTCATTTCTTGTTGTTGTTGTTGCTGCTGGCGATTAGTTTCGAGGTGGTTTGCTTGTTTATTTGCTAACTGCCGAGTGATTCATTCAGTTTCCAATTAGGAATGAAAGGAGGAGGATTTTGGAGATGCGATCGCAATGTTTAGAGTTGAATCTGATTAGTAATGTGTATTGTTCGAGGCTGTTTAACTAGAAAGAGAACAGACAATAGAAGTGTTGGGTTTTTAAGCTATTTTATCATTAGTTATCAACATAAATAGATGAATTTCAATTCCAGCATATATTATATTTCTGATTTTCGCTCTTTAAATAATTGTGTTTATTACATAATAGATATTTTAATAACCGGAACGTCCTGTTTATTTTAATGGAATGTGTTCAATAAATAATTTATGTAATGCAATTCAGCATTACACAAGAACAACCTTTTTATAATTGGATCTTGGTCATCCACTCTGCATCCGTTTTGCGATTTTATTCTGACACAATTACGTATTGAGCCTTCTGGAATATTTGATTACTATATATATTTTGAGAAGGCATCACCGATTTGCAGCCAATTTTGCCGATAGTTTGACCCAACAAATTTTTTAAATCTAATATCATATTCTCTGGACTAGTTGCATCCTAAATATTTTAATTCAGCTATTTGCTGTCTCCTGATTTTAAATAGACAAAAATTATATTTCAATACCTTTTTTCTTTTATTTGGGAATAGTTTCTTTTATCATATAAAGTTAGCGTATTAATAATTTTTTCTAATATTTGCTCTTAACCCTCCTGTCCTATAAAAGGCCCTGCCCCCAGGCTTATCTGACATCTAATTATTCAATTTTGGTATTTCAATCTGAAATAAAATTAAATTACAACGCCATTTAAAATACAAAATTCATTTGCTAAACCCTCAATATCTCAGTTGTCTTTTATGTTGTTATGAGGATTGTAAGAAAAATAAATATCTAAATAGTATGTGTCATTTAATTAGGGATGAAATAAATTCGTAGTTTAAGAAGTTCATTTATCAATGATTTTTTTTTTCTGGTATACGTATTATGGAGAAATTATAGTAATCGTCAAAAAAATTCGAACTCGACATTTTGATGAATCTCTCCGTTTTAGATCTTCCTGAGATTCCGAAAACACTTTTTTTTCTTTTTTGGAAAATGTCCGTCTGTCTGTGGCAAGGATAACTCAAATGCTTTGATCTAGATCAAAGGTATCCAAACTTTTCGCGGCACGGGCCGGATCAAAATTAGATCCATGTTATACGGGCCACATGTATATACAAATTGAAAAATATCATTATGAGTAAAGTAGCATTAAATACTATTAATTAATACTATTTTATTGTAACTTGAAAATACAAAATACTAAACAAACAAAGTATAATTATATAATTATTTTATATAAATTGAAATATTTTCATGCAACTTCTAATGCGCAGCAGCAATGGGACCGCCCCGGGCGGCAAAAGTTCTAGGTACGCTACTGTGCGCGTGCAATAATTCCATGAAAAAGTTATTGAAATCAAAACGATATTTGTTTATTTATACTTAAGTGCTTCTTTAAGCGAACTACTCAAAATTGCTGATGCTTTATTTACAACAAAACAATAAGACTCTGCTTATCGTCAAAATTCACATGCGTATAAAATTTCTTTTATGTTTGAGTTACCGAAATATTTTTTTTTATTTAGTCTTATAACTTAACAGCGCGATAGACATTTGTGTTTGGTCAAATACAACAACTCTGTTTTGTTGGCCAAGTAGTTTTTCGATATACCTTTATGAAAATGAAAAGGTTTGGGCGAAAACATCATTATGTTTTAAAACCCTCCGCGGGCCGGAAAAAATCACTTGGCGGGCCGGGTTTGGCCCGCGGGCCGTAGTTTGGACACCTCTGATCTAGATCAATGCAATTAATTATATGGTCTTTATACAGAATTTTGAACAAAATCAGCCTCGTATAAAGGTTGTCTGTTCGCCTGTTCAAATACCATTTAACACAATAATTACTAAGAGATGAGAATCATATGGATAAAATTCTGTACATAAATCTAATTTCTATAGTGCTGATGTCTGCCAAATTGTGAGCCAAATCAAACAGCGAGTTCGATATCTGTCGATCTGTACTTTCAGAAATAAATAAACACAATGTTTCAAAAACACAATAACTTAATTATATCAAATTTGGTATTACAAGTGCAGTTTAATATTAATTTTTGTTTCAATCGGTTGAGTAAAGCATGTCTAAAACAAAAACTCAGTTTGTGTTCTGAAATTCTCGCTAATAATCATACAATAGATACAAAAAGTGCTAAATTTGCGCCATAAATTATTATCTTGTATCTATTGTAGGCCAGTGCTTTGCAAACCCTTCTCTGGCATGGCAAGTTTTATTAGAGAGCATGCTGGAAAATTTTGCTGAGACTACTGCTTCTACGTTCAAATATTTTCTATATTAATAAAAAAAGCTAATAATTTTTTTAAAATAGTAAAGAAATACAAATTTTTTATTTGACAGATAGATTAGTGCGTTAATGTTACATCGTTGAAACTACTACACTATTAAAATTCCCGATAGATAATTCGCTGAATCTGTGTATTACCTAAAAATAGCGATCATCTAAAATTAATGATGCCCAACAAATAATTTATGCATTCTTCTTTAAATCAATTCCTATTCTTTTTTTTCTGTCAGCAATTATTTGGAAACAAGTTCTTTGCTTGCTTCTTTTGTTAAATATCATTCATATTGTTTTCTCTTGGGTTCAGACATAAAAATAAGTACAAGCTGAATGCTTCATTTGTTTAAGGGCACCATTGTAAGCAAATCACGTTATAGAAAAAGTGTGTCAATAGTGTGTTTTTCTGTCGCTTTCCCTGTGGAAATTAATCTCTTTGTATTTTGAAAAAAAATTTCAATTTGTTTACAACGCAAAAATTCTGAACGTTCACTTTTATAATGCGAAATTAATAGGATCTCATTTCACTTAGTCAAGTCAAGTCAGTTAAACGTAAAAATTGTATTTTTTATTACTTTTTCATAGCAATTTCCTTTATTTCCCATTCGAAGACTATCTTCCTAGTCTTTTTTCCGTAATTAGCAGCTCTTTAGTTCTTAGAAAATTATGCAAACAAATAATTGAAAAAAATGTGCAAAAAAAAACCCTAAGTTTCTTTTCAAATATAAAAATTAGAAACCTCTCGAAATCCAAAATAATTTACAGTGTTTTTAAATCTATCGAAATTCTCTGATGACATAGATGGTATTGACAAGAAATTATAGCAGAAAAATCCAAACTATTCATGCTAGTTCAAAATATTCTCTTTCACGATAAACAATAATTTGCAAAATAGAAAAAAAAATTGAAATTTCTTACAAAAAGTTTGTGCTATTTTTTTGCTTGATATTTTTTCATTGCAAAAGATCAGACGGTAAACGCATGCTTTTTTTTCTTTTTTCGTTTTCATTTTATCTTGATTATGATATTTTTCTATTAAGATTTTTAAAATATGTCTAAATTCTGTAATGCCTTACTTAGATAGTATTAACAACAAATTTCGACTGAAAAATCTAAAATATAAATGCTGATTGAAAATATTATTTAAATTATGAAAAATAATTTGCAAAATAAAAAAAAATGAAAATTTCTAAGTAAACTTTTTTATTTTTTCGTCCTTGTTATTTGTTTCCTAGAAAAAGAACAGACGATAAAAATGTGTTTTTTAATTAAAATTGTAGTGTTTTTTTTTTTCCCAAGATTCTTGTGTCTATTTAAATTTTCTGATGTCATAGGTGGCATTAACAACAAGTTTCGGCTGAAAGATCTAAACTATTGAAGTTAGATCGGAATATTCTGTTAATTATGAAAAATAGCTTACAAGATTAACAAAAAATATCGGAAACTTCTCACCAAAAGTTTATCCTATTTTTTGTCCTTATTTTTTTAAGGTTTTCATTCCGTTAAGCTTCACGGGTAAAAAAGTGAAAAAGTAACAAGTTAGTTAAATTAAATTTAGCAGTTTACTTCAACATTGAAATCTCAGATCTGTTTCAAATTCAAGACTGAATCCATCGAAAGAAAAAGATTTGAAAATGTATCTACTTGATTTTAAGTCAAGACTGAATCCATCGGAAGAAAAAGATTTCAAAATATATTTACTTAATCTTAAGTTAATTTACATAAAACATGCTGTTGATTTATACCAGGCGTGGGCAGATTTCTCCAAGGTTTTTCCAGGACACGGGCCACTTCTAATATTTTCAAGGTGCTGCCTTCACCCAATGGCGCACATATTTAAAGATCTAAAATATTTATAATACATAAGGTGCATACATACATACATTTTAAATACACAGAGGTCTAAAATATTTATTAAAAGTTAATAATAAATACAGAATATGTACTTGCCTACATAACTACAAATATAATAATAATAGCAACAATATAATAATACCATATGAATGTATTTAATATCAAACAATTCAAAATACTTTCGAAAATAAATAATTTTCATCTATAGTTAGTAGAGAACTGAGTCTGCATTCAGTCGACCATCTTGAATATCTCAATATAAAACTAACTGCTAATCTTGCACTGGATTCTAAATGGTAGTCTGTGCGATGTGATATGTTGTTATAATTATACTCATCAGTGAAAATGTAAATTCATACAGGCATGTAGAACCAAAGAACGATATTAAATGATATGCAACTCTTTTTAAAAAATTGAGATACTTTACTTCATCTATTAGATTTCTAAAATTATTCTGAACTACGTGCTTTTAAAATTATGATTTTTGAAGGAGAAAAACTTCAATTCCCTCAAGAGATGCAGAGAATATTTAATTTATATTTTCAGTTATTTTTCCACATCAACATTGAAAATGGGTAACCATGAATGTAACGATTGATTCTAGTTTAGTAAATTATTGAAAATGGGTAAGCATGAATGTAACAATTGATTCTAGTCTAGTAAATTATTGAAAATGGGTAACTATGAATGTAACAATTGATTCCAGTCTAGTAAACTATTGAAAATGTGTAACCATAAATGTAACAATTGATTCTAGTCTAGTAAATTAGTGAAAATGGGTAAGCATGAATGCAACAATTGATTCTAGTCTAGTAAATTATTGAAAATGGGTAAGCATGAATGTAGCAATTGATTCTAGTCTAGTAAATTATTGAAAATAGGTAAGCATGAATGTAACAATTGATTCTGGTCTAGTAAATTATTGAAAATGGATAACTATGAATGTAACAATTGATTCTGGTCTAGTAAATTATTGAAAATGGGTAAGCATGAATGTAACAATTGATTCTAGTCTAGTAAATTATTGAAAATGGGTAAGCATGAATGTGACAATTGATTCTAGTCTAGTAAATTATTGAAAATGGATAACTATAAATGTAACAATTGATTCTGGTCTAGTAAATTATTGAAAATGGGTAACCATGAATGTAACAATTGATTCTAGGTCTAGTAAATTATTGAAAATGGGTAACAATGAATGTAACAATTGATTCTAGGTCTAGTAAATTATTGAAAATGGGTAACAATGAATGTAACAATTGATTCTAGGTCTAGTAAATTATTGAAAATGTCCCTCGAATTCTGAGTCGTTTTATTATTTCATCATAATATATCTCTTTGTTTAATGTACCTACTGTTTTTTTTAAAACTTGTAAGAAATACTTTTGACTGAAATATGGAGGGTGATCCAAAAAAAAAGCTTAAGGCTGAAGAAAAATATTTTATTAACAATAGACATACTGTGGCGGTCACTTCTCTAAATAATCGCCAAACTCGTTGAGGCATTTATAACCCCGCTCGACTTATTTGTTTAATCCTTCTTGAAGATAATCAGGTCCCCGGCTTTTGAGCCAGTTCTCGGCACCTTTTTGAACATCACCGTTTGATATGAACCTTGTTTTGGATAAATGCTCCTTCAATGCCGGGAAAAGGAAGTATTTACTGGGAGCAAAATCACGGCTATATTGAGGGGTTGGTGACTCCAGACCTCACACTTAATAGTTCCCAGCAACTTTTCTGCTCGCTTCCAAGGAACGACACCATTTCGCCACCTGTTGTCTAATCATTGCATTACACACTACCGTACAATTCAGCGATTTGTCTATGAAAGTCTGAGGGTGACACATTCTTGACCCATAGAAATCGTACCACGGCTCGCACCTCTGTGCGGAACCACTTCTTTAGACGTCTTGCCATTATTGTCGCTGTTTTAGTTCTCGGTACTAACATTATTGCTCAAACAATACGTCTAAGACAATTAGAGCTATCGACTCAGAATAACAATGTTCAGATCCACAATTTCTACTTTCTAAATGCTTTTTTTCGGATCACCCCTCGTATTTTTCAGTTTTCCGTAAATATGCATCTTTTAGTATGCGCGTCTTAGGTCTTAATAAAGACAGTCGTCCCAAGATATCTTGGCGGTTCGCTTGTTAATAGCGATTGACTTAATGACCACCCTTGATTCAACCAAACACATTCTATTTAGTTGACAAAAAAAAAATAATAATAATACTTACCGATTTTTTCTACATTTCATTATTTTCCTTCTATAAACTTTTATTTAAAGACCATTACGCATCCAATCTTTTCAGTGAAATTTTTTGAAAATAAATGCAAGAAATGGAGCGAAAATATTAATTCGAATTATTAATCCGAAATAAAAATCGGACCATATATACCCTTTCTTTATTTTTCTTTTGTTTTTCTTTTTCCTGCTTTTCTGTGCAAAAACATATGTCTCTTTTCTTCCATATCTTTGAGTAAGAACCGATATCGCACGTTTTTGCCCTTTTTTTTTTTTCATGATTAAAATTTCGTGCTTATCGTATTCCACTTTATGACATGTTTATTTTTTAATGTCTTAAATTCTTCTAAATTATTTCTTGAACGCAAAGCAAATAAATGAAGTAAGAAAAATAATCAAAGTATATTTTTTTATCTTTTTGCTCTTATTTTGTATAAGATTAAACTTTAAACCTGTCAAAGTCTGCGTACTTCTGTTGTTTGTTGTTACTTCTCATCGAAAAGAGACATTTGATCTTAGAAATTTTTACTATTGATAAGTTAAGAATTATCAGCGAAAGTTACAAATTCCTCAGATAAGAGGAAGTGTTACTTTTAGATAATTTTCGGATTATAGTCACTAAAGGCTTTCTGTTATTTCACACATACTGTATCTATAACATAATTCCATTCTAATGGTCTCATGGATTTATGATCACCAGCATGTTATTTTTTCTCAGTAAGTGCTTTAATATAGTCTTTTTTATTTTTTTACATGGTCTTAAGTATTTCTTTTTAAAATTTGCAACTGCATTTCGATTGATGTTGTTTTCTTTTCAAAAATAAAGCCGGGAATTCGTTATTTTCACAGCTATAATTTAGGGACAGAAACGAAATAATTCAAAACTTAATTTCACTAAAAGTTCGCCTCTTGTGGAGGTGCATTTTAAATCCGAAGGAATGGACTGTTCTTGAACTAGGATGGCTTCGAAGTTTGAAGAAAGAGTACCTGGTTGAGATGTTGTTTTCATGATCTAATCAGAATAAAAAATTATGTGGTTTTTCAATAATAATTCTCTTGTAATTCAAAGTGTTGACCTAGCTAAAATGTGCTTCGCCTACAGGCTGCTTGATAGTAGGAACACCGCTTAACGCGGAATCCCCCAGTGTTTAAATCCCAAGCATGCTTGGTTCCTCAGTTTATCGACCCACTGAAGGGATGAAAGGTTTGGTCGACCTTTCCCAATCCGAGGATCGAACTTCGAACTTGTGCGTTGGGTCTACACTACCGGGTTTCACTTCAAACCTAAAAAAGGTTTTTAAAAATGTTGAAGTACATCAGTTTTTAAACATTGCTACTGCTCTTTTTTTATTATCTAATTGGATGCATTAAGATATAGGTAATAAATTAGGCATGAACAAAATGGTATAAAATTTCTAAAATAAAATATGTCAATTAAAACTTGAAGTTAAAAAAAACATCATTTGAAGATGACATTAAGATAAAGATCCATAAAATATTTGAGATTCTAAATAAACACTTATGCTCTCCAAAATAAATAAGCCAAATGAAGAAGAAGAAGAAAGAAAACGACGAATTAAACTTAAAGAGTCATTATGCCAACATATTTCAAAATAAACGTTTGAATTTCTTTTAGTTTTTATTCCCATAATTGTTCATTTCATTTGGCACGATTTCTTACAAAGGCTTATACATGCACAATTTTTAAAGCTCTTGTACAGTTTAGTAATATCAACTTTTTGTTTTCTATCTCAGTGATTTTTGACTTTTATTCCCCATATCTCCATAAAAATAAACAGAATAAAACTGTATTGCTTAAATTTTTTTCCCTTCATAATGACCATTCTTGAAAGAAAAGAACATTGCGAAGAATAGTTTGTTTTTATCTCAATTTTCGTAATAGCCTTTTTTCTTTTCTTTTTTTTTTTTTCTACTACGAAAATGATTTTTTTTTCCTTCTCTTTTTTACTATAGCAACACAGTTTCTTTGTTCTGCTACTTATGTTGAACTAATCTGCTTCTTTACCTTGGTACTCTTGATTTTCATTTAAATGGTAAACGTAGCTTTTTCATATTGAGACTTCTTGAAAGAATACACAATTCGGAAGAAGGAAAAAACTACTTTAAGAAAGCGAAACGACAAAAGGTTTGATTAACGTAAACAATAAATAAAAAAGGGGGGAATCAAAGTAACCTTTTTTGTTCTAAGAGAGCAAATATATTGATTGTTGAGAATTTTAATACTGCAGAAACCGATTTCTGGTTTAGTTTGCTTTACTTTTCAGTTCTTCATTTCGATGTGAAGACAGAGAAATGTTAATTTTAGTTTTTTTAGAAACAATTCAGATAAAATGCAATAAATTTTGTTAGAAGTTAAATTTGTGTTATCAGATTGCATTTCTTTTGTTAAGAAAGTCTTTATTAGAATTTAAAACTGGAGATCTTAAATTAGGATTTTATTTTGTCATTTGAGACGATAAATGAAGAATTGGTGACAATATTTTGGAAGACGGATAATTCACATAATGAGAATATATTAATCTAAAAATGCATTGAACAAACCTTTTATTGATGGTAGATGTTATTTTATTTGGACAAAAATCATATAATTTGTAAAAAGGAGGAATGAAGTCTTTCAAGCATAAATTGAACATAATCCCAATCTATAGAGGTAAGACATTTTTCTGGAGAACTTCTTGAGAAAACTGACTCACAGTGGAGAAACTTCCAATACCTATTGTCATAAGGAGAGATTCGTTAACGGTAAGTATTATATTTGGTATATAATCCTATAATGAGGTGAAAGTACGGTTTTATGAAAACTTTCAAATAAAAATTGGACATTGGGCTATCCAAATGCATAGAAGTAAGATATCTTTCCATAAAACTTGTTAAAGAAATTGGACCACATTTTGTGTCAGACTTTTAACAGGTTTCCGAGCAGAGAGAAATTCGTTTTCCAAGGTCAAAATTATTTATGGTTTTTAAACATTGCTGTTTTAGGAGTGCATTTATAGAAAATCGATAACATTCTTCCTTTCGTACCCTTCTATAGAAATCAAGCGCATCGCATGGCTTCATTTAAATATTAGAAATTCTGTCAAAGTAGCATTAAATTTCATTGGCTTAAATTTAATGCTTTTATTCATGTATCAGAAATTTTTAAATTAGGAAGTGCAATCGCTAATTATAATTATAATTAGTAAAAATTCTTAGAAAAATAATTAATGCTCTCCTTATAATTATAATGGTATTGCTAATAATACATATTGTTGTTATAATAAAGGTTTCAAAAATAATTGAACTAATACGAACTCTTAAACCACCGAAGAGAATACAACATGTTTTTTTTAACTTCAGATATGGATGGGCCCTTGGAAATATTTTATCACGAGACTCATAGTTTCATTTCCCTCTAGCAAATAACTGTGAAAAGATTGAATTAAATTTTTATCGTTTCAGTGTTTTGTCTAATCACATAAATGATTTCTATATCTCTAATAAGTGGAAGAAAATAAAATGGACTGTTAGATGCTTGATCAAAAGGGAAGGTGTGTAATATTTTGGCAGAAAAACGGAATGATTTCATCATTTTTTTTCTACAACAGAAGTAGAATCGGTTTAGTTTCCTTCTATATAGGAATGTCAATTTAAAGAGAATAAATATTAAATCGTTTGGCTGTTGTATAAAAGTTAAGAACTAAGAAATTCATGAAAAATAAAATTCATTCGAAGAAATGTAACTTTATTTTTAGTCATTATTCTGTTGTATTAAGAATTTTCTGTAAGGTTGTCTGTGGACTGTTTTTAAGCATGTTCAGCGAATTTTAAAAATAATATCTCAAACGCTTTTTCCTTCATCTGTAAACCAACCAGACTAGTGAAATGTCTCCATTTATTATTTGTTTGATTTTCTTAAAAAGCTTCTTTTAAGTTTTTTTTTCTACCCCGATAAATAAATAGTAATAAAAATAGAGCAATGTCAGAAATCTATTTTATAAAAACCGACACTTTTGTTGTACCATTAAGACACTTCGTGCATATCCATTTCTACCATTAAAAAATGCCATCTCAAGGCAAACATAGGGCTCATGCTTTATACTACTACTTTCTATTTTTATTGCGAAAGGCATATGTTAATAAACTTCTCAAATTCCTGGATTCTTTAAAATTCTTCGTAGTGACGTCTTTCTTCAGACAAATGATTTTAATATGTCAGAGTAATAAGTCATTTTTCTCAGCACGATTTCAAAAGAATGTTCGTAATATTTTTATGCAACACGATTTCTCTAATGCGACTGTTGAACGAATTTTATTTTATGACTTAAGCGATAAACGATTCTTTAAAACGAAACTACAGCTGCTAAGCAAAAATTCTTTGTTAAAATGAAGTGAATTTTCCTTATATTACTTTGCAATACGATGAATTGCACTGATGAATGATTTATATGAAGACACTGAAATAAACAAATAAATATCGAATTGGAACATAGTTTAAAATCTTGAAATATCTTTCAATTTCGTGGATTACCCGGCTAAAGCGGTATGTTGCTGTAAATATCTAGAATTTTGAAACAAAATTGAATTTGTCCATTATACTTCAGATTTAATTAGAAATAAATACTCATAGCTGGGGTATTTATAGAAAAAAATACTTTTTTTTGTTATCATGTGAGGACAATAATGAAGTTGCAGTCATATGAAGAGGTAGGCGGTTCTTCATTACAAAGGACTTACAAAAGTGAAACATGAAATAGTTAGTGTGGGAAAATAACGAATCATGTGAATAAAATATACATTTAATTAAAAATGGGGCAGATCTACGATGCCACAGAGGTTTACGAACAAGATTATCTCTCATACTTTGAGCATGTTGACAAACTCTGCTGCATACTCAACTGAAACTCGTTTCTCATAGAAAGGAAATTACGCATAAGCATAAAGACAACACAAGGCAGAAATGACTGAATTCGCATAAAGCTTTATCGATTACTAAGTATGCAAAAGAAATATATTAAAATATCGAGACAAATCTTTCGCATAAATGTTTGTTAGAAGTATTAAATATTATTGGATATATATTTTTTTTCTTCAAACGTTTATGTCATAGAAATTGCTACATTCTTTAAAATAAACAGTTATGATATATCCATTTCACTATATGTATAACAAAGAATTTTTATCGTATTGCATTTTTAATGGTTTGCCCAGAGGGAGAAAGTTGTCATCATAACAATTTTAAATGTTGAATAAAAATTGTTTTCCAAATGTCAATCAAAATCTTAAAATCCTTTCGAACCAGTAAGAGTGGTCACCCCGACACTTTCTTGAGAATCTTGGGCTAGGCTATCTCTTAAATTAGTTTTATTCTGCTTAATATAATCAAGAAAACTAATATGCACTTTGGGGTCCTTTTTGCTGATCGGAATTAAAATTTGGCTCAAAACTACCGATTTGGTAACAAGATCACATATAAAATTTCATATCTTGAAATCATAGCGCTTTAGTGTTAGAGCATTTACATACATGCGAAAATACAAATCAACTTTTGAACCAGTTTGGTTCAAAACGTAACCAAATTTAGATGCTAAATTTTCCTGTTTTGCCAAATGCCAATTTTGAATGCTAAAACTGTGTACCAAATTTTATTACCCCGAATCACTGTGTTTTAAATTGTCGTTTTGTATGTATGTAAAAATGCAAACCGACAGACGTACAATTTCAGTTCAGTACAAATTTTGAAATTGCTATGTACCATAGATACTAAATACCTTTAACGATAATCTATCAATCGGCATTTTGAAATATCGTATTCACATTTATTCAGATAGCCAGATAGACAGATTTACTGTGAGTGGATTCCGTTAATCATGAATATATATATATTGAGTTATTGAGTTTACAAACGTGCATAATTTCCAATTTTTTTTTTATTTTTATTTATTTATTTTTTTTTTTTTTTTGTATTGAGAAAGGTCTGAATCACGAAGATTCGTCAAAATCACGAGTTCAATTATTTTGACTACTACAATGATTTTCTTTTGTTCTTTTGAATATCAAAAAGTATTATAAAATTGTCCAATGAATAAAACCACTTAAAAGCGAAATCGAGAGTAACTGTTTCATTTTTTTTTTACCTTATCATTACAAGTGCAAGAAAACGAGACAGAAAAGAGATAAAATAGCACAATACAAGACAAACAAAAGAAACGCTAGTAACCAGACCCTTTTGCCAAAACGTGACGATATTAAGCGCCTTAAGACAAAAGGCAAACGGATAATATTAGACACACGCAAATAACAGCTATGAATCTCGGTAAATAGGCACCCATGGCAAAGACAATGATTGAATAGCTGGGAAGAAAACTTTGGTTTCTTTTTTTTTCTGAGAGGAAGAATGGAACCAAAAAAATGGCCGAGTGGATGGAACTGGTACTTGAAAGGTCAGTGGTTGGAAGATGCTTCGCAGACGATCGAGTGCCTCAAGTGTCAGAGGGTGGATCTTCCGACGATGACAGACGGAACAAAAGCAGACGGATTTAGAGAAACTCGAGAAGGATGGACTGCGAAATCGGTTGTGGGCGGGACACCCCCTTCTTCTGACAGAAGGTTGCTCAAGCGTGCTCAAAAAAGGACCGCTTTGCATAAACGATAGGTTTGGAGTTTGAGGAACGAGGTGTGGTACGGATTCTGGAAGGTGCATGTTTTGATTTTTGGATGTATTTTTGAGTTGTTGCGCATGTGTGGTAGGCATCGATGGCTTAGTATAAGGTGAAAACGTTTTAAAACTTATGCATCTTTTGTTCGTTATTTAAATTTATTCTTGCGAACTGAACAAGTTTTTTCATGTGAAATCGTATTATTTAACTATTATCCTTCGGTATTTTCGCGGAAAAGGAGCACTTTTTTTTTTTTGAAAGCTAAGTGGTTGCCGAAGTATCGTTGTTCCAACATTTTACAATTACAATTTAATGAATGTATTGCGTGCTATTTTTACCATTTTTTTAATGGCTCTTGTTATCACTTCTTTCAAGGATACCATCAAGGTCTGCAATGTTTATTTTTAAAGGCTGTGATGATCTAATCACGAAACATTTCAATAATATTATTACATACATTGTTTAAGATATTCTTTAAAAAGTAGCAATAATAGCATGAAAATGTATTCCTTTTGTTTATAGGTAGTTTATTTTTCTTGTCAACATATCATGTTTATAATCAAAATAATCTGGTAAATTGCGTGATCATTTCTTATGAATCAAGCTATTGGTTGTAACAAAACTCTTTCTAAAAGCTTTACAGAACAGGTCGTTGATGTAAAATTTAATTCATATTATTTCTTGGGCTATATAAGTGAAAATTAAAAAAGGAGTTTAATTAATCGGAACTTTAAAATTTTGTCACAATGTAGTAAAGCATATTATCGCATAAAAACAATTTTCAAATCCTTTAAAAACTACACACACACACACACACATATATATATATATAATATAGCTTTTCATTTTATAGCATGTAATTTTTTCTGCTAATAAATATTAAAAAATATATTACATATATTTAAAAAAAAATATTTTTACTGTTTTTGTAACTGTATTTATAAAAGACAAGGTATTGCGACAACGTTAAGTCCTTGCTATGTGTGTGTGTATGCGTGCGCGCGTGTGTGTATATATATATATATGCGTGCGCGTTGTCTTTGTTTTATTAGAAAATAATTTTGTTCAACCTAGTATTGATATTTTAATTTAGAAGTTCGAATATACATTAAATGAATATGTTTTAAGATAATTTTCATCGTGATTGCCTAAAAGTTAAAAAAAAAATCCACTTACTTTTAAATAATTGGCTACAATATAATTCAAATATGCCTTTAATAAAGTAATTCGATCTAGTGTAAAATATGTGTTAGAAATTCAAATTTTATAAAGTGTTTTTATGTTTCATATTAAATTTGTTCTTATACTTTCTGATGTAAAATTCATTGAAATAAATCTAAAACTTCACGACGATTTCTTTCCATAATTTTACAAGAATAATGACTTTTTCAAAATGATTTAAAAAAAACAATTGTAAAAGGTAAACACAGTTTGCAGCAATAAATTACCCACAAAACACGTGGATTTGGTGCACGTTGAATTTTTCCCTGGCAAACGAATTCTTCTTTGTGAGAATTCTAGTTTGAAAATATGATCTTTAACCTCCAACCACTATCAAAATTAAGAAATGCGTTCTCAAAGAGTCCTCGTTGAACTGCAAATATCGAGCATTAATTATTTTTTTTAAAAAGCATAAAATAAGATAAAATTAGCTTTAAATGAAAAGATCATGGCTTTACATTGACGGAATCATCTACTACATCAGTACATCACTCAGAGGAATTCTCTGAACAAAACTAATAAAACATACAAGAAGATGAAAATAATCTTAGAAGTAAGTCATAATAAGTAATAATATGTTTCATCCCCTCCCCAACATATAAATTTTATATCAACCTCTAATTCATAGGTCAATCCAAGATCCTCTAACTTCTACCATCTCTAGTACAGCTACCTAAGATAAGCCTTTAAAAAGAGAATTCTAGAACTTAAAGCAATCAAAATTATCATTCATTATCAAATATAAAAACATAGAAAATCTTATTTTTTAAATACTAAACCTGATTGCAACATTGACTAAATATCGCTACTCTGCTCTTTAACAACCGCAAGTTAATGCATGATGCTTTTTTTGCAGATTACTTCTCTTGGTCCCTATTTCAAAGTTAGTGAGGCAAAACTGGAATAGTTGGGTACCGAAATCTTGCATCGTACAAAAGCTATAAGCAAGCATTATTTCTTTTTGTAACTGTATATTATAGTCATATATTGAATCAAATAATTTTTTGTTTAGTAATTAAATTTAAAAACAAAATATTGTCTTATATATTTATTTGGAATCAATTTCATGGAAAATGATCAGTTATGTTATGTTCATAGAAAAGTCGGCTGTGCTGCTTTAAGATCACAGGGTCAAAGCTAATCTCACAAATTCCTATATACATAGACCTTGTATGCGTAAAAATCCACCGAGGGTAAAATATGTCCACTGATATAGCATAGAAATATAGAGAGGGATATTTGTTTCTTTTATTGTCTTAATCATCTGATGAATTGTCATTTATTGATCCTTGATTAAAAATTGCAAAGCTAGTTCCAGTACGGCTTTCCTGTAGTAGATTCGGGCAAATAAAATGCGGATTTTTAAATTACAGAATAAGGCTATAAATATAGTTTCGAATTCCTATAGACATTTAGGCTTCATATTCGAAAACCTTGAAAAGAGAGTGAAATAGAGAAATAGTTATTTGGATATTAATCTTTTTAAGGCCACTTGTTAAGAATCACTTGAGTGGTGAATCAATTCAAAAATTATTCGTTTGCCAAAAAATGTCATACTTGTTCACTGTTCCTGAAAATTAACTCGATAGGCTATTAATACGCTTGAAAACGTTAATCCTTTCCTCGCCTTACTCCCCCCCCCACTTTCAGTGACGCCTATTTACTAACACATAGATCACTTTTCTACCTTTCCAACCAACCCCTGAGTTCTTTTTTTTCCAATTTTGGCGCGTGTTCTGGCTTCCGATTTTCACCCACGTGTTGCCTCTGCCGCTCTGAAAACACCCGCAAAAGAGTTCGTAATACGCTCGCTAGAGGCGCTGCTGCATCGATCGCTTTCTCTCCACTTCGTGTTTTGTCTCTTCTGTAAAACACGACCGGGATGCTGATCTCGAGAGGTGAGGTTGGCGCCATATTTGGCGACTTCTCGCCCTTCCATTGCGATGGGAGGATCGATTACATTTCCGTCCGAAGCACAGCGAAAAGATGGATGGACTATTTAATGTTCTCAGGAGAAATGATCGTTTCGAGTGGAGACGTACTTACTGAATAAATACACTTGGGTCTCAATTTAACGATGTTCTGTAGTTCCGTTGGCGGAATCCGTTAAATAGAAGTTAATCTTAAATGGGAATCTATTGTGAACTAGAATAATAGAGAAAGAAATATGACGTTGAATCTGAATGAGTATGGAAGTAAATGCTATTGTTAAATATTTTTGACACACAACCGAGGTAGATCGTCGATTCAGAAAAGAATAGTGTTTCAAAAGACTTTAAATTTTTTGTGACTTCTAACAAATCTAAATTAAGGTATCCAAAGTCAGATACAAAATGTTCTACATTTAAATTATTTTTTTTTTCTGCACAGTGTCAAAGGGCATCAGACTTTATACAGCTTTGTTTTCTGCTCACTAAAGAATGCTTCCTTAAAATATACAAATTTTATTGTCTGAACACACATATTTATATCTGCATTTCAAGAAAATAAATAAATGTTTTGGTGCGAAATAAAATTAGAATGAAATCATTAAAAATAAGTATTTAAGGGGAAGTTTCACAGTATATAAGAATAAAAACAGAGAGGGAAAATGCTCTAGTTCCTGATTCTCTATGATTAGAGATGATCTGCTTCTCCAGTGACCTGGCAGGGATTTTATATCTTTGCAGTATATTTACTTGCGCAATCAGTTAAATTGTGTACGTTATAAATACGAATATTGTCATATACGTTTTTTGTAATAGGATTTTTTTACACTTTTCTGTCTCCTTATACTCTTTTTAACTAAGACATTTTTCTGCAGTCGATTTTAAATTATAAAGTTAAACAACAAGTTTTAATAAATAAATAGAATTTAAATTTGTTCTAAACATTTTATAAATTTTAATAATTTTTTAATGAAATTAGAATTTTTATCTATGTTTCATTTAAAAATATTGAAAAATCTGGTAGAAAGTTCTACGGTAATTTCACAAGCCCAATATCCATACTCCCTGACTTAAATCATTTCAAAGTTTAAGAAAGGACGAAAGAATGATGACCGCACATTAAGGATGAAAACCTGGAAGTTTTGAATAGAATTCGCTTTTAACAACGAAACAAATGTGATTTTAAATCTGTGTTTGTCAGTCTTTACCTTCTTTTTTTTGGTGAATAAGATATCTTAGTTTTTAATACCATAAGATTTTTAAAAATCTATTATGAGCTAAAATCCTAGAATGCAATAGCGATTTATTATTTAATTTTTTATTAGAATTTTGCTGAAGGCTGATCTTTTAATTTTGAAACCTTTAAGGAAAGAAAAAAAGTTAACGATAAGTGTAAAGAAAATATCTCTGTAATACCAATAAAAAATATCAGCGACTAATTTTCCCAAGATTTGATGCAACTCTAACATAAAAACAGAACTGAAATGCCAATTTACAAACGTAAAACTATACCATACAGATCACTATTATTCCCTATTAAAAACGTTTCCTGATGCATGAACAAAAGCGTAAAGGAATCCGTGAATGAACAGTATATATATATGTATATATGAGGCGGGGTTCTTTATATATATATTTTATCTTGTTCCTGAGAGCAAGATAGAAATCGTGTATCAGTTATTCAATACCAGTGTTTATCCACTTCGTTATAAAAGTACAGGTGATTTTTTCTTAAAAAAATACTCCTCACTATAAAGAAAACTCGTTAATAGAAATTTTTAATGTAAGCTATGCAAATCAAAGAAAAAGATTTACACTTACCTATTTATGGACTTAAAGCATATTCTAAATTGCAAAAAAACTTTAATCCTACTTTCACAGGATTAGAGCAGCACATTCCCCTTTTTTTGTGGAAATTGAAACATATAATTTGTAATAATTTTTTTAACTATATTTTCATTTTTTCAAACACTATAACGTTTCTAATTTTTAATATCCTCTTCTTTACTATCTTCATTAGACACCCCCCCCGGGGAGGCATCTCATAATTGGGGATGAGATGCTTCCGGCATCGTGGTTGGATGTCGCCAATCCGATGGGTATAATAATGGTGGGGGATCTGGCTCCCCCACTGATAACGGGACGAACTTCCTACGGGGAGAGTTGTATTGTGGTCGGTGATGGCCCTTAGGAATCAAACACAGTTTCAGCCAGTGTTGCTGCTGCGGCGATCCAGGCAGTCTGTATTTATTTCCGAGTGCCTTCGGGAGGGATGGAAAGTCAGTAATATGGCTTACCACTTCAATATCTACGGTATTGTCTTCACTACTTTTCATAAAACTATGGCAACAACAGTACATTACGATTTCTCATTTATTGAAACTCAAAAGGAATAAATCCAAAGTTTATTTGGAAGGAGAAGTGGTAAATTTGTTTTAAATAATTAAGGAGCTTCGTTCCATCGAATTTTATTTAATATGTAACGTAAAAAACACATATTCGATCCAACTAAAGATACTGTTGAAAATTTGTTAAATTTTTAATTGAATAGAAAATTCGATAAATTTTATAAATGGCCAGTCGATTATATTTTCTCTTGTTTTAGTTGCATGTCAATAACAATTTAAAAATTTACCATGACTTTTCATAGAAAAAGTGTGAATATCATCAGAAGTCGAAATATTAATCAACAAGTTTTTTTGATATAGATTTTTATTGTAGCCTCAAAAGGTTAAATATTTATTAAAACTTTAAAAATAAGTTTTTCTGAGCTTGCATTAAAAATATTTTTAATTTAAAAAATATGATGCATAATTTTGCGTTATCTCGTAATTTATTTTTATCTGAATTACAAATGTATATTAATTATAAGATTCAGCTAAGAAAATTAAATAAAACATTTATTATTTCCTTTTTATAAATAATTATATATTATTTATATATTGTTTATCAATATAGCGCTTAATTTATAATGATATGAGCTCAATAATACACCAATCATATTGTTTTAGTTAATTTTATATTCAAAAAAGTTTGTAGCTTACAACTTCTTTCCCGATTTATCAAAAATGCAGAAGTTAAAAACTGTTAGAAACAACTTAAGTCTTTAACACCCAGGTTTTAGAGGGGATTTTATTCTTTGCAACATTTTCAAAATCATTTAATTTTTTTTATTTTACTTTTGAATTAATATTAAAAATGCTTCTTGATTATTATTAAGATGCATTTAAAATCAAAAACATTATTTTAATTATTTCTCCCATGCTAGCATATCAGTATGGCTCAATATTTTTTACAGTTGACTCGCTAACTCAAGAAATCAAGGGCAGTAAACAATTTTAACTAAAATACTTGGATTTGATAAAAACGTGTTGCTGCATTTCTCCATTTTATTTGATTTTAATTTTTTTAACTTGATCTTCGACAATAATAAGTTAAATACTGAAAATTAACTATCATGATTATGATGATTGCATATTTAATTCTTTGTCCTTTCAATTTTTTTAATATTTTCAATAAAAAGCAGTTGAAATAAAGAACAAATTAAAATAAATGAGGTATCTTTTGAAACTTTAGCCGGAGAAAAGGAATGAAAAATGTATTCTGCCCAAGGACTCTTACATAAATTAATCCTGTATAAAAATTATGTTTATAACTCAAAATGAACATTATAAAACTTTGTTTATTTAGTGTATAACTCCTCGCAAATGATTTTATGAAAAATTTCTGAAATAAAGTTCTAACTTTTGTTAAATGCAAATAAAAATTATTACGCATTTCTCAGCAAATCGTAAAATTACTCACTTTTTCAAGAAAAAAAATTGGGGACACATAAATATTTGTGATTAAATAGAGTTTAATGGCATAAATGGCATTTATACCATTCATATCTTGGAAAGAAAAGTCTGTTTTCTCCTATACTTTGAAATTCCGGGGAATATTTCCCAACAGAGAGGAATGGATTTTGCAAAATCTTCATTTTAATTCCTTCCACAACATCTACAGTATGTTTACATGAAGATTACAATTTTTTTTTATTTATTTACAGAATTTTAGTTTATAATTTGACTTCACGTAAGAAAAGCCTGATTAAAGCAGGGGTATAAGGGGCAGTTGTCCCTGACCTCCCAATCAGAAAGGACCCCAAAACCGAATATAAAGTTTGTTTTACATTTCCTTCTTTTCTTGTGTTCAGTCTTAAGTTTAAGTAGCAGTTTGAATTAATTACCGAAAAATACCATAGAGTAGTTCCATGCACCTTTTTTTGCGTCTCTTGTTTTTTCAGCAGCGCCATCTAGGAACATGAGTACGAGTTAGCTACTCACGTATTACAACCCTTTTTACGAGCCGCTTTGATTCATACATTCCATTCACACATCCACGGATCGAAATTCATCTGGTCAGAGAACAATCACTTCCGAACCAGTACCCCTAATTGTATCACTCTTGACATGGAGGATTTTATGACCATGACAGATTTATTCGTGCGCCAGCCACCATCACACACAAAGGTCTTCGGCCGGCGGGATTCAAACTTGCAACCCAAGGGAAGCGAATCCAACGCCCTAATAACCGGGCCTTTCTTGATTCCTGAAGTAGTGAAGTAGGGCGGAGGCAAAGAAGTTTTTCCCCGTGCCCTAATCAGGCTAAGTCGAGCCCTGCATGCAAGGATTTTTTACAGGAGGAAATAGATTATGATGGATTAATAGATGATTACTACAACGTCGACGGTGCTGTAATCAGTTCCCTATTTATTACTAAATCGACATTAAAAATGTTCTTGCATGCACAATGATAAATGAACCAGATTGAAATGCTAATATTAGATAGCAAGGAGCAAAATTCCCCTAATCACAAAATTATCCCTCTTCAAGGCTATTAGGTTTTGCTTAAAAAATATACCCTTACTTGCTTTCCTCTTTATATTAAAAATTAAAAAATATGACTTTTCATTAAAAATACTCTTTAATTTATTGAAATTTTAATTGACTGGCATTTTAAACAATGTTACAAAAAATTGCACTTTTTTTATATATGTATCTGGTATTAATGTCTTTAAAATCCCCTGATGTAAAACTGAAATAATTATTACATAAAAAAAGCCCATTGGTAATTAATTTTTAATGAAAATCGATTTATTTACAGGTTTTTAAGCTCACGAAACAATGCAAATAATTATAAATTAAATTTCGAATTTGAAGCTGATAATAGAGGTTCCTCACAATTAATTGAGAAATTTGAGTATGCATTTTCTGCATTTTCTTTTCTTCGTCTATGAATTTTAACCACAAAATGATCACATATCTAATGGATTTATACATCTAAGTTGTTTCATTTTTAATTATTACCTTCATATATATCCGAATATACAAGTTAACAAATAATCACCAGTTCATGAGATTTGACCCAAAGAATAAAGCTTTCATAATATTTATGATAAATCTACATACAAAATTAGATTTATACAGATGGTTGCAGTTATAAGTTACAATGTTCATATGCATACAAATAAACATAGAAACTTTCCTTCCTCAGATTTCATTCAATTTTTGTCAGGAATCTAAAAATTTACTCTTGAGCTAGCTGCACATCAATTTTATTGGCTTGATGCATTTTCGATTTAGTGTATTCATAGGTAGAGAGACAAAAATGCTAAATTCTGTTTTTCGAACTCAGCTGTCTAAAACATGGGCATTTCTCAAAATATCAGTTCCATTTTTTAAAATTATTCTCTCTTTTTGTGTAAGAGAAAATAAAAAATATATTCGTATATGATTGCGAAACAATAATTTTTCAGAAGTAAATATTATTATGAGACGACATGCATTAATGAAAATTATGTTGAAATTTGTGAACTTTATATCCTGGTGTTTTCTAAATATCTTAATTTGCTTCAAGATTCCAGAAATGCTTTTTTCTAATAATAGCCATAAAAATGCAAATGTAAAAAATTTTCAATATTATGCTTCAGATAATATTCAAGAAGATTGGCTAGAGAACGCAAAGCTTGTGTTTTGCACTTTATTCATAGTTAAATTAATGTAAATGCCTAATTAAAATTTTTTAAGAAGTAGAATTTCTTTTGTGATCAAATTGTCCAAGACTTTTAATATCAATCTTAAAATAGGTAAATATGTTTTGTCATTTATTGTTTCTCCAAAATCTTACTTTATGCTTTTTTTTATATTGAGTATCAGCCTTATGCAATGCACAAAATTTTCATTTTATTTTCAACTTAAATAAACGTACCTTTAAAAAAGTTACTAAATATACACTTTAGTAAAAAAAAACTAGGACCAAAAATAAGAATAAAGACCACTATTTCAGAAAACCCAAACATTCCATCCCAAAACGTAATTATTTGACAGAAATATGGCCAAGTCGCCGCTTAAATTTGTTCACAACTCCCCATAGCTCCTAGAAACGTGCCCTTACGCACAAAGCTGAACGATAAATTGCGGGCCCGAAAATACGAAACCCAGGCTGGCGATCGTTCTGGCTATTTTGGCATTCGCCAAACGCACAACTTGGCGCACTCCTAGAGATTCAATGTTGCAACCGCAAGCTATGGATCCAGAACGAAATCTTCCCCGTATTCAGTTGTTCAGTATTACGGGGAGTTCGTTTGGTGGAGGAGAGTGGTACGCCTCCTGCTTGTCTTAACACCGGGGAAAAAGAGAGGTCCATGCGCTTTGATTCGCCGACGGATTGATCTATTTCAATAAGGGGAAAAAGTTCTCTTTTTTTTTATTATTATTATTTTCGAACGCCAGGTGATAAATTAATCCGAAATTTTGGATGACTCTATGACTGCCCATGAAGTGTTATAAAATGTGATAAGGTTTTTCTTCAAGATGAATATTTTTATTATAAACTGGATTTAATTTTTGCTCAATTAATGAATACATGCTTCGGAACATGGATTGATTCAAATAGATCTGCGTTTTTCTGGTAGTGTTTTTTCCAGTCAGCAATGTGATGTGAGTAAGTTTATTCATTTTTATATATATAAAATCTGGACACACAAATTAGATTAAAGTTGAAAACGATGATTTATTTTTATTTCAATTCAGTTCTGGTGGATTTCGTTTCAGTTTTCGAGAAATATAATTGAACTAATATACATATGATCAATAATAATGAAATACATTTTTTCTGCAAAAAATATGATTATTATTTTAATACTTTGCAATCTCAATAAAAGGGAATATTGTTTCCTAAAATAAGTTTTTCAACTTTTGTAATCAACTTTTTTTTCAATTTTTTTTCAAATTTTTCAAATTGTGTTTCTGAATTAAAAAGTTTATCATTAATATATATATTTTTTTAATTCCTTTCAACAAAAAGATTTTTACGTGAATTCAACCTGTTGCTAAATATAAATAAAATAGACAGGCAATTCCGATATCAGTACCTAATTTATAGAGAAAAAAATTCCAACGTTTAAAAATGTTATTTAAATAAGAAAAAAAAGAAAGGATGAAAACATTCTTTAAAAAAATTATTCTGATTTTTGATTTGATTGATTGAAAATATTCTATGGCTGGTATTTTTAGACTTGGAAATTTTATGAAATACTCCAATTCGTTTTCAACCCAATTAATGACAAATGTACAAAATTTAATTTTATATATATATATATATATATATATATATATATATATATATATAATAGGTATATCTACTAAAATTCGTTGTAATAATTAATTTGTCTGATGAAATTATATAAATTTTTGAAATGATTCAGTATTCAATACCACAATTAAATTGATAGAAATTTGGAATTCTAAAATCAGCAACTTAATGACTGGAGAATTACGTGGCTTAATTTATAAACTATTCTAAAAATAACTTATCAATTTCAACAAATAACGTAAAAAGATTCTAAATTATCAAAGTTCAAAACTTTTAATTCATCTCGTCTAAAATTTCTATTTTCTCCAATGTATTTTTATTTCAGAAAGAGTTTGCCAATCAAAAATTGTGTAAAACAAACTAGCAAAATGATAATTGTTTCACTAAAAACTACTATTTCACATACAAAAAATAATAATTTTTTATCAAAGTATCCTGTGTTAATAAAAAGAAAAATTATATGAATAATTTTTGCAATATTGCGAATAAATTTTTCATACCTTGAAAATATTTTAAATTATTCAAATTTGAAAATTTTTAAATTGGAGAAATCGTACCCATTTTTATATAATCATAAGATTCTGGAATTTATCTCAAAAATCTTCATTTCTTTAATTTTGTATGAAAACTACAAATTTTCGTTTCTATGCTATCACGAATAAAATATAAACTCTGTAATGAAGAAATTCATCCATTTGCCATTTGTTCAACTGAATTTCCAAATTAATTTTTTTTTAAGATCAAAACTATTTTAGAACAACTATAAAATTATCAGGAATCTTCTCATTCACTGCTTTAAAACATATTATCTAAAAAACAAAATCTTTACATATAGACAAATTTTATTTAAAAAAAAAAAAAAACCCGCTCATTGTTTTTAAAACAAGGAAAAGTGTAGGCCTCACTTAGCATTCAATTTTTGAAAAATGTTTAGAAAAAAATCTATATTATTTCTTGCGATACCTTCCGCATTGTCAAATAAGAAACTAAAAATATTCATTTTTTCGTCAAAGTCAACTGGATATTTGATTTTTAAACAAACTATTAAATATTCCTTTAAAAAGGGCAACAGAATATAAATTTTATTCCTATATGTTGGAGATTGATATAAATAAATCTTACACAATTGCATTATCGATATATAAAAATATTTCTTGATATTTAAGATAACTATTGTATAGTTTACTTCTCGTGAAAGCTAGTTTAATAACTTTTAATTTAATACAAAAATAACTTAATATTTGAGATTTTTCAGATAAAACATACTCTTAAAATACCAGTGTGAAATTACCAACCTTAAAATTGTTGATTCCAATTACACCCTTAAAAAATTAATATAACAAAGGATTAAAATTTGGGTTCAATTTAGCTTTCTAATAATTCTTTTCCTAAAGTTAAAAAATTAAAATTTTCAAAACTGCTTTCAATTAAATCCTATTTTAAGACAAATTAAAGGTATTTAAACTATCATTTTAATTATTTTCGAGTTTACTGAAGTGATGTATAAATAATTCATATTTTTTGCTGAAATGTTGAAGTCCTTTAACTCATAAATATCCAAAAGATCGCTATAAAGTAAATATAAATGATGATTTAAAAACATATAATGAGCTTTATATCGTTTAAAAAATGAATGTGATTTCTAGAATCTTATGCATGTCATGCATTTTTTTTTTTTTGTATTTATAATGTATTTTATGTTTTTATATAGTATAAATTTATCATGCGAAGCTGGTAAAAAAATTTGAGATGAAATAATGTGATGAAACTTTTATTAAATATTTACTACATTTCGGATTTTAAAATTTCTTTGTCGTATAAAAACTAATTATCCATTTTTTAAAGTGCCGAAAAAGATCCAATTATAAATTGCAAATACTTCATTTCTAGTAAAGCCTTCATTGGCAAAATGGCAGAAATTAAAAATTCTTCCCTATTTGCTTACTAAATTGTTATTCATTCATATTTCCATTAATGAAATCATTTTTCTGATAAGAGAAAAACAAATCCAAACGATTATTTCTTTAAGACGCTTAAAAGATCCACAAGTGGAAAAAAATAAATATAACACATTTTATAAGCTAAACACAAAAATAAAGTTAGCTGATTATATTCTGTCTGTTAGGAATATTGATTCTGCATATACAAAACAAATTTAAAAAATTTGATACAAATGAGATGTACTGATTTTCGTAGCTTGTATATAACAGTTGCTATTGATTATTTCAGTGAATTATTTTTGCAAAAAAAAACTTCTAAAATAATGCTATGAATTTTATTTGTTTGATTTTAAATCGTTCTAGTATAATTAGTTATCGCCTTTACATGAATTCAGCATTTCCATTTATTAATTAATTAAGTAATCAAATACATAGAGCAATCATATAAATGTCTGTAACAAGCCAATTTTGAAATTATCTCATTCAATTTACTGAACTGTTATGATACTTATTTAAAACTTCGCAAAATATTCTATATATATTTATATTATTATGATACATGCGGAAACTAGTTTAGTTCATTAAAATAAAAACAGCTTTCATCGTCATTTTAATTTCTAAAATCTTTACAACTGATCTTCTAATGTTAGGATTAATACATCTTTTTTTTTCGTAGCAAATTATTTTTAAATTAATTTTATTCTTTTTCGTTCTATATCTAATCCGATTTTAAACGTGGATTCTGAATTAATTTTAATGTTATTTAATAATTTAATGTCGATATAAATGTTCCAGTTAATATAATTTAAAATTCAGTATATGATTTTTATTTTTACAATAGCATTTTTTCAGTTTAAACAATGTCGGTGTAACCTTTACTTAAAAGAACTTCACATTTGTATATGCTATATGCCCCAGTTGCATGATTTGTAAATATATAGTTTATTTTCTTTTTAATTATATGTTACTTAAAATTGTTACAATTTATTCTTCAACGAATGCTATTATAAATAGCCAAATAAAGTTCAGAAAAGTTATTGTTGATTATAACATCGAAGAATTACTTTTAAATCATAGCCCTTTACTAAAATATCAGTGTATTTTTATATAAAAATGTGTCTCTACATCTAAAATTTGCGATGATTTTACACATAATGTCTTAAAAGCAAATACCAATAGTGAGTTTCCGTTGTTTGAAGTTTCACAGCAATAGCTTACCAAGAATTTTAATTATTTTCTCACCATTAATTTTTCAACGTAGATTTTTATTATTTTCGAATCTAATTTAAAGACATTATAGCTAACCACTGTATTGTCATTTTTTTTCTCAAACCATTATAGCCAGTCTCTGAAATATTAGGTTTAGTAAATTTCATTTCCCAAAAAATCCATTTCTACGTAAGCTCCAATTATTTTACCATAAGATTAAAAATTTATATCTACAATTCCCCCATTTCATACCGAGCACAACAATTATTTTTATTGTAAAGCGTTCTTGCAAACCAATTAATTTTTAGAACGTAATTAACGGCATTATGCTTCCTAAAATCACGCCGGTACCTTTACCGTCGTTGTTAATATGTAATTTAAGCAAATTTTTGCAGGTAAATTGTTATTTTATCTCATAATTTAATAACATGCATCTGAGGCCGTTTTAATGAGATTTTAATTACATAAGATACTTTTTCCGTCCATTAAAAAAAATAAACCCGAAAAGAAAAATGATCCGACGCAAAGATAGGAAGAAAAGTCATTAAAAAAGGAGTTAAGGAGCGAGTAGAGCGAGTTCAGCCGAAATACTGCATCATTCGCTGGTGAAAGCGAAAAACTTCCCATCCGTAACAAGAAGATTGTATGCTCCGCTAATAAAAATATTTTATACGTCAAAGAATCAGATTATGACACGATGATGCCTTCGAGTTGGGGAGCGTTGAAAGATAGGGATGTAGTATCAAGGAAACTTATCTTCGTCGTAAAGCTGCAACTCAAATGACACTTTTTATGTTTATCGTATTTGATTAGAGTTCAGGAATCATACGTGTATTAAATATTATTTATACTTGTCAAGAGTATGTATTTGAGTTTTATGCAAAACATGTACATTTAGCGAAAATTTGAGCTGAGCAATGAGAAAACTTTAGTTGCGTCGTGTTTTTATGCACATTCTTGACGTTTTTAACTGTCGCCAATAAATCAAAATATTGAAATTCAAAATTGTGTTTACGCCAAATACTACATTGATGTAACAAGTGTAACTAGTTGAGCTATATATTAGAGTTCAGGAATCGTACATATATGAAATATTATTTATACTTGCCAGTATATGTATTTAAGCCTTATGCAAAATCTATACATTCAGTGAAAACTTGCTGAGGATTGCGGAAAAATCTTTGCGTTGTGTTTTTATGTTGAATTTCAACATTTTTAATATAGACGGATTTTCCCACGTCGGAAGACAGGCATGTAGTATCTTGGAAACAGTAGTATCCAACAATAGTATAGTATCTTCGTCGTAAAGCTGCAATTCAAATGACACTTTTTGTGTTTATCGTATTTGATTAGAATTCAGGAATGTTACGTTCTTAAATATTATTTATACTTACTGAGTGTATGTATAGGCTTTAGGCAAAACATGTACATTGAGTGAAAACTTCAGCTGAACAAAGCTTTGTCTTTTTATGCTAAATTTCATAGTTTTTACAAAATGTTGAAATTGAAAATCTTATGTACACCAAATACAACACTTTGATGTAATAAGAGTAAATAGTTGAACTGTAGATTAGAATTCAGGAAAGGTACATGTATTAAATATTTTTTTCTTGTCGATTGTATGTATTTGAGCTTTATGTAAAGCATATACATTCAGTAAAAAGTTCATATGAACTATGCGCTTAAAGCTTGCGTTGGATTTTCAGGCCAAATTTTATCTTATTTAATATCGTTAGCAATAAATCAAAATGTTGCATCAATTGTGCTGTGCACAAAACTCACATATTTACGGAAATTTTAGCTACAAGAAAAATTATACATTATGTTTTGTGTCAAGTTGAATCAGTTAACTGTTTCGATCACTTCATAAAACGCTTGTATGTACTGTATCTCAAAAATTTAAAGACGACGAGTGTGCTCATCAAACACAGAGTTTATGCAAAATGAAATTATGAATCGATGTTGCCTTCGAGTTAGGTTGCATTGAAAGATAGGGATGTAATATTTTGGTAACATATCTTCGTCCTAAAGCTACAAATTCAAATGATATTTCTTATGTTTATCGCATTTGATTAGAGCTCGGGAACGGTACGTGTATTAAATAGTAATTATACTTGTCGAATGTATGTATTTGAACTTTATGTAACTCATATACATTCAGTGAAAACAAAGTGTGTGTAATATGAAATTTTGTTGTAATGAAATGGCTATTATTATTTTATTTCAATAATCACGTTTATTTATTTACTTAACATACATTTTTTTCATATGAACAGCTTGTTGAATAGTCTAAAACAATTTTTGGCTGCCCAACTGCTGCTGGGATGCTAATACAACTCAGCGGTACATTGGAAGAGGCAATTCATATTATATGCGGGTATCTTTATAATAATTATTAATAATCCTTTATTTCTTCCTTTGATTTCGACTTGGCCTCAGAAAAATTTAAACGTCTTGAAATTTACGAATATGTTTCAATTTTTACTAAAATTGTAATTGAAACTCCAAATTGTCACTGCTTATTACTTCTGGCGAATAAACTTGCCAGGAGTAATTGTACTTTTAATAACACAACGAAAAAGGTTATCCCTGACTAGTATATTCGTCAAAAGCAGTTAAATGGTATACAATTTTGAATACCATGGATTTTATATCAAACTGTCATAAGTAAAAAAGTCCCATTTACTTCCGATATCAGCTACAATATGCTTATTTATTGAACCACTGGTAGCATATAATACTTTGCAATTTGAGTTTTTATCAACTAATTATATAATATTACATTTTGATATAACTGTGCTAATATTTCCCCCCTAAAAAAGGCTAATATATTTGAAAACATATCTTTAGTACTAATAATTTATTTGTTAGTAAGCCACTTCGATTATGAAGTTTTAATCATATAACACAATTAACATCTATTTTGTGAGATGAAGTTATACTTGAGATCTGATAAGGTGTTCTTCCTACAGCCGTAAAAGACATCTAAAATTCACATGTATTATATCATTATGGTTTTCTGATAATTAATTTTAATCTGAGTTATAACTGAGAGTTCACACGTATTTCGCCTATTATTATTATTTTTTGAGAATTTTTTTCCTCTAAAGCACTTTCTAAGCTTTATTGGTACTCTTTCGCTTCTTCATTGAACGACCGTTTCAAGATTTGCTTCTACCGAAGACCGCCGCTTTTGCGGCCAGAGTTGACGACGAATTTCTCTGCATCAAATGTTTCTTTTGAGTCGAAGAAGGTTTTGAAATGGAGTTATCGTTCGTGTTATTTTACCAAGATTCAAAATTAAGGAGTTTGCTCCTAAAGAATTCAAATGTTATTTCATAATAGGACATAAATCTAAATCAATTAAAATTTTTCATTACTGAAATGCTTAAATTATTTCAACATAGTTAGACTTAATTAGTATTTATTTATTAAAATGATTTTTCTTCTTGACAGTGTCATTCGTATGGCATTATGCTTTTCTACGTATATAGTTATTTGTTAAAGTGTCTATAGGTATTTAACATTGTAACGATTTTGATGAACAATTTGAGCAACAAATCCAGAGAAAGTCCTATTATCACAAATTTTAATTCGTGCTGATTGTGGAATTCCAAATAGAATAGGGATATAGAAAAGATATATAGTATAAGGTATGTCATATAAATGAACGAAATGAATGACGACTATTCTATAGATTTCAAGAATTCATCTACTTTAATTGAGGTTAGAATTTCGAAATATAAAACTAGTATTTTTTATCTTAGTATGATTAAGAATTCCATAATAAAGAATGGTTTTATTTTTTACTTATTCTTAGTAAAATAGAATTTATTTACTTGACCATTGCAGAATAGAATGTATTTATTTACCTAACCACTGCAAAATAGAATTTATTTATTTACTTAACAATTGTAAAATAAAATTTATTTATTCACTTGACTATTGCAAAATAACATTTATCCATTTACTGAATCATTGTGGAATATAATTCATTTATTTACTTAATCTTTGTAGAATAGAATTTTCTCATTTACTTAACCACTGTAGAATATAATTTATTTATTTGGTTAAGCATTGTAGACTAAAAACTATATGCGAGATCCGCTTGATATTAAAAATGAAATACATAGTTAACGATGATATAAATATACTTTGAGGTTTTGTTTTAGCTTGGGTTGACTTAATAAACTTATTATAGATTATCTGAAAGTGAGCTAAATATATATGTTTCGTGGAACAAATTTTGATTTCATGTCATTTCCTAAATTCACTTATATTAAATCAGTCTTACTTTTAATACCTAAGAAAATCAAATCATCCTTTTAATTTTAAAGCGTTGATTAAATCAGGAATCAGTGTATGAATTATAATTTCAACACTGAATAAATCACAGTTTTAAAGTTTCTGATTTCACATCATTTTGTATTGTTAATTGAAGGATTTGATTCATCGTTTGATATCCAAACGTTTGGTAATGCTTCAGGTTTTTTTATTTACTTAATTTTTAGCATTTTGGAAGGTTTGATGAGTTTTTCTCAATTAGACGTTTTGACCTTTTCCATCATAAAATATAATACATACTCTAATAATTATCGAAAAAACTACAGATTATACTCATAGCAGAATCTGAATGTTGAAATTAGTTCGTCGGGTTTATGAAGGTGATAAATTAAATGATTTGCGTTATAAACCATTTTTTAAATAAATTATTCTATATAAAACGAAAGTCTGAGTCTACTTTGACTCTTATTTTTTATTTACCGTAATATATTTGATTTACTGAGGTTTTTATAGATATTCTAAATTTCTCGGTATTAAAATAAAATTCTTAGAAATAATATCCACCTTTTGTTAGTTCATATTTTATAAATGCTGCTGAAGACTAAAATTTTCATGTCCTTAAATCCGAGTCGACGAAAAACATGAGCTTGATTTTTAAGAAGAAAAAAAATTGATTGTGCTTTCAGTCTATGATGAAGTGATAGACACGGCTTTAAAAGTTCCTATTCAGTGCTAAATTCAGTAATTTAAAACCATTTTTAAGGAAGTATTTATTAATTTCGAACAATGATTACAGATTTTTTTTATTATTAAAATCGCATGTAACTTTCAAATGAATATGTTGAATAGTTATAACTAGGCTGTGCTGTGAATTTTTTTCTGTAAGATAAAGGAGAAATTCTTTTTCAAACTATTTTTAAACCAATGTGTTTCCTTCTGGTTTTATAAAGATGTAACATTAGCTAAAACTATGTTTATCCTTGATTTTTTTTTTTTTACTGTCTTTATAAAGATGTAACATTAGCTAAAATTAAGCCTATCCTTGAATTTTTTACTGGCGTTAAAAAGATGTAACGTTAGTTAAAATTAATTCTGTCTTTTTTTTTTCCTTGAATCTCAGGATGTCATGTTTTAATGCTTGATCGAGAAGACTATTTGTTGCTATTGTTGGATTCTAGTATTAAATTAAACCATTTGTAGCGATTAAAACTCGGTACTTTTTAAAAATTTTATTGAAAGAAAGTTTAAATAAAAAGCATTATTTTGATTCCATACTTTATAAGAGTTTTTAAAAATCGTCTAAATTTTTAAATTTGATTCATAGAATTGTTTTCCGTGCATTTTTTTTTTCCGAATAATTTAAGAATGCAGGCTTTTTAATAACTGTGCTAAAGACGTTTTTTAATCTAAAATTTTTAACAATTTTTTTTTCTTTTATGCTCAGTGTTACTACATCAGCCAATATAATCTTGAAATTTATTATTTTTCACCGTCTTTATAATTATTCATTTGTTTTAATTTACAATCTTTATTATTCATTATTTATGTTGGGTTTTTTGGGGGCATTTCAGTCTTTATTGTGCATTTCTTTTCTTTTTTTACTTCTCTCGTTATTATTCACTATTTATTTTCTAAGATAAAATAACGTTTTCGGTAAAATTGTTTGAAATAATTGAAATTCATTTTATTTATTTAATGTAAGAATTTCACTAAAATATATTCCATATTTATTTCAAAATTTCACATAATCTGGCTTTTAAACCTGAGTAAACTTAAATAAAAAGAAAATATTTCATTTCATAATCGCCTCAAATTTATATTACCCAGCCATATTAAAAAAATCATGAACCTGAAATACTCTAACTTTCTATCATTAAGAAATTTTATGCGAAATATTCTTCCATCAAAAAAAAAGTTGCTACAAAAATGTGTCGCGTCAAATCCGAATTTTTCTGGACTAGGTGTTTGATTTTATGTATTTTCATGCATTGCTTCATCCAAAGAATGCATTCCTTTTCCCAAAGTAACTAAATTAACATTTAACCACAGTTCTTACCCGTTTTTTTTTTCGAACATTGTTCATTCATTCGATCTACCTTTCATTATTTTTTTCTTCATTCTGTTCTTTATTCATTCGAATGTGATGTCCTAATACTCTTATTCAAATAAAAAGCAATGGGAACTTTAGTTTGGAAATAAGGAGCAATTAATTTACAGAAAAAAAAATCTCTTAATTATCATATCACTATCTAAATGGGATTCAACAGCGGTTGAAAGTCTGAAGAAACAGTAGCGTTTCTCGATATGCAGCCAGGAAATATCCATAAAATGCTAGGCCTGGTGCAGGAAGTTGCTTCTGAATCTAATGATTTCTGTGTCAATGAACTTATATTTCCTTATAATTTTTGAATATGTTAATCTTATAGTGGGAAAAAGTATTTAATTATAAGCTTGGATTTTATTCACAATAAGAATTTAATTTTGAATTAAGAAATTTAAAATAAAAATATATGTTTGGTAACTTTGTTTGCGGAAAGTTTCCAGATATATGAGGATTAATTAATTTTTATTTACGTTTTTTGTTTCAGTTGGCTTTATTTTTTTCATAAATTAACTCTCCCCTCCTACTCAACATCTACATTTGTAGTTGATAGAAACATTTTTCGCGCTCAGTTTTTTTTATTATTATCATGTCAGAATATGATATGTTTTCTCTTAAGGTTTTTGGAGCATCAAAATAGGAAGACAATAGATTGTTGAAGCCTCAGAACATGAAAATTACAAACTGTTGAAGTTTCAGAACGTGAAAATTACAAACTGTTGAAGCCTCAGAACGTGAAAATTACAAACTGTTGAAGCCTCAAAATGCGTAGGCAAGAAATTAGCGATTTATTTTTTAATATTTTTATTTATTTATTTACTTATTTTCATTTTGGAGTTGGTTTCTTACAATGTAGTTTTTAAAATATCTATTGTCTGCTAATGTAGTTTTATTTTGGAGACGGCTTTCACTGTATGGCTTTTGAATTATCTGTTGTCTGCTGTTGTCGATTTTCCCTTGGAAATCACAGTGTTATTGCCTAATTGGCGCCTTTTAAAAATAAACTAAACAAGTTAAAATATTGTTTGTTCAATCGATAAAGATTGTTAGTTCAGGAGTAATTTCAAGCAATTTAGATTATTAAAAAAATGTACAGAAAGTTGTCACATTTGGTGATTTATCGCCAACTAAAGTTGCAACTTGATTTCAAATTATACATTCTCTGAATTCAACTTAAAAAGTAATATTGTTCTCACATGATAACTCGAAATTTGCAATCGTAGATTCAATTTTTTTATTGTAATATTTTTATTTATTTGTTTCGCTTTTTCTACATAAATTTAATTTTTTCTCTTTTTCTATATTTTTCATGATCTTTCTATAAAGCTTATTGTTTATTCTATATTCAAATTGTTTTTTCAATAAATCTGATTTCTTCCAAGAATGTTTTTAACGAATCTCTACTTTACCTTTTCTTTTGTCATGATTTCTTATGAATAAAATTTATAAACATTAGGGGTTTTTTTATACCTCATCATCGTTATTCTGGATGGTATACTAATGGAATTATCGATGCATAATCCATTCGTAATGAAGTTTACTATATCTGGACCATAGAACCCGAAATTACAATTCGTGATGACCAGATCATTCAGGTCCTCTAAATTGGAAATAGTTGTTTTATTATTTCTTTTATGCGTACCATATTCTGGAAAAGTTTTACATACATACAATAAAAAGATCAGATTTTCTAAACACTTGATAATTATATTATATTGTTGATGCCAATTTCAAAGAAATTAAATATATTTCCAGATTTTTCAATCTTGTTAGATTTATTATTCAATAAAATATCAAAATCTTAATCACCATTTATGTGTGCTTCGAGAAGCTCATCGGCTGAAAAGCCATTCTAAACAATTCAGTTGCAGTTTTTGCTGTATTCTATAGTAAATTGCTAACGTCAATGAAAATTAACTTATAAAAAATATTTATTTATTCTATTAAACAAGGACGTTTTATATGAATAAAATTATACAATATTCTTGTGTTATTGTTTTTATTTTAAAAAATCGTCGTTAAGAACAGCTTTTTAATCCTATTTTCAATTCACATATATGTTTTTAATTCAAAGTAATTCATATAAATTCATTTCTCCCATAAACTGTTCCAAGCTCAATATTTCTCTTTATTTGTACTGACTGATATTTTTAGCTTTATTTTTTTAATTAAAAAGACAGTGAGATGATCTTCATATTTATAAAATTAAATTTTCCTTTACATTATGTTAGTACATTCATTTTGTCCTTTTTCTTTAAAATCATTCATTTGTAATATTTTAGAATTTAATCAATCTTCCTTTTATCCCAGCTCTGTATGTTTACTTGCATAACCAGCAAAAAATATCTAATGTTAGTTAGATGAAAGTATGTGTCGTCTTATTTTATTCAAACTAAATATTAGAGCCCATATTAAAATCCTTTTTCTTAAAACGGAAACATAATCCCGTTTCTCTTCTACAGAATTATAAACTGTAATTTGATAAATTTTACTGAAAGCAGCTGTAAGAATCAAAATCCAATGCAATTTATTTTATATTTATGGTTAATGGTATAAAAAATCCATTTTATGCTTATTTCGGACAGAGGTGTATAAAGCTATTTCTTATGGATAAATATATTTCATAGTAAAGTTCGAAATGTTTTGACTTCCTTTTTATTCTTTCTCAAGTGTCTAATACACATAATTCTTATTTTGGTTACTTATTAACTTATTTTGAAAAATAAAATTATTTAACTAAAAGAAATCAATTGATTGTAAAAAAGGCTTTATGCAAAAAATCATTCAGATATAAAAACATTCTATAAAAAATGATTTAGCTGCAAAATAATTAAATCATTCATCTCATATTAGGTACTAATTTTTAAATTTAATTTTATAAAATTATCGAGTTGTAATTGATAAAAAAAGGCATGTTTTAATTATTTTTTAAAAAAATAATTGTATCTAAAATCTATGTTTAACGAACGCATTCAAACATTCATTTAATTTCTTCCTTTTCTTTTCTTTTTTTTTAAACTTCTAACAGTGTAAATAAATACAAATAGTTCTATTTTAATGAATTACTCTTTTTAAAAAAATCCCCAACTTTTTCTTGCTAGGGATAAAATGTCACTCTCTAAGGAAAATTCCTGCCCGATAAAAGTCGAAAATAAGACCTAGAAAATGAGATCCGTAAAAGAAATGAAAACGAAGAAGCAGAAGGAACAGCAAACGATTAAAAAAAAAAAAAAAAAAAAAAATCGAAAATCGAAAGAGCATCAGGTGAAGAACGAAAAGATGAAAATCAAAGAAGGGGTCGAAAAGTTCAAACAGTTAATCGTCACCTCTTTTTTTACCTTTTTTATCGTCGGCGGAAAACGGATGGAAGAGGGAAAAGAAGAAAAAAATATATTTAAAAAAATCGTCTGATATTTGAGAAATCGACGTGTAACATGGCCATCAAGAACTTTTCACGAGCAATTTTATTCTATTTTATTTGCTTAGTTTACTTCTTTTAGTTCCAATCGGGTTGATATAGCCGAGTTCTGTTTAAATGATTGAAGGCTTCTCCGTGTTGTGGGAGGAGAGCGACATCTATTGGCCGCGTTTGAACTTATCACTTAAGTTGCTAGTCCGTTGTCGAAAAACTTTCTTCCTGTTAGTTCGGTAAATAGTTTCAGTTCAGTGCTGCTTATTTGATTTTTCTTCTATGTTTTGCCTTTGGAATTCTGTATTTTTCTAGGCAGATTGTAGACTTTCAAAAATTTATTAACTATTTATATTTCTACCTGTTTTAAATTTTTTATATTATTGTTTTGTGACCTTTTGTTAAATGAAAAATAAGCTTTTATTTAAAAAATAAGCAATGATTTTTTTTGTGTGTAGTTTTAACTTCAGTTACAAAAAAATACTTGAATATTAAGAATTTTGAAATTATATTTAATCTGCTTTTTTATTTGTGGCTTTATTTTCCTATTATTTTCATGTTTTTCTTATTTATTATAGATCATGATATAATTCTGGCGAATTAAAATTTAGAATTATGAGTATTTATTTTTTAAAAAAACAATGAATATTTCCTATTATGAAACACTTAATAGAAATCAAAACATTTAATCAATCTGGTAGTTATTTAAAATTTTTCATTTATAAGTATCAATAATTTCTTAAGTATCTTTCTAAAAGCCTTTTATCTATCTAAATATATCAAAAGCACCTTATTATATTGAGTCTCTCAATTTTTTCATAGCAAAATAAGATATTTTTGTGTTAATAAAAAATAGTAAAAATTTTGAAAATAAAAACCAAAATCAGACATAGTGATTCAATACTTTAATAATTATAAATGTGTTTATTTATCTTTACGAATTTTTAATTTAAATTGGAAAATTTATTAAAAAAATAAGTTGAGCTTATTTATTAATTCAAACCATGATAGACTGACCTTATTTATTTATTAAAACCATAATAGACTACTTATTTATAAATTCAAACCATGATAATTTGAAATTATTTATTAATTCAAACCATGATAGACTACAAGATCATTCAATGACTAAGCAATAAAATTCAGATAAGATTCATAAAGAATTATCTTTTTAATGCTATTTCTGACCAATATTATTTTCAATCCGTCATATATAGCAGCCTCTTATTTTTGTGAAAAATTTTTGTACTCATCAATGAGTAGTTGTTGAAACGTAGCAATACTTTTGACACAAAGCATTTTTAGATCTAATGAAATCCCCGAAAATTCATTTCTAGATCTATTTCCATGGTTTATTAATAAATAATCTGATAAATAATCTGATTTGATATTATAAATAAGAATTTAGTAATAGTAATAAATATAACTCCAGCAATGATATTCCACAATGTAAAATGCAAGATTTAAGTTTAATTTGCTAATTATCCGATTGAAGATAAAAGATTCAATTGTGTAAATACAGAAAATAGCGATTAACAATGATTTTTGGAAGTATACTAAATGTCTTTTAATAGTGGATTTAAAAAAGTAATAATGAAGATTATTTTTTAAAATTGAAGTGATGTTCTGATCTTTCTGAATTCCTATCTTTAGAATTTTCTGAGCCTACGTCCTGGTATAGGGGTAACTTGTCGTTCCCGCGATCTGGGAGTCCTGGGTTCGAGTCCCAGTTCGAATATCATTGTTTTTTATCTATTATATCTGTGAAATGTGTGAATGTCCCTCCCTTGTAAAAAGGGGTTGTGCAAGCGAATGTGATGGATGAGTAGCTAAGACGTATTCTTGGCCCAAGAGAGGACGCACAAGAGACGCACTTTCGGCACCACTAACTTCATCAGCGGGCAAGTACCGTTAGAGACAACAACAACAGAAATTTCTGAAATCTAGCATTTTATGTTTTACGAAAAACTATTTATTGTCTTTCTTGAATACTCGTTTTAAGACAATACTATTAAATCGGAAATTAATTATATGCGGATTTCTATGATAAAGTGGTCACAGTTTAGCCAAATGTGGCTCTTACGCCAAGAATCCCAAAATAAAAAATACCTATGATAAAGTATATAATATACTGAAGCATTGATTGCATTGATGTTTAGCAGATATCAAAATAATGATATTAATTGGTAATAAAAGACAAGTGTAATTTTCTGGAACAGTTGGCGCTTCTGAAAGTCTATATTGTCGCAATTATCCATTTCTACATTATATCTAAACATTAAAATTATTGACATTGCATATTAATCCGACGTCTCCAAAATTTCTCAATACTCTTTTGGCATAAATGTTGGCTGGAATTGTGCCAATGTGTAGGTTCAATTCCGCCAAGGATCGAACACCCGCGATCATCCGATTTGCAGCCGAGTAACTTATCCACTATACAAAAGTAGCCACCGATGTTTAGTGGCAGTTACTGGCTTATTAAGATGTCACCACACTCCCATTTCAGACTCTGAAATTTAAATCTTTGAATTAAAAGTCATTGTTAGCAATAAATTGCGTGGTTCGTCTTGTTAAATTTTCAATTGTTTAAAAATTGTCAATTCAGAGTGTTTAAAAACTAGGACTCACCTTTTTACATTCTTATAAAACTAAACTAAACAATTATTTTCAAAAAATTTTAAAAAAACCACTATAATAAATATCTTGCATGCATAATTCCAACGGAAGGCGTTAATGCTTAATTTGATGATGCTAAATTTTAAAATATCTGAGTAAGCATTTATTTAGATATATCATGTTAATACTCAGAATATTTTGAGATCATGTCACATTTCATAGAATTTTGAATTAGAATCGCTAACTCACCATGGTATTCTCATCATATCATACTGATCAGCAATAAAAACTTTTTTGGCTGTCTATCCCTCCTCCCATCTTTGATGTTACACATAATATCCAGTCTAAATAAAAAGGGAACAAAAGTATTTTCAAACCAGAATCCTGCTTCTTAGATTTTTCTTTTTGATCAACGTGAACTGGAGGATCATAAAACTGAATTTGACGACTCACGAACAACTGCTGACGGACGAAAAGAGATTTAATTCAGAACGGCGCCATGGCGTACTTAGTGATTCAGCAAGCTTCAGAGAATTTCGCTGATGGCAACGATGAGCCAACACATTTAAGGAAATGATGAGCAGAATTCTTAAAATGACGTCGAATTTTAAATATAATTACCTTTTAGATAAAAGTACAAAGAAAATTCTTTTCTACTTTCATGAATTACAAAATATAGAAAAAGAAAGTAGTGTATTCGTCAAATTATACCATATATTGTGAGAATATAGTATTGGTCAGCATTCAATGTCATGGTTTTGATGAATCTTTAAGTATTAAGACTTTAGCAAATTTAATATAACCACAATAGCTCTAGAATGCACATAGGAAAGTAGATTATTTGTATGAGAACTTTTGACAAAACCTTTAGACCTCTCAATCTAGCAAGGTTGCTGGACAAAATTTGGTTATATAATTGTTGTTGTTATCAATGGCATTTTACAAGCCCGCCGACCGACATGTCAGCGATTTTACCTGAATGAGCTTCCACTGTTTTTCAGTAGCGCCAACTAGGGCCAAGAGTACGACTTAGCGACTGCATGCACAACCCCTTTTTACAGAGAGGTACATTCACAAATAGAACATAGAATAACAACCATGCCCGAACCGGTACTCGAACCCGGGATTTCCAGATCACGGAGAAGACAACCTACACATTGCCATACTCGAACCCGGGATGCCCAGATCACGGGCAAGACACGCTACACCTGTGCCAGAACGCCGGCAGTTATATAATTACATCGCTAATCTTACAGGTAGTTTTAATAGTGAATTAAATCCTTAAATTCATCAAAAGTCAATTGTTTGTTTTCTAAAAACACTCACATACACTCTGGAAAAAAAGCTAAACCAGATTTTTTTTTAAATTTGATATGTAGACACAATAATTCAGTTTTGTATCAGTTTTGTAATCAACTAATCATTGAAAAAAATGTGCAAAATGCATAGTTTTTCCATTTTTATGCAGACTATAATCACAAAAAGTGTTTTGTAATGGCAATAGAAAGTCAAGAAATAGAACTAGTATGGGCTTTTGCTAGTATGGGCACGTCTTTTCTTTACAACTTTCTTACAATTTCAACAAAAAAAAAGTTTCAATTTTCTTGAAATATTTCATTTTTCAATAAAAATGGATTCCAAAATCAAAACTAATTACCGACAAACAAAATCCATTCAATATTGGCTAGCACTTCACACAAAATTGTTTGATTTTATCTTCAAAGAACCTGAACACAGCAAACCAGTGTCTCTGGTGCAGAAGAACACCATATCTCTCGGTGGCCACCCATGTTCAAGATCCACTTAAACATTAGTGATATTACAATAGTCGGTAATCGGTCTAGGTGCCCCACATATGCACGATCCCTTCGATAACGCCCACCAAATGTAAACAAAACCACAAAACCTCGCTATCTTTTTCCATTTCTTCATTGAGGCAAAATTCCAGTAGCGTCCCCATTTATCTTCTAGCTCTTGATGTTCCCAATCCTGATAAAAACGGAATCGGGTTTCGGGCCACAATCAGGGCCCATTACAGCGAGCGGGTTCCTCCTTGGCCCTTGCTAATTGTCCTTTTAGATAAGGCCTCAGCCGATGTAAGACGATGCCTCTCTTCTTGCTGGGCGCCCCTTGAAGTTTTTCTTTAATATTTTCTTCCTCTAGTTTTCTTTTTTCTTTTTTCCTTGTTATGAATCAGGGGTTTCCGTTAACGTTCTTAGCGGATGGTTGTAATTGTGACTGAAGTCACTTGCTTTTTTTTCCCCCCGCTTTCGTTTTGAGGCTTGTTTGGTTTTTGTTTTTAAATGGGTTTTTCGGCCTTTATGTACAAGAAATATGATAGTTATTTTTTATATACGTATATATTCGTATATGAGTTTTTAAATTTTTATTTTTATTTTTCATTTGGTCTCGTTAGGGTTGGATGAGGCCTTTAAATTAAACGTTTTATGGAGTTAGGAAATGGCTTAATATTAAATAACAAGGGCAATATAATTTTAAGCGTAATGGCATATGCATCATAAAAGTATGAAAACAGTGCAGATCCAACTGAGTGGGCTAAGAAAAACTCAGTATGATCTACACCGTCAGAGGGAGTGGTCTCCCCAAAAGTTTCTCGTAATAAACTTGCCATGCTAGAGGATGCCTTACATGGCATTGGTATACAATAGAAATTCTTAACATTTGACGTGAATTCAGTATTTTTGCAGAAACTATCTTGTCAGTCTTGGCGATTTATCTGACGATTTAAGCCTGGCATGCGTTTATAGTATCAAAGAATATCGAATTTGTGTTTTAGACTCGCTTTTCTCAGCCAATTAAGAAAAAATTAGCAACAAAACTGCATTTGTTGCCACACATTTCCACACCAAATTTGAAATCCTTTTCAATGTAGTTTTAAATTATCGTCTTCTCATTTCTAAAACTACACACTGACAGATAGTCCATCCATAGTTGGATTTGGCTCAAAATTTGATAGATGTCTACGCCGTAGATGCTAAATATGTGTACCAAAATTTATTTATCTAGATATCTTCTTTTAGTAATTATCGTGTTAACTTATGTTCGAACAGACGGACTTCCTCTGAACACATTTGACTCAAAATTTGAACGAAATCTTCCTATTTCGTGTAAAGATCATATACGAAATTTCATAAATCTGTTTCAAATCGCTTTTGAGTTATCTTTATCACAAATAGGCTGAAGATATTTTCCAAAAATGCATTTTTCGAACTAAGGGGGAATGTAAAGATTCGTCAAAATCTAGAATTCAAAATTTTTAGTGATTATTATAGTTTCTCTGTACTACTTACTATGCTATAAGATTCTCTACTATAAACTCTGTAGTAACGTAATTGTATAGAATGAACTCTATAGTATTTCCCTCTATTGCTTTCTCTATACTATAAGAGAAAGTAAAAACTACTACATTATCTGAAAACTAGGCCATCAGTGGAACTAATGAAATATGTATGTATCAAATTCGCGATCTAACTTTTCATATAGATTTGAATATGAATTTAAATTAATTGAATCCAAGTGATATGGAACAGATGTTAAAACAAAATTATCTGACAAAAAAAATTAATTTTCGTAAAAATAAACTCGAAAAGCATATGTTGAAATAAAAATAGTGTGAAAAAGACAATTATTTTGTTAGCGATGAATTCATAAAATAAAATTATCAAATTTTTGCAACAGATAATTTTTCCATACCAACTCAATATTAGCTATATTTTAATCCCGGTTAGAATGGGCTCTTCATTAGATTAAGATGTAACTTTCCTCGATTGTCGCCCAATCTGTGTCAAATTTGCAATCATTAATTTATTATCTGCGAATTCTCATTGAAAGGTTCTATACATACTCGTTATAACAAGTTCATCGACTGTCAGCTCTTTGTTATATGAGCTCAACAACTCATTGACATAATTATTTATTAAGATAGCATCTGCTTTCGTTACATCGTAATTATATTCTGCCTTTGATCACAGCTTATTTCTGAAAAAATAATAGATAAATTGTGTGAAATTTTTTGTTATTTGCAGTTGTTTCTAAATTTTGCGCATCCATTATTTTATTCTATATCGATAATTTTAAAACTTTGTAGTTTTGCTTTTGGCTTATTTTTGAAGAAGCATTTTTTTTTCTTTCTTATTACTGTTTTAAAGAAAAGTTTTTCTTTCTTTAGAGCATGCTTCTAATAGCATGGAACTAAACAACGAAAAGACCAAATATACGTCTGTACTAAGTAATGAAATCTCCCATGAATCCCATCTAGAAATTGGGACAAATTTCAACCTGTCCAAAGTTTTACTTATGTTGATTCTACAATTACTGATGTCAATAGTATAGTCAAAGAGTCCAATAAATATAAATAAAGCCTTTCACGGACTAAAACGATTTTTTAAATCTTCTTTGCTATCAAAAGTACAAAATTTTTACTTAATAAAACCTTAATTAGACCAGTACTTACCTTATACTGACGCCTGACCAGGTTTGATCAGGGCTCAGAAACCTGGACCTTCACCAAAGCTGGAGAAAACAAAATAGCCATTTTCGAAAGAAGATTCTGACAGTCATTCTTGGTGGGATAGCAATCAACAATATTTGGAGTTGGCGATTTAACTTTGAGGTACATAAAATCTATAAAGAGCCAAATATAATAAAGTTCACAAAAATCAATCGGATGAACTTAGCGGCTCATATATTTAGAATGGATGGTCATTGCATATTTAAAAAAAATTTCTACATAAACCTCTAACAAGTAGGAAAAAGGGTAGACTCAAAATGAGATGGATTGCGTCAGTGGGGACAGATTTACTAATTCCTAAGAAAAACAATTCCAACCAGTATAATGTCTTCAACAAACTTCCTTGCTTACTATCTAATAAAGATGTTACCTCCATTCTCTCGACCGATTATAAAAATTTTAAACCTTGGACAGAAATGTGAAAGCCAAGACTATTTCAGCACAAGGAAGCTTTGTACTTCGTAGCGTAATGAAGAAAATCAATTATGCATCTTAGATGGCTTTTTTCGGCAGATGGAACTAAATTCGACATAGAACTACTATTTTAGAAGGAAAATTACCTACCATTTAGATGACTTTTTTCGATAGAGCAAAAACAATTTCGACCTAGAACTACAATTATAAAGTGCATTTTACATGGTTTTTTAGAAAAATTGAAATCAAATTCGACATAGAACAACAATTTTAAAAGGAAAATTACCTAAGAAATTTTATTAAGCTGAATACTTGCTTGTTTAAGTGTCTAAAGGGAAGAAACTGACTGTCAGATATTTAACGAATTTAGTTCCAAATTTGTTACAAATCCACGATTAAAATACTCAAATAGTTTGGGTACCAAATTTAATCCAATTACTAGTTCTTTTCGTTTTGTAGTTATTGTTTTCACTTATATTTGTTCAAACAAACCCTAAAAAAATATTTATTTCTACAATTGATAGAAAAGTACAAATTCGGGGATATATAGTCTAATAAAACTAGATCTGATTAGATTAGGTATCGAATTTCCTCCTTCTAGTTCAAAACACTTTTAAGTATATATATAATATAATATGGTTTATGAAGTCAGAAACAGACTGTGAAATATAAAAATTCAACAAAATTCTGGTATCAAATTTTTCGACAGTGTGAGTGCTTCTTTTCCATAAACGATAAAGCAAAAATAATAACTAAATACTCTTTACACACTGTACACCTTAACTATTCACCTCTGATACGATTACTGCCTGTCTGTGGCATATTTGATGTATTTTAAATAACTGGTTTACCAGAGAACAGTCTCTACAATAGTAATTGGCCGCATTGGGATTTTAATTACATATAATTGAATTTGCTATTTACCGAAAGGCGTACTTCTGAAACTTTCATAAACAGGCTCAATTGAATTATCTCTATCGTTATTTAATTAATTACTCATTTACGTCAAGTTGTAATTGAAATATGTAATCTCGTTAGAAGTTCGAATCGTTTAAAGTAGATGGAGCAAAAATATAATCTTTATTAATTCATGAGTTGAGCGAATGGTATATTTTTATGTTATGATAGAAGATATTAACTTAATATACACTTTAAATCTAGTTTTAAGCTATGAGATGCATACATGAATTAAACAATTTCACTATTCATCGAATATAAAGTATTTGAATTGATTTAAATTTTTAATTATGGCAGAAAATTAGCGATTATTTGTCAGACATATGTAATAGGGAGATATTCTGTATTTTGTATGGTGCAAAAATTACATTTTTTTAACCAGTACTTTGCTTAACAACGGTTTACGTATGAAATTCAGAATTCAGTAACACTTTTCAACAAACTCTATATCCATAAAATATCTATTTTTGGTATTTTTGCTCTGAAGGGAAAAATAGATCATATTCCCAAAAATATCTTAGCGATATGATCACCTATTCGTTACTTTCTGATCAGCCAATTCAGAAAGATCTAACATCATTTCAAACAAAAGAAAACAGCTTCTGGAAAAATTTGGCGCAGTGCTTTCCAAACAAACACTGCTGCACGATATATGATAATGAAGTTTTTGCATCTGCAATTAACATATAAATTTGACACGCCAGGAACTAACTGCATTGCGCAAGTACACTTCTCTCTTTAAAAAAAAAGATCACTGACCCATAAGTCGTGAGCTGTTCTGACACAGAATGTTTAAGCAAAAATAAGAAAACATAGTGCTTATCTTGTCTTTGTTTATACAACTGTTTTTCAGATGATGTAAAACATTTTAATATCTACTTCTTTTTATCGATAAACATTTATTATGTTTTTATTCAAATAATTTTTGATTTGATATTTCTTTCATGCAAAGTGAAAAAAAAAAGTGAGAAAGATATAAAGTAATAGTACCGTTCCTGATTTCTCGTATAATCATTCTTATGTAAGAATGCTGTTATATATAGCGCTAGCCGTCTTTGACGACCAGTTTTTGTTTGCATAGTACATCGATTTTCCTGTTTGTTAAATTATTAATACGAAATGCTTTTATCTAAAATTATATTTTTTATTTGATAAGATTGTAATATATGAATTTGATTGAATTAGTCAAATGAAATCAATGCACGTACAAGTTAAAAAAATGTATATCCTAAAAATGGAATAGGAAATTAAAAAAAAATCATTATATGGAGTCAGTTAAGGAGAATAAATTCTTTTAAAAATCTAAATCTTAAGATTGGCAAAAAAGCACGATTGAAAGTTAAGCTTTTAAGATGGTGTAAAAATCATTAATTGTGGAATATTTTCGGAAGATATAGCTGAAAAACATGAAAATTCGTTTAATTTTAATTTATTTATTTTAAATAACTGGGACTTTCATGAATTGGCAACGAGTTGCCTTTTGTCTAGAATAGCATGTGTACCAACTTTCAAAATAGGACCATAACCTGGAAATTTGTAAAAAAATGCCTACAAAAAAACCAAGACTCGTATATTGATCAAATATGATTTGTTATAAGACTTACAATTGTTATTATAACAATGGTTTACTATATTACTAGTAACCTAATTTTGATGAGTTCTGCCTTCAACTTGTTGTACTAATTCAATATGGCATGTTTTGCGCTTAGCAGAATCGTGGACCCTTTTCTGTTGTAAAATTGGAGTCGAAATTCAGTTCAATTCTCCAACAGAATCGCTTATTATATTGGACCTGTTTCTGTTGTAAAATTGGTGTCAAAATTCAAATCAATTCTCCATTTTGGGAACCAAAAGTGCATACTTAATTTCTAATTTATTTATTTCTAGAATAATGTGTTTTTGAGTTAATTTGTTTTCAAAAAAAAAAAGAAAAGAAAAGAAAAGAAAGAAAGAAAGAAAGGCAGACAGATAAACAAACATGCAGTCTCAGTCTTGACAGATTTAATACAAAGTTAAAACAAATTTACAGTTTTGGAATTCCAAGTATATAAAAAATCTACTCTGTTTTTAAATCTTGCTATAATTTTAATTATTTTATGGCCTTCATATATACACGAATAGGCAGATAATGACTTCCAAATTTAAAATTAATGTATAACTGCCTAATCCTGTATAATAGAATTCAAGAAATATTTTTATCCAAACTGACAAGGATCTAAAGCATTGTTATTAATCGGAATCTCGAAGAAAAAATTTTGGCAGTATTTTTTCTGTATGTGTACTAGCAAAAGTTCGTGAAAGTAAAAAACTCCAGATGGCTACTCTCTGCTTCGATCTGAAGAATCAGACGCCATTGTTGTTGTTTTATCGATTTCGATTAAATGTTTTTAATCGTTTGGAAATGTAGACTATAGCACTTCGTGTAGAACGTGATCTAAGGAAATAATAGTAATGCTGAAACACCTGCTCTCGATGAAACCAGCAATTATCACTCAAATTCGTGCGTATTGTTTTGATATACCTTGTGATTGCAACTGATTGCACGTTTCACCTGACCACATCTCCTCTTTATATCCATGACGCATTTAATTAATATTATCGTTTGCGCATGCTAATTATTCATTATAGTTAATTCCTTTGAAAATTGCTCTTTAGACCTGGCACAAGGTTTTATGTAATTATTCGAAGGATTTTAAGAAATGTTGCTTTGTGGGAAATTCTAAATGTTATTTGATAAATATAAGATTATGGTTTTTTTTCAGTGGTTGTCTGTTTTTTGTGAATATACAGAAAAGATTTCGATATTTTAAGAAAAATGACTTTTTGAATACCCATAAGTAGTAATATTTTCCGAATTATATCAGTGATTCTGTCCGTTCACGTCAACTTCTTGACAATGAACCAAAAGTGCATCCAGCCGGAAAATGGGCCATTATTTTCAATAATCCTTTTAAATTTTTAAAAAGGAATATTTTTGCATTCATCGGAAAAATTAGCATAATGATAAAAATATCGCAAATGCTGTAAAAGAACCAAAAATTCTTAAAACATGTTTTCAACTCTCAACACGTTTTTACATTGTGCAAAATTATACATGTCGAGCTTAAAAATAAGTAGAATTATGCTTTGTTTAATGTTAAGGATAACACAATAAAAAAAATCTTCTTTCATTATGTTTTTTTTTTTTTTTTTTTTGAATTATTGAAAGCTGGATCTAAAAAAATGAGCAAAAGAAAATAATGAGTTTTTAACTGAAAACGGCTGTAAATGTTTAATTTTAATATTTGTTTTCGATTAACAAATATTAATTAATAAATAATAATTTGGATAAATTAAGTATGACAATTATGAATAAATTGCGTAAGTCACTTTGAGTGAAGTTATTGTAAAATAAAATTAAACAAATCTTACTATTTTCTCCAAACTTGCTTATATCTTTAAAAAAAGAAATTTTGGTTGGTTTGCTTCAATTAAATATATTATGCAGCAATAAAATCCGCCAGTAAACTAAAAGCCTCCACAAATGCCATCTATGAATATGATATACAAATAGATATAAAAAAGCAATTTAAAAATAAAAATTTACTAATAATTTTTAGTTTACATTTTGGATTATCCAACTAAATTATAATGTTAGGTGGCATTTTAACATTATGTGAATAGGAAAATCAAAAGACCACAGAAAAAATAGAATTTAAAGCTTTCAAATTAGACATATTAAGTTTAAAGTGGTTTTATCTTAAGCTTAATAAGTCGGAACATATTAAGTTTTAGATAAAACCTTAGTTTGTTTCAAATATTGTTTATTCCAACTGCTGTTGTAAATATTTGGCATGAAAAGGGGGCATATTGAAACAATTTTTGTAGATCTGAGTTTTCTATAAAAATGTTCCGATGTCGAAAAAAGGGATCAATGTCTTTATTCTTGATGGTTCTTTAATTCGAACATGTTATCATTAAATCTTTGTCTTGCTTATTCAAACCTCTACTGTTTGGCGTGAATAGAGGGCATATCGAAAATATTTTCGTATATCTGAGTTTTCTGTGAAGATATTCCAACATGTGTGGCAAAAAAAAAAAAAAAAAAAAAAAAAACGACAAATATCTTTATTTTTTCTGGATCGTTAAAAAGCAATTATTAATGACATATCGCAAGCCTTTACGCATTATGACCCAAGTCTTCGGAATCGACAAATGGATGACTGCACGAAAATGGCCATAAAGAAACCACCAGTGCCACCTCCATCTTTAGCCTTCCCCCAGAAATCTGCGCTGTCCATCCGCTCGACCGAGAGCCCCCTATTCACCAGAATGTCCCTATGTCCGAATTTATGAACCAGAAGAAGTCTCGTGTTGAAAGAGTGGATGACAAATGTCGTTTTATTTACAGAAAACTTTTCAAGACGATGAAATAGGATCCAAATTGTGGGTCCTGATTTATACCATCAAGAAAAGCCTCTGCCGAAGAAAGGGAGGGGAACATTATATTAATAAAAAAGAAATGTCTCTTAACTTTGTGTCTAGTAGGTGTAAGAAGAGGAATCTTGGTCTCAGGCCAGAGGAGGGTGAAGGAATGGGACGGCATCGTAAATAATGAGACGAGGCAGCGGAAAGCCTTAGCCTTGGTGTCGCCACATGAAGAAGGCCTGGCTGGAAATGATGAGAGGGAGGATTTGCCATCTTCCCATTTGTTGTTACAAGATATTTACTGGAAATTCTTGGCTAATTATACAAAAAAAAAGACTTGGGAAGGTATTTTTATACACAATTTGGAAGAAACTGGATTAAGTTGAAGGGTGCTGATTTAAATTTTATTTTTTTGACAATGATTGGATAGATCAGAATATACTATTTTTTTGTTTCTCATCCCTTTTTCTAGTAGTAAATAATAATCATTAGATCCAAATTTCGGAGAATAAATGCTGGGAATAATTTAAAAGTGTTTATTGTTTGCCAATGGATTCTAAAATCCTCTACTGATGGCCCTTTAGGATGGATTTAATGAGGCAAGGGAGGGAGGGAAAATGAAAGGATGTGTTTACGTTTAACGATAAAGCAAATTCCAGAAATTCGCGCATCCTTCCGCATGGCACCCCTTAGTGAGATGGAGTCGTCCAAAAGTGATTGTGTCAGAAAACCGAAATAAACAGTAGTAAATAGTATTTAAATTTCAAATAGGGATTCCCAAAAGATTATTTTCGTTTAATTATTGTTTTTCTACATCTGAAAAACATTTTGATGTCTAGAGTATTTAAACTGACTTGTTGACCTTAATAATAGCAACACACTTTGGAAAGAAATGTGGTGCCTCTATTATTGGCAAAATATTAAAAACCTTATTTTTCCTAACTTTTTGTGTTATTATGATCTTTTTATCCAAAGGATTAATTGATTATTATTACAATAGAGCCTTAAAATTATGTATGCTGTTTTATTTTATTTCTACTTCAAATTCTTTGTTTTGACTCTGATGATTACACTAATTATTCTTGACTGAGGTGCTCATATTGTTACAAAAACACTGACAGCATAATTTTCTTAATCCTTGAGCTTGGAATTTATTTAAACTTCTTAATAGATGAGAATATAAACTTCTTAGTAAAATTTATTTTCAACAATCCATCCCGCTCATATTAAAAATGCACTTACCCTATCCAAGTATTTATTGTCATTTAAATTAATTTGAAAAAAAAATTTTTTTGAACGCAAATTAATAAACATCAGACTTTCTGCGATTCGACATATAATTTAGTTTAAGGAATTTGAACAAGTTTATTACAAGACTATATATATTATATATTTGAAAGAACCTTAATACAATTGCATAAAACAAACCACAGTAATTTATTTTTTCTTATCCATAATTAATGTTTTATTTCCATATTTTCTGTTCTATTTATGTGTTCTTGGTGTCAAAAAGATTTCCTTCTTAGCTCGGGACACGCTTTGTTTTATCAGCCTAATGGAGGTCTCTAGTGGGAAAAAAAATCAAGAACCCTGTAATGGTTGAAGCACTAAACCAATGCTTGCTATATCTTATACTTTCAAAAGTTATGCTTAAGGTGCATGCTTAAAATATTCTTGTGAAGGAAAAGTCTCCAGATAGGGCCTAGTGCTTAAATACATACTCCAAGTTTTTCGAAATCTTAGATCTTGTCTTATCGTTCCACACAAAACAGCATCTCTTGAGTACTGCATCTAGATCCAATGCCTTAACAGCCCTCCTCCAAAATCCTTTAGCCTGCCTCCAAAACTTATTGAATCCCTGCACGAAAGCAAGTGCCCGGGTCGGCTTTCTTTATGTCCTATCCGCAGACGTTTATCAAGGAGGGACCCACACCAGGGGAGGGCGAAGTCAGAGCACTTACCATAATAGGGCCCAAAGCTGACCGCTGATAACAGGGTGGAAACAGCAGTTAACGTCATGATTACATTTACGCGGTGGTTTAAGGGACCGCTTTAAGAAGCCGCTCTGGCAGAAGTGGGGGTGTGCAGACTAGAATACATGGCCTGAAAGGGGTGGTCGGCTCTTGAAGAGTAAGTGGCAGTTGCTGCAGCATCGTCTAGAAAGATTTACTTACTAGTTTTAACGGAGTTGACGATTAAGGGTTTTGTTGGTGCACCTAGTGATTTTTAAGGTTGCGTGGGCGGTAATTGTATTCTAGGTTTATCCATAATTTTGGAGAAAAGTCCTTTGCATTGCTGTTTTTGCTTCGATGGTACACGATTGCAAAATTTTTCTGTGGTAAAAGATTGATAATAATGTTAGAGTTAAGATTATATTGTAGAAAAAATAATTATAATTTGATGGTATAAGTAGTATGAAATTTGAATGTTGCCGTTTTCAAACTGAACTGTGATTTATTTATTTTTGCTTCTTTCGTATGTTATTGAATTATTCTTAGTATCCATATTTTTCACGATGGCTAACTATAGAGTTTGAACATTGGAATTGAAGATTTGTGGATTCGAAACTCTGTTACCTCATTCTAAAACATGCTGAAATTATTTAAGACAAAATTCGTCTACTGATATGCAGAGATAATTTAGATATTTTGCCACATTAAATGTTGCTTTCGTCTTCTGACTACAGTTCAGAATTACAATTCAATTTTCAAACAATCTTCCTGTAGCTTCGAAATGTATCAGCAACGGATTTCCAAGCATGATAGCCATTTAAGATCTTTCGCCTAAAGAGCGGAAAGGATGAAGAAAGTAACATTTAAAAAAATGTATTAGTCTAGTTGTCAAATAAATTTTTGAATACAAATCTTATGAATTATAAAATATTAGGATAATACTAATATTTTGTAAGCAGTAAATGATTAGATTCCGACCTATTTCTTTATGTTCATTTAATATAGAGATTGTTTGTTTAACTAATATTCGTACGAACATGGAAATCGTGCAATCATGAATCAGTGAAAACATAAAAACTTCTATTAAGACTTCTAAAATAAAGAAACGTTCTGAAATAAATTATTGTCATATTAATTTAAAACAATTTGTGAAAGTGTGACTAAATTTACCATTGTTTTTAAAGAAAGTTTCTATCATGTTCTCTGCCTGTGGATGTAAATTGCCTAAATCCACCACTGCCAAATTCCAAATGTTAAAGTAATTAATCAAAATAACAATTAGCTGTTTTCAATAGGAACTAAACGAACAATTCAAACTATTTTCAGCATAAAATTGTGAATTCATAATATATGTATTCTGCAACTAATGGATGATAAATGCATATTATGTCCATACTTATATATCTAGATTTAACCTATAATTATTTTTAATAGGAATTAATGAATAAGGGAGAAAAAATAGTTACATCTGCTTCCGCTATTTCTTAATAAGCAATTAATAATAATTTAAATAAATTTTGTTCTTAGATCAATTAAATAAATTAGATTTGCATTTGTGCATTTATAATTATCAAGGTTATTCGAATCAAAAATCCGTTGAAAAAAGTCTGCTCAGATCACACTCACGGGAAGAGAAACATAAAAAATCAGACAGACAATCAAACAGACAAAAAATCAAACAGAAAAAAAAACTATAAAATGTTATAAAATAAAGAACGAAATAAAAACAAAAACAAACGTGATGAAGCAAAATAAAACCGAATAATTAGTACCCACTTGTAATAAATTAAATTATTACTTGAATAATTAGTAGAAAAGAAATAAGAAATATTTCAAGGTCCATGTTACTTTTAAAAAGTATTTTTTTTTTCATTCCTTTCCATGCCTCAAGGGCAATTCAAACTTATGATGTGAGTCATTTTCTAGTTTCCGTTCTAAAGAAGCAGTAATGTTTTTTATACAAGTATAAAAATGTTTTTTAATGTATTTTCTTAAAAATTGCTTATTTCGTAGTAATTTCTTGAAAATTTTGTATGAGTTTAAATTTTTATTGCTCAAAGCAATTCTAAATAACTTCTTAGTTTCAGGTAAATGGTACACAAATCTTCAGATTGAATAAAACTTTTTTTTTTAAATCGTTCAAAACAATTCGAATATGTTTGGATATTTTTGAGCTTTAAATATTTTTCTTATTCGTATTTTTTATTCAGAAGAAGGAAAATTGTTATTAAATATTTATATTGAAACAGTAATAATATCTATTTTTTGTAGAGTATTCAGTGTTTTCAACATCTTTCCTAAAGTCGATGATGTAAATAAAAGTATAGTCAAAAGGTTTCATTACGTTTTTTAGCAGCTTTACGTGACCAATGGGTGCTGGAATTAATGACGGCTAAAAATTTCGATAAAATATTTTATGTAACTATTATTTAATGGCTTCATCGGTAAAATATTTTTAAATTCAGATTTTGATGGACTTATAATCATGTTCTAATGGAAACCTTACATTGTTCAGATTATTGCATAAATTTCATTTCTTTTTATTGCATTCATCCATTTTTCTCTCAATGTATTTATTGTAATTATATAACAGGAAAGAGCAGCCATGTTTAAAAAGTGAAGCATTTTTAAAATCTTTGCCCATGACTTGTTTCTACTGTGCAACAAAATTTCAAAAGTTTTATTTAAATCATATCTTATTTTTAAAACTATTCATTATCGGAAAATAAGTGATTATTATCGTATATTATATCATCAATATTCGTATATTGATCATCAACAATAGTAAAGCCAACCAGTATGATATATTATAATAATAGCCACAATGAAAGTGATTTGAATTTTATTTCAGCAAATAAATTGTTGAGAAGTCAGCTTAAAACATATTTAAAAATTTGATTAAAAATCGAGTAATATTGCAAGAGTAAAAAATAATTGGCATCATCAAAATGATAAATTTTTGAATTTCAAGATGATTTAAAAATCACTTTTGTTCTATAATATTTATTGAAAGTTATCGCAGAATAACGTCAATTCTAATTAATTAAAATTATTGTTAAAGTTTTGGAGAATTACTCCAAGGAAAGCAATCCTAATATTCAAAGCATATATTCATATATAACATATGCCAAATTTCGAAACTCTTGGCCAAATGGTTTGACCTATGTTATCCCAATACATATACGCATTCATTTTTATTGTTGATAGAGAATAACGTTAAAAATAAAATAAAAAAGAATTCAAAATTTTCTGAAAAAAAAGTTAGCAACAATGATTGCCCAACTGATAGGAGAAAAGTTTCATGCCTGAATCCCAATTCCGATGTTAGCTTTTTCTTTTTTCCATTTGTAGGGAGGATCGGTGTTTGAGCAGGGGAGGGGGGACAATTGAAAGCCCCTTGCCTTTTTGCAATCATAAAGTCATTGGTCCAACACAATACCTCCATTAGATTTACGCTCAACACAATACTTTTGACTCCTGTGATATCGAAGGGACTTATATTGTTGCTAGACGCGTAAAAGGCCCCCTGAACAAACTAAAGCAGATGTGGTAAATTTGCCACGTGACAAAGTACCCCCATCTTGGCAATTCCAAACACTTTCAATCATTTTGGCGCGGGAACGCCAAACAAGTCCGAAACCTCCTAACGTGATTTGGCTGCAGTTGGCATCCATCCCCCACCGAAAATTCCTCCCTTTCTTGTTTACTACCAGAAAGAATAAGCGTTGACAACAGCAGAAGGGACGTCCTGCTTGGTCGCCAATGATTTTCGCGGTGGGGTTCCATTTTTGCAGGTTGTGCCCCCCCTGCTATACAGTGCAAAGGGGCAGGTACGCTGACCTCTCGTTACCAAATCCTAAAAGTCAGTTCCTTGCAGATGGAAATGTTTGGGGTCTCAGGTTAGCATTTTTACACTTCTTTTTTTCTCAAAAAGCAGGATCATATTTCACTCAGTGGGCTGTGGTACCATGCTGAGGTGTAGACTTGAGGGGAGAGTTATTTTGGAAAAGCAAGTAGGTAAAATAGGTATTGGGCTTAGCTTAATGAAGTGGAAATAAGTTTTAATACCTTCATCCGGTTTCTGCTGTGCTATAGTTTATTTATACCCCCCCCCCCTTTGAACTGATGTATTATTGAAACAGCCGTTGCAATTTTTAGTAAATAACTAAAAAAATGCTGAAGTTGTTTTATTTTAGTACTAAAAAGTAGAATTTTTCTTTTAAATTATTTTCTTTTTAATAGTTTTCATTTAATTTCTATCTTGAAATGAATTCTTCCCCTTATTCATTATTAGGTAACGCGACTGATATGGAATCAAAATTTAGGTATATTATTCCGTTAACTGATAATTTTTTAAGAATAATAGAACAATATTCATCATTCACATCTACACATAATTTCTAAAATCTAGAATGCAAAGATGATGAGAAAAATCCGTTGCAACATACAAATATTACAAAGCAGAAATCACTCAGTTTAAACATACACTTTTATTAATTTGGATGTTAAATTTTATTACATATCTAAAAATTGATTACTTGTTTTTTCATTGATTGTAGTATTTCTCTATATAAAAAAAGAATATATAGTAATATGTATATTAGGACCAGAATCGTAACTATATTTTTGCGATTTATGTGAAAATCAGGTATAATGAAAAGATGAAAATAATTAAATACTAGTTCCCAATTCACCTTTATTAAACCACGACTGGCGATTAGGGATTTGCCCAGTGCGCAACTTACTCTCGCTACACTACTGTAATTACTACTTTCAATTTATGAAATTGAATGCTATTTGCTACTGAAATCTGTTCTCTGGTTTGTGTAATTTATGTTTTTTTTATTTACTTTTTCAAAATATCACTCGATAAAAATGTTTTTAATAGTTAAACGAAAAAAAAACTTTGGTATTAACAGGTTAAATAATAACGCTATTTTGTTCTATCTTCGTTGCATATCCTGTAAATTCTTATCACTAACGTATTATAACATGTTGATATTATTTCTTTTCTAAAATGCAATGTTTTTTTAAGCTGTTATTTACAAAGAATGCCGTTTAAAAAACTAATTGAAATAAAATAAAGTAAATTTTCAGTGATGAATAGAAATTTTTTCTTTTATTGTATTTTTTAGACTAAGTAAATAGAACAAAGATCATAAAATAAACTACGGTATATATATAAATAAAAGACTCGGATAATTATATGAATGACGTTGCGTTAATCTTTCAATCTGCAGTAATTATTGGTTTTTTTTTCTTTTTATAAAAGATAAAGAAGAAAAAAAAAATTTTTGGAAGATGAATTTTTCTAAAAGTTATTGAACCTTAATAATTCTACAGTTTATTTTTTCCGAAACAAAATTAAAAGAATTCCAGTGGAAATTAAGAATTAATAATAGCGAATTTAAAAAATGATTTTTTTTTGTTACATTTCTAGAATTAGTTCTTGAAATACTGAAATATTTGGGTTTAAAAATAAAATTAATACATTAATTTGAAATATATATTTTATTCTATGGAAAAATCTTTGATTTCTTAAATGCGAATACAATTTGAGTTTATGTTAGAAAAAGTAAAAATTATGTCATGAAAATCAGAATTCAAAATAGATTTTGCTGCATTTGCTTACAAGGGAAGAATTAACTCCGAAGGATGTCATTATCTTGTTAATATATAATCATCTTTCTTATTAATATATAATCAAGCTAATGGCATAATAGACACTTTAATCTAGAAATAAAAGTTCAAACATAGTTATTATTTATTTTGATTATTATTTTCCTTTACATTTATTGAGATTGTTTTATTTCACCTTCAATAAACTCCACGTTTGATTATTATTTTGATTTATTGACTGTTTTATTTCATCTTCAATTGACTCCAGATTTGATTATTATTTTCATTTTCATTTATTGATATTGTTTTATTTATCTTCTCCTGCAGTCTTTTAAATAATCAATACGAAATACATTTCTATTCACCTTTTAGTTTCTCTAATACACCGATATGATTTAAGAACCTCTTCACTTTTTAACTAGAGTGATTTATCACAAGCATGCCTCAAAGCTTAAAATAATAACAGAACCAGAATGCCAAAAGATTTTTCTGAGTGACATTTGTTTATTACCATTCGACTGATGTTGACCGCTAACGGACAGCCGGGGGAGCTGCAAGAATTTCCAATTTCCGAAAATTTGGCCAAACCATGACGAGCCAATTTAGTCAGTTTGGGGGTGGGGGGCTCATTTGACAAGGCCCACTTATATGCTTCTGAGGAGTCCTGAGAGTAAACAAGTCCTGTAAATCACGGTCGAAGTTGACGTTGCTAGAATGGAACATGCAGACACAGCTGGCGTTAATCAGGGATTGAAGCGGCCCGGAACAAGGGTCTGGCCCCCTCTTTGCAACTTGTTGAGACACTGCTAAAGAGCTTCGAACCTCAAGAGGTGCGCATATTTTTATGGGAAATTTTCCAGGAATAGAACATCCGGTCTTTCGGGTATTAAACCGTGGAACATTTGAACAGCAGTTATCCGTTTCTAAAAAGCAGGTGATGCTCATTCATTCATTTATTTATTTGAACTTGGCATTATTTTATTTGTTATTTAATTTGTTAACTCATTGTTGCCAAATTTGGAATTTTGAAGTCAATTTTGGAGCTTTTTTTTTTGTTGTTGTTGTTGTGTTAAACTTGAAATTCTGTACATTTGTGTGTCTTGAAAGACAGCATAGTAATTTAATATTTTCTGAATTTAATCGTTGGTTTAAGGATAAATTTAATTAAAATTTGAAAGCTTCATAATTGTGTCAATGTGTTATTAATTTGGAAAAAAAAACAATTTAAAACACCATAATATTTATAATGACGGTTTATAAATCAAAAATAATGAATTATAATATAATTATAACGAAAACATTACACTATTCTTTTTAAAAAAACTCCTTTCCATGAATTCTTTTTTTTTAAGATAATTTTGTTAAGTGGTGAATCTATACTTAATGTAAACATATACGCTTTAAATTGTAATTGGCCATAAAATAAATAGTAATAGGTTATAACTGTTTGTCGATCTTATGAAATAACATTAAGAAATTACACGCTATCATATTCAGTCAATTTTTTAAAATCTTACTTCTTTCACATGATATCTACATTCGTTAATTTTTTTAAAAAAAGGCGTACTAGAAAATAAAAATGTGAAAATATTTTATTTCAATAAAATGTCTGGTACATTTTTTTAGAACTCTTTTAAAAAAGATTTAATTATAATATTTTTTTCTTCTTGCAGACGATATTAATTAACTGCGATAATTTACTTCACAATATCAGGAGTGGAAAGAAATTTATTAAAAAGTTTTCTTGGAACTTTTTAATGCTGCAAAAAATTTTATTGCTACAATTATTAAATTATAATTATTTTATGTTATTAAAAATATATTGTGTTTATTTTTGTTAAAATTACTTACTTAAAAAACTACTTATCTCAAAAATCATATTTTTTTTTCTTTTGATATTTTTCTTTTGTTTTTATCCTTAATGTATGCTAATAAATAAATATGAAATGACAAAAAATTGTCTGCAAAATTATTGTTCAAATAATAAATTTTTAAAAAGCAATTTTAATTTAATTAAGAGAAAATGTTTATTAACTGCAATTTTATTTACGAAAAAAAATGGTGAAATATATAAAAAAATTTTAATTGTTCTAAATTCTATTAAAAGGTTTAGATTTTTAAAGTATGACTTTAAATTTGTTATTAGGATGGCAGAAAATAATTCTATCTTTTATGCAAAATTTAATTTTGCAATAATTCGCAACTATCTATTCTGCAATGCAATCCAATTTGATTCATTTCGAAACTTTCAATTATCGTGTGCAGAAATGAAGTGTTAAAATTCTCGTAAATCATGAATACTAACGAATATTTGCAAACTGTTTGATCAGATTTGATACAATGAGTATCCATCCATTTGATTGGACTAATTATACAATCAATACTTTGTAATCCAATCTTATTTCATGCAATCGAATTCTAATTCCATTATAACTGTACTTGAAATTGAATATTTTCAATTAATTGAACTGGTAACTAAATTCAATATGTCTAGGGAGCAATGCGAACACAAGACATCCGATTTAATTTCGATAAAATATTTCATCGTCATTAACTTTAGTTTAGTCTGATTTGACTCTTGACTGCATTGTTCGAAATATGATTTTAAAATTCATATAATTTGTAAATTTCCGATTTGTATTATTCAAATGAAAAGCAGTGTAATGATTCTGATAATAATTTTGTAATATAATGACCAGCTGAATAAGAATTACTAGTACATTATTTAAATTAATATGTCTTTAACTTTAATTCGTTAACTAATCATTAAATTACCGTTATTTAAATAATTGTTAAATTATCATTTGTTAAATAATCGTTAAAATCGTCATTGAAATAATCTTGAATAGATTATTTTATTGAGTTTTTTGATAATATAATTTTCTTAAATTGTATACCATTGTATAAAACCATTTAATTAAGTACAAAATAGAATTGAAATTCTGTTTCGTATTTAATTAAAATTTGTAAATTTAATTAGTATTTATTTGGTATTAATTAATATTTATTTAAGATTTGTATGAGAAAAACTAGACTTAATATATTACTTTGTATAGTTTAGCTTGTTTTAGTCGTTTTTTAAAGCGTAATCGATATGTAAGGCTTATCTTTATGCCAACATAGCTCTATCGAAAATAATTAATCGGTAGATAAATACAATTTTAATCGGAAACCAAAAATTAAATCTGAAAAGAAAAACTAAATGAAAATGAAAGAAAAGTGCTAAAATTAACATGGTACTGTTTTTATTTATTAGTATTTTTAATGCTTCATTGTAGGAGCTATCTCAAAGTACTATACATAAATCCCAAAAGAATGAATTTATGCCCAATTGATGTACATCGATTAAGAGTTCAAATCGTAATTTTCTAATCAACTACTTATCTTTAATAGAAAAACAAAAGTAATTAATTAATTCAGATTAAAACAACATTTCTTTGATTTAGTCACATGATTCTAGAGTAGTAGAAATTAACTCAATCTTTGAATTTTTTAAAGGATGAAAAGTATCTGTAAATTCTGTATGACTAAATATTTATTCTAAAAAAATTATATTTATTAAAAAAATTAATAATTAAAAAGTTACTAACTTATTAATATTTCATACTTATTCTTATTATAATTTTGTATTCGTGATAGTATCTTCATGATTCTTTTTATATGTTTATTCTGGGCGATTCGCTGTAATCATTTTGGGTAGCGCGTATTCTTATAAATTCATTAAAATGTGTGCATGTCGTACCTATTGTATTACATGACATACAATGTATTGCATATTTATGTTCCACAGGAGTATCATCGACATTTTTAAATGAATGCATTGATGTTATAATAGCGGTTTCTACCAACTGCACATTCATATTCATAATATAAATGACTTATTGACTACATTCGCTTGAAATTTCAGTGTAAGAAATTTCCTATAACGCATCAATACCTGTTCTAATCTGACAATAAATATAAACACTTTTGATGATAAATCCCTCTTTAAAAATATTTATCTAACCTGTCATTTTCTTTGAATTATGTGTCAATAACGTGCAATTTTGGAACTTCAAAGGACATTGTCAGCTCACACTTGAAGGTGAGCTTTCCATTGTCCTTTCCATTTTTTTTAAATCACGATTTGACAGAAAATCGAATTCATCAAATCAATAGTTTTCCATAGTAGTTATTACGAAGGAAAAATATCGTATACATTATCGACGGATTTTTCTTGTAAAATTTATTTTTTATTGCAGAATTCAGAGGCTTTTTGTTTATTGTGATGAATACTATTTAAAATGTTATTAATAATCCAAAACCCCATACAGAGATCTAAAGATTTGTTTTATTAATTAGAAAGTAAAATTCTTTGCTGGTATTTTTATTCGTGGCTTAAGATTATTTTTGTTTGTTGGATTTATTTTAAAAACTTCTTCTAAAAAAAAGATTTATCGCTATTTTATTTTAATTTCAAAAAATGGCGAATTCTTAATAAACATAAAATTTGAAATTACAAGCTATATGTTCTTCAGTAGAAAGTCCATATTTTAGATATCTTCAAAACTGAAAATTTGTTAGAGTAACATAATTAATTTTCATCTGGACATCGAATGTTAGTATTAATTTTAGCGTCTCAAGTCACTAGTCTATTGATAACTGTTGTTCCAGATTTCATTTGTTGCTCACAGTGACAAGTTATAATGCGGCCACTTTTCAAAATTCAATTCTTATGCAATTATTTTCTCTGAATTGTTGACTCTCAGATTTTTATTTATGAAAATGCATCATAATGCTTCAAATACATTACTTCACATAAGCAAATTAAAGGTAATATCATTTACTATGCGTTTTAGCATTTCACTATCTAACGAACTTCTTCTCCTGTAGTTTGTGTTTATTCATATGCCCTTTATCACGTGTCACACACTTGAAGCGCTCCCTAGCGACAACTTCTGTCCATCTCTAACTCAACTGCATATATCACACTGTTATCCTTCTTTCCCATCTTCCTTGGCGTGCGTTGAGCAATAATTGGCAGCATCTGTGCCACACATGAATGGCTTTTAGCTTCCTGTCTCCGTGCCACTAGCGGACACATAAATCACAGCTCCTTTACAACTCCGTCGAGAAAAATAAACACTGATGCCACTTCCCAGGAGAGGGAGCCACCGTAGAATAAACAATGAATTATTGCTTAAATTAATTCGCCCAACCTTCTTTATTTCACAACAAAAATTTCACAAAAAGAAAATGCTGTTGTCTGCTGCAGAAAAATTATCTGCAAAATTTCGCAGTTTCATCACCGTTATGAATAGTAACAGCGGGTGATATGTTTTAGCTGTAAGAAAAGTTTTGGTGCTAAAGAAAAAAAGAAGAAATAGCAGATGAGAGAGGGTTGGTGCGGTTTTATCAACTTGTTAAAAGACACTGTTTAAACTGAAATGGAATCATTGTTTAGAAGTGGTGTACCGAAAATTATGATTCGTTTTCCATTCGATAAATTTCTAAACCGTCAAGATGAGTTCCAGCATTTATTGAATTTTAGTTTTTGCAAACTTTTGTTGATATCACCACTTATCAAACTCATATTTTGTTCGGATTTTGAAAGAAGAGATTAGCGAAAGTAGTACAAATTTAGACATTGTTTAAAAATTTAGACATTGGGAGTTTCAGCAAATGTTAAGTTAGTTTGTTGCTATTTGGACTGACTAAACGTCCTATAGATATATTTTTCTGTTCTGGTTAGTAATTATTCTTGTAATGAGCTATGTATGATCAAAATATTTTAGCCTTTCAAAAAATTTTTCACAAAAATAACCATGGTTAAAAACTCTGAACTGTATACAGGATGCCACCAAAGCCCCCTTTAAAAGAATGCAACTATTGTTCAACACTTAGTATCTAAGTGTAGTATTGTGACCGTATGCTATACAGGGAGTTGGTAATGGTGTTATATGGCGAGAAATAATAGAATTAGCTTTCCTATCTCAAAAACGGTACGAAGTATGAGAAAAAGGTCATTAAAAATTTTTTTACCGCGTTTTCGACTGTGTGCGGAAAGATGCGTTAAAAACAAAAATATTAAGATTAAAAAATGTAAATTACGCAGTTTTTTGGTACTGATTCTCAACACTCTTTAAGTTCGAAAAGCGTTTGAAATAAAACAGAACTATTAGTTACCAGCTGATATAATTATTTTTGACCTATGCTAACAGCTACGCTATTGGATTGACATTAATACTTCAAAAGATATGTTTACCTGGAATCGTGAGTTTGAAAAATGCCCCGATGATGCATTTATGGAATGCTAGTATCGTTAACTTAACAAAAGTCAAATCTAGAATGCATTATAGTGTAATTATAGTATTTAATCTTTATTTGAAACAAATTAGACGAAGGCTTTTGGTTTCCTTTACTACTCGAATGAGAGATTTCCTATTCACAAATCAGTTGTTGTTGTCATGAACTTATGAAGCAATCTATTCACCTGGAGTTTATGCCATTCTTTGTGTACCAAAGGCTCATAAATTATGCCAATCACTTTGTTTACACTTTTATATAAAGAGATCCCAAAATTAACGCAAGATTTGAATTTGCCACCATTTGTGCCGTAAAGTTTTGAGAAGTTTATTTTTAAAAAATGCTTGGCTGTTGATAAATTAGGACTAGAAAAAATAGAACGTTACACGATAGAGAAAAGAATTAATGCATGAATAGAATTAAATTTAAAAAAAATATATAAAAATTATTTAAATTGCTATAATTTTATTGAATTGTAAAGTAACCTGGATAGGGCCACATATGGAATAACACATAAAGCAATTGGCCTCCATGACTTTGCTGGCACTTACTCAATTTTTTATAGAAATTTTCCCATGGCTGTTTTACAAAAATTTGGCTGAATTTCTTTGATACAACGTTCAATTCCCACCTTCAATTCATGCGTGTTTGTGGACTTGTTGGCATAGACCTTTGACTTTAAATAACGCAATAAAAAAAAATACAGTGGGATTAAATCACATTGCCTAGAGCGCCAATTCTGAAAATTTCGAAATGTCACCGCCAGATTTTCATTTCGTCATTATTTTTTTTCAACAATGAAAACAGTTTGTTTCATTGTGTAAAGCTCCATTTTTACTAACCCTAAACTATCAGATGTCAAATGGTTTTTTCAATAAGATTGCCAACACTTTACTGCGCGAATGGTGGCAAATTCACCTTTTGCGTTAATTTTGTGAAACTTTTTAGAAATATTCGCTAGAATATTTTAGGAAATCGGACAGAATTTAAAAAAAAAATTCTTATATTTATTCGGTGTAAACTTCTTTTTAAAAGCCCATCTCCTAATCTTTCAAACACAGGCGAATTCACACGCCCTTCTTACATTGAAACCAAACCCTTCGTCTCCCCTCCCCCTCGTGAAAAGTAATTCCCCACCTTTTACATGTGTAAGTAAAGTTCCTGGGAGAATAAGCCTTCCCTAGAAACCAGAGTTTTTAGGATTAAGCCATCTACTTGCCTAATCCTAGGGATGGCGGGATACGTGGAAGAACAGAACATGGAACAAACACAAAATGTTCGAAATCAAGGATTTCAACGCCAGTTCCTTCGTTCCCCCTTTTTTTAAAAAAAAATTATTTATTTTGTATTTTTTAGATATTTTTCCCGTAAGGGTTTTACCAACGCTACCACCCCTGCTGCATCCCCCATCTAGCCCTTTTGCTTTTTAATCGGCTTAAAGTGCAGCTTAAAATTTTCTAGGAAGTAAACGGAAGGGGGGGGGGACTTTCAGTTTGTTCTTTCGTTTATTTTGCGATTTCCATTGTTTAAAGTACTTTAAAACGATATTTTTGTGCTTTAATTTTTTTGTATTCTGTAAAATAGCTGAAATTGTTCATATGTAGTTTTCAAAAAGGAATTTTAGTTTTAATATCTGAAAACGTTTTATTTGGAAGCGTGGTAAAGCGATTAAATTAAGCATTAGCATGTATTTAATTTTTTTTTTCGTTTAATGGAATATATATCAATAAAAATACATCATTGTATATTTAAAAATTCGAAAATAGTAAAAGCTTTCTATTTCAACTTTTAAAAAAAGTACTTAAACTTTTAGACTCAAATTATGCGGAGTGGAGAAACTACATTCTTTTGAGCTTTTTATTTTGATTATTGCTGGAAAACATTTATTCATATTTGTTTTATAACAAAATGTTTTGGTTAAATGCTTGAAAAGTTATTACAAACTTTGTTCATAAAATAAAAATTTGAGTTGTTAAATTGTTTAAAAAATTCGATTATTCCATTAAATATTAAAAAAAAAACTGTAAATATAACAAATGAAAAACAGTTTTAGCGTTTTATCAGATTTAATTGATTAATGCAGAATTGAGTTCTAAAATTTTTTTGAAAAGTATTGGCATACGGAAAAACAACCATATTAAGTTTGTGAAATTCTAATGAAGCAAAAAGACATGAATAGTAAATTATAAACTATGACTTCGTGCGATTGGATGTTAAACATAAGAATGCAAAAATATGAAAACTCTGTTTTTTTTTTTGTATGTGTGTGTGTGCGTTTTTTGTTTGTTCAAACTTGGGCAAAAAAAAAGCGTAACTTTTCCAAATTCAACTGATAACTTTGCAAAAGTTTTAACTTTTCCATATTATTAAGTTGATAACTTTTTAAAGGTTGTAACCTTTCAAGATTATATTGATAACTTTTTAAAGGCTATAATCTTTGCAGATAGGTAAAATGATTGATCACTTTAACTGAATTGCTATTCAGTACTGAAAAAAGTTCTTTGAAAAAAAAAGAACGTATGAATTTATTTTTACCTCAAATGTCTTCAAAACGAAACTCGAGCAGTATTGCTGTGTTTTCTATTTCTTGCATCCAAAATGGAGAAGGGTTGAAAAGAGGGGTCACATTGTTTCTCGGTGATTCCTCTGCCATCTGGTCTGTGACTAATCAATTCGGAAAACCTTGGCTTTCAGTTTCTTTTCCGCTTTAAAGAGAATCTCCGAAACCAAGGCCGGCCAGCTGGCAGCATTTTTTTTTTTTTAATGCAAGCTACTACTTTTGAATAATTTTGTTCCGAGATTGTTTTATTATGTTAAAATTTTTGTGTTTGGAAATCTGAATCATTCCAAAGCATCAATGAAAGTTTTAAGAGATTAATTATTTTTTTTAACCTTCATAGTTAGAAACAGAAACAGGAAATGGAAATACAGTCGATTCCGGTTAATCGGACCACATCGGGACATGATCATTTTGGTCCTAATAACCGGCTGGTCCGATAACACGCACATGCCCTATGTTACAAGACGAGACGTGCAATACGTAACATATTAAAATGTCATTATGACCTTTGTTATGCGGCACACGCGTATGGAAAACATACAAACTAGAGCTACTGTTGCTTATGAACTTTATTCATTGAAAAATAAATTTACTAACAAATTCTTCTACAACTATCTACACGATACACAACATGCGAAGCACAATAAAAAAAAGTTCTTATCAAATTCCAGTCAAAGTTTGAAGAACTTACTACTGAGCTGCCCGTTCTAAGAAACTAAGTGCTTGCTCACCTCTCGCTGGTTCTTTTCCCTTTCGGACTTCTTGCTGTACACAGGCGACTTGTGGCTTCTTTTTCATCTTCCCTGCCACGTTCTTTGGTCCGTTTAAACGGAATTTTGGTTCAAATAAGCGACTAATATTAGGCTTACGTACATAGGATTTGTTCCGGTTCTTTAAGATTCGGTCCGAATAAGCGGCTGGTCCGATTACCCGGTGGTCCAATTAACCGGATTCGACTGTATTGATTTAAAGGTAAAAATTTATAAAAAGCCAAAAATTTGTCAAAAACATTTTTAAAAAGAAAAAAAAACCCTTATAACTTTAAACGGACAATTCTTGTATACCTGTAAATTTATTTCGTTTATCTCAAAAACGGCTGCAAAGATTTAAATTGTATACTTAGATAAGATTTTACTTTTTAAGCTTATCTATATTGATATCTTTCCTAATAAAACGCGATTTTATACCTGCACATTATTAGTGCCATTTTCTATCTGCTCTCGTACTGACAATGTCATATAACTCCATCGTGACATTTTTTGTGGTACTTGCATTGTTGCCATATGATGATAACCTACTGGTACTTCAAAATTTTGTAAGGGGATGCTATATGACATTATCCGAATATGAATATGTTGAACTTGTATCCAATAGCAGCAATGCAATTATTGTGTTAACTAATGATCTTGTATTACAAATATAATTACTGAATTTGGGCATCAAATCAGTGTTAGATATATTTTTCTTTAGTTGCAACAAGAAACTTATAGGGTTTATTTATTATAAAATAAACTCACTTATATATAAAAAAAAATTGGCGAGCGAAGCTCTATTTTCCAGATAGTTAACAAATTTATATAACCTATGTAAATACTTTTCAATGATCTTCTATTTCATTAGATTTATTCTTTGGTATTTTTATAGCCAAAATGAAAAATTAGAGACATTTGAAAATTAAACTCTAATAAATAAAATATCGTCTTAAATAATAATAATAATAAATCTTATTTGATAATCTAATTTTCACTATTCACCAATTTTCTGCAAAAATACTGTATTTATATCCAAAAAAGTATCAGATTTATAGAAAATATTGTAATTAAAAATTTCGATTACAGGGAATAATAAGTAAGTCCTTTTTTTTCAATTTTAATATTTCTTATTTGCGACCACACATATTTCTTCATACCCGTCAATGATGTATGCAGCTTTAAAATCGATGCTGCAGATTGGTTTGGTCTGTTTAACCATTTTAACAAAAAACTTCTATTATAATACGAAAGATAAAATATTTAAAATGAGACACATTCGGAATCTTTGATTTAGATCCAAGAAAAATGGAAAACTGCCTCAATTATAAGTTTGAATATTTTATTGAATAAAAAAACATTGAAATTATACATTGTGAAAGAATGGTCAAAATTTATTAAAAAGTGTAGAGGTTGCATTACTCTATCTTCTCTTTTGGATAATAGATGGCGTTGCCTGATTAGATATGTATCCCATGATGCACTGCGATATTAAATATAACGAAATAAAATACCGTTCTAAGAAAAGTGCGTGCATTAATTAATGTCTTGTCTTGCCTCGCCTTTTTCTTGTTTTGTGTGAAATGTGATCATTAAAGAATTGTGGTCTAAAACATACAAAACGTTAATAGCTGCTCTTTTCTCAGAACAGCGCCTGATCTCCTTATAATTGCAATCGCAATGAACTATGGGATGTACTTAATCAGGCATCGCCATCTATTATCCTAAAGAAAAGATAGAGTAATGCAATTGCTACAAAAAGTACGATTATCTAACTTCTCAACTATAATTATTTAAAATTAGATATTGGCTTTAAGTTTGAAGGAAACGAATTTTCTTATTGAATTATTCACCAAAAAAATATGATCTTATTCTTTTTCGGTACATTGTTGAATTTAGACGTTGTATCGAATGTTTCTTTTAATAAATTTTATAAAAAAAATCATCTATCATAGCTGCTAGTTTTTATAGAAATCTTCCACTCTATAATGTGTTATAATTTTTTTCTCATGATTATTTGAATCTTTTCCCCTCTAATTTTTTAATGGTCAACTACGTTTTTCTGCTCATTTTTCACCTGATATGCTAAGAAAATATATACTATCGGAAAGTTCAAAACTACGTGATTCATTCTTATTATAAGCTTCAAAACACGAAATCAATCTAGTTAAACAATGACAATTCACGCTCCTATCTAGGACTTTAAAACGTCCAATCCAAAAAGAATTCAAAATTCAAATGTTAAAATCAGACAAAGCTACAATTACCTTTTTCTGGTAAAGGTGCAACGAACCTTGAAATACAAAAACTACTTCGTGTATAGTTAAATCCCATTTTGAGCTTTATCTTCCAAACAAAATAAAATTACTTCTTCAAAAAGATTTTTTAAACCAAAAAAAAAATCTGCCATTTCTTTTCTTTCCTGCAGCAATACTCTATACCACTAAAAATTGTTACAATACTTAGTAACATCCCCTCATTACAATCTGATAGTTACGTATGTCCAATCGGGGAACTCTTCTGAGCGAAAAAGAATTTTCCGTATTTGCTCGAGATTCATTTACAATTTATTTTATTCTCTCCCATTCTGAAACTTTTTTTTAAATTTTATTTATTCTTTTGGTTTGTGAAGTTCGATTGCCGAGAAGAGTAGGGGGGGGGAGAGAAGAGCAGCTGAATTATTTGAATATTCCGAAAGAACCGTCTTCCTTTTGATATTGTGCATTGTATATTCTAACTGAATTTACGAGTTCAGAAAGCGTATTCGTAGATGATGAATATATTGTTAAGCATCACTTTTTATGTGTTATGCAAATTTGCATTGAAATAAATTTCAAATACATAAGGAGGGCTTAGATGAATTGTAATGTTTAACTTGCAACTCAGTTGTTTGAGTTTTAGTCTGTGATGTTGAGTAAGATAATTCAGATTTACCTTTTAAACTATTTCAAATGCAAAAATATCTCAATTCCTAAACAACTAAGCGGTGGAAGAGAAGTTGACGAGATACTACTAAACAGGGGTTTAATTTAGCATATAAAGAGCACTGATTTAAATTAATTAAAAAATAACGATATCGGTGAAAGGCTTATACTAATAAATGTAGTTGCAATTCTTGTTGATTCAAAACAGTAGGTATGAAAACGAAGATACTTCATAAAGCGAAATTATTTCAATGTCAATGGCTTCATAAAATCTGATAAGTTCATACAAAACTAAGTCAATACCTCTCTTTTTTTATATATTGTTGGACATTTGAAAAAGATTCGTATAGAAAATTATTTCAGATCCGAATTTTTATGGTGTCCTTGTGTTTTTCCAATTTCGCACCATGATCTCAAGTAAACAAACCGATTAGAAGCCAACCTTTTTTGCAAGTTTCGTGATTTGTCGTTGGCAGCAGCTGTAATGCAAATTTGGCTATTATTTAAACTTGCCTCGTGTAAGTATTTTTTTAGACGAAATATGAGAACTGGTTTAAGCTCTTCGGTTGAGGCGGAAAGGAAGTTAGCTGTGTGCAACTGGTTTGTTGCTTCATCATTTATAGATCGTCTCTTTCAGTTCGTTTAAATGTTAGACAGAAAGGATGAATGGTTCGAATCTATTAATCAAGGTCTGGTAATGTTAATTTGGACATTGTTTTTAATATTTAACGTATTATTTTTACTGCCTCAGTAATGAGCACAGTGACTTAAACTTTATAATCAATCAAAGTTATTTTAAGGAAACTGCTTTCAATTTTATGTTTCCTCTTCATAAAATTTCACTGCTAAATTTGCTAAAATTTGAGATAGTTTATACAGATAGGAATAACACATAAATAAAATGTCTTCAATATAAATGAATAATTTTAAAACGATATAATTTATAATGGTAATTGGATGCTATTATTAAATTAAATGATATTATATATGGCGGTTTATATAGTGGAGTTGCGCCAACGTGGAGATTAAATTCCGCCAAAGTGACCTCATGATTTGCGGCCGCGTAATATACCCGCTAGACAAAAATGATCACCAATGTGTAGTGCCTGTTACTGGCTTATTAAGATACCACAATACAATACTACAATACAATACTCCTCCATCAGTGAGTATGTGGAGCGATAAAAAGAATTGTTGCTACTGCGTCAAACGAGTCTGACGATTTTCGGTAGTGCCAAGCGGCAGTTTGAATTGTGGTTGTCGTGCCAATATAGAGATTGATTTCCTCCAATTTTCGAATTCGTGGCCTTGCGTTTTGCAGTCGCTTGACATATCTGCTAGACAAAAGTGATCACCAAAGTTTAGTGGCTGTTATTGGTCTATTAAGTTACCACCATATATATAATTATTTAAGAGAAGTAGTTAAAATTGATCGCTTTTCAAGGCTGATACTGAACGTAGAACTATCAATTTTATTCTTATTACTTATAATATACATTGTCATTTGCGTAATCTTATCTTTTTGTTTAAATTTTGTCTTATAAAAAGCTCCTTTTTGAAGCAACACTAAGATTAACTTGGATTTACTTTGTGATTCTGAATCGCAATCACATGATGAAGACTATACTAGATCTTGCATGTTCGTCTTCAAATTTCCTCATCACACCAATTAGAGAACGCTGGACGTTGACGAATTCAGTGTGCATCGTATTCATTTATATGGTTGTCTGTTTCTTGAAATTGGGATTAGAAATTTCTGAATTTTATGGTGAATCCAGTTCACGAATATCCCTATGATTTTATCGATCAGCTGTTTGTTGTTTTAATTCAATAGTTCTTTAGAGCCGTTGTTACCAAAATATAAATATAACTTGTTCTATTGCATAAAATCGATTATCTTCTGGAATTATTTCGTTTCAGATTTGGGAAAGGTGGTTGAGGCGACAAAAAAAAATCCGTCAACTTTTTTGTAGATACGATTTAAGGGTTTTTGCAAAATTACATTCTAAGAAAGTATAATACATTTTATTTTTGAATTGAAGATAAGCAACGTGAGATAATATAAGTAACAGCATAACTTAGAATTCCTTTATTTAATATTAAAAACAGTCTACCGTCTGACTATAGAAACAAGGCACTGCTGCAATAAGATGGTACAGTTTAGATTAATTAACTATGATTAAGATTTTAGATTAATTAACTAAGTCCTTGACCTGTGAATTCATTTACCTCCTAATTAGATGGTACATCTTATTTTGAAATCTTACTGTTATTTTCTGCCCTTACAAGAATGTAAAGGACGCTTGAAATTCTTAGTGATGCGACTTTTGAATTAATTGCTACCAATTAATTTAACTTAATTAGAATCTAAATATCAAGTTCTGTAATTCGATGTCCGAATCTGAAGGGGAGAGAGAAGGTTAACTAAGTTATGTGACAGCCATTTTAGAATAGATTTCTTAATTTTAAACTGTCCCCAAATGTCACAGTTCTCCAAATTTTAACCCTCTACAATAGATTTAGCGTACGCCAAACTTAAGTAGTTGAATTGCGATTTGTTTAGACAAACTCTTGATTTATTAGACTGAAATGATGATTCAGTGCTGCTATGAATATCAAATTATAAACGAAACTGTTACTCTCTTCGTTGGGGAACACTGCGATGATATTATTTTGGCTTTTATGTCAGTGTGTATGTGTGTGCGTGTGTGCGTGCGTGCACTCTACTAAGTAGATCGTTTAATCTACAATTGCCAAATTTTGAGTATACATGCAGGTTGAAAATAAGCTTCTCGTGAATGTTCTTTAAATTTTTTATTAGAATATTAGTTAATTAAAAATTAAGCTAAATTCTGGAGTTTCTGTGTAATAATTTCTGAAAATATTATAGCACAAAAATAAATATTACATCTTTTCAAAATTCAAACAAATACAGCAAAATACAACACATTTTTTTCCTAAATTTCTGGAATTTTTATTTATTATTTATTTTTTGGCTAATTTCCAAAAATGTATTACATTGTTGCCTTGAAATCCAAACCACTTTCACTGTTTCATCAAATATTTAATCGCGTGATTTTCTTTCCTTGTTAAAAGATAAAAAAGGATTGTTTGACACACATGCAATTTTGAAAACTAATAAAAAAATGACGAATAGAATACCTTGAAATATAGATGGTAGATCAACCACACATTTCCGTTTTTAATCCTTTGTACTCCAATAGTTCTTCTTACTCACCATTCAAGATAGCACCTCATATTGACATTTTATTTAAATTTTAGTTGTTGAAAAGGCTCAGATGTAGATTCATTTTTTTACAGAAATTCAACTAAAAAGAATTGTATATTTATTTTTTGATATAATAAACAAGTTGTTGTTTCCAATGGCACTTGTCATTGACAAGCTAGCTGACTAAAGTATCAACGATTTAAACCAAAACTTTTGAGTTTCTCGTTTTTTAGTATCGCCACCTAGGGTCAAGAATACGAATTACGCTTCACAATCCTTTTTACGGGGCGAACTTCATTCACTCATCCAAAGATCGTAATTTAGAGCTGGATAATAGAACGATCACATCGGAACCAGTAACCCCAGTGGTATTGCTTTCGACATGGAGGACTTTGTGACCACGACAAATTTATACGCGCGTTAGCCACCACCATACACGAAGGTCTTCGGCCAGCGGGGTTGAAACTCACAACCCAAGGGATGCGAATTTAACACCGAACCAACCAGGCTTCCCCGGCCCTCAAAACTAGTCAATGTATTAAGTGAATTATGCATTGAATTACTTTTCCTCTATGGTGACATGGGATTAGTCTCCTATAGGAAGTTTCATGTACTCAATGGGCAGAGGTACAAATTGAATTACTTTTCCGCTATGGTGGCATGGGATTAGTTTCCTATAGGAAGTTTCATGTTCTCAATGGCCAAAGGTACAAATTGAATTACTTTTCCTCTATGGTGACATGGGATTAGTCTCCTATAAGAAGTTTCATGTTCTTAATGGGCAAAGGTACAAATTGAGTACATGAAATGTACTCACTTTGTAAGGCAATTAAAATAACTCCACTTTGAAATTTAATAATATGGAAGAATTAACGACATCACATTATATTTATAAGTTTCAAATGAAATAATATATAACTGATGACCCCAGTGAACCACATGGTTGCCAAAAACGATAAAAAAATGAAAAAATAAGGACATCATTAAATATAATTGTAACTTTACTAGATTATTAAAATTTAGTTAAAAAACAAATAAAATGTAGATTTTTCACTTTCAGATATCACTCTCCAATAAAAGAATAAACACTTCACCCAAACTTCTTTACGTCACAATATAGCACGAGTTGACAACATCTACGGGATACGTTACGAATCTTCTATCCTGTAAACAAGTTAATGCGTCAATTACCTTCATTAACACAGCTCCGAAGCCTTTTACATGCGTTTCTCGGTCGGATTTACCCAGTTCACGAACCCCGTCCCGGTCCGGAAGCCTATGAAGTGGCCGGACTTGCCCACTGACGGCTTTCACAACCTCCCGGACATGTATATATATCTTCCCTCCCCCCGTTTCCACAATCTTATTGATACCTACCATTAACTTTAATTAAAGGCAATTTTATCAGCTGATGCAAGTTGACAGTATCTGGCGGGGAAGAGGAGGGGTCGTTGCCAGATAAGGGAAGGAGGAAATTAAAATCGTTTTCCCGTAAGATTTCCGGGTGCTGTAGTAACTAGCTGCAATAGAAAACGATTTTTTTTTTCTATGAGAATGGCAGCTAATGATTGGCTGAAATTTTTGAGGCTTTAATGACGTTTTGTAGGATTTTTTTCTTATTATTGATGTTGATGCTTTTTCATGATGTCATTTTGTCAAGGTTAAATATAGGCGGGTCGTCATTTCTGTAGTTTCAGAGTAACTGTAATCGTTTTGGAAGAGTAATGTCCAAAAATGTCCCTCTAAATCATTGATGCTGTGCCGTGGAATCGATTACGATTATTTGATAGACCATTTTCATTATTTTTTCTAAACTATGCAATATTTGATTAATCCTTTAATGTATGAACGTTATAGATATGTTACTTATTAAACTGTAAATTAACACTTAAGTTTTCTTATACCAATATTAAGGTTTTATTTATATTATTATTTTGCATCAATGAATTTACGCAACCATTATCATTAAGAAATGTACAGCTATGTAATAATTATAGCTTATTACATCAACAGCATTATCGTGTATTCAGTACATTTCTACAGCTCTTCTTGTAAAACGTCAAACCCCCGATGGATCTTATCAGTGTTTCTAAAATTCTTCATTATGTGTCAAATTTTTCTGAACTGAAACCAATAGGTAATTGTGAAATATTATTCCAATTTTATTGTGAATACTTTATTGATTTCTGACAAATTGTTTCACCTAAGAATCATTTAATTTTTTAAAATCCTTTAAATTTTATGTTACCAGAGGTGAAATCATTGGATAGCTGTCAAATAATTGAATAGCTGCCAAACTTTCATCTTTTTCTGGTCAAGTAATTTCTACAGCTATCTTTTAACTGACATCTTACCTTTTTAGAGTTAATTTCATAGCCATTTCTGTTACAAACACCCGCACTAAACCCCATTTTTGGCGAAACTTTTTAAAATTACCGTTTCTGTGTATTATCTCACTTGGTTTTTTTAAAATTATTATTATTAATTGAAGATAATAATTTTAATCTGTCGTCAAATGGGTTTTCAGACAAATATTCCCAATTTTTAGTTATGTAAAACTTTCTTCTTTGGTATGAGTGATTCATTACAGGGAAAACAACTTCAAACTAATTATCGAATTAGCGTAATTTTGACTGAAGACCGTTCGTTCCCAGTGCTATTCAATTCGTTTTACATATGTTTTATGAGTTTGAGGACCCAGAGAATAGGCTTAGTATTTACATTTAGTACCTGGCGACATAATTACTGTATATATTAAGCTATCTTTTTAATAAGATAGAGTGCAACATCGATTAGAAAAAAAAATCGATTTAACAATTGTGCAATCTTTTATTTATTTTCTCATGGGAAGGATTGTACCGTGGTCGGTGAGGACTCAACCATAATTACCACCAGTGTTGCTGTCGCGGCGTTCTGTTCATTCAAAATTTTCTATGTGGCTGTGGACCGGTTAAAGTAGTACAATATTTAAGTTAAGCAGTATTTTGCAAAAACAGACATATTTCATAATCTGTAATTTGGAGTTCAGTACATGAATTGTGACATGATGATAACAGAATAGTTTCAAATATTCAGCATGAGAGATTTTATACCTATATAGAGAACTATATAAGACCTATATGGAAAAAATAGCCTCCTTTGGCGACTCTTATTTCCCTACACTTGCCAAATCAGGCTCACCAGATATATTGGTTATATTTAATTTAAGTTACACGGCAGCGTCAAATTATCATCGTCATCTAAAAATATGTCACCTTAAATGTGTTAGTAATGCATATGTTTTATTCATAATGCATATAAATTTTTCGAGTGGAGATATCCTTCATGTCATACTGCTATTGTGCTCGGTTCATCTCAAATTTATTTAGCATTATCGTAATTTCATTTATATATATATATACATATAAAAGTTCTGTAAGCTACACACACATTAAAAATAGTACTCTTCTTTAGCTTTCAATAATGGAAGAAAATAACACGATCAAATATTTCATGAAACTATGAAAATAATTTTGGTTCCTGACATAACAATGAAAAGATCATTTAGAAATATTTTTAAAAATATATTTAAAAGTTGGCATATTGAAAAGATATTTTTTTTAGATTTAAAAATGGTCTAAAAATATTTTTTTTCGTGAATTTAAATTTTTTTTTTGGAAATTATAAGGATAAAACATAAAAATGTAGCTTATTTTTTAGTTTATTAAAATTTTTAAAAAATTCTCCGATGTGCACATTTTTACCAAAATTGAAACTCTAGGCCTAATGGTCTGCCTAGTAGAGCACAAACGCGCTTACACATTCAACTTTATAATAATTCAGAATAAATTCGGTACATAAATATTTCTACGATGAAATGCTTTCAGCAAAAAGACATTTTCTGAATTTTATATTTGAATTTTAGTTAAAAATGTTTAGTTTAATGATTTCGAAGTTGAATTAGATCATTAAAAACACTTTTATATCAATTTAATATTTAAAAAATAAAATTTTCCTGCAAACGAATTTTATTTTCGCACATTTTTTGGGGGAGGGGGGAGATTTTAGTAGATATTTATTATATTTTGCAACAGTATTTTTCCTTGTTTTAATTACAGTATTTATGAACACGTGACTCGAAGGTGCATCTTGTTGCTGTTATATAATTCTGAGTAATATTTAAAATAAAACCAAAATAGATTAATCCAATCTAAAATGTTATCATTCTACAAATATTTTGAATAGTATTTTCGAATATTGATTTGTTTTTAAGTTCGTATTAGTTACTTAGAGGCAAACTTTTGAACATTTCCCAATTCCGTGACAATGTTTGAAAATTACTTTTTCTTACTCCTCAAGGCAGAAAGAAAAATTAGAACCTCTCTTAACAATTAATCAACGCCTAACTAACATAAAAAGTCACTAAGTGCTATGAACATTATTTACGAAGCATGTAACCACCGAAATATTGCAACGTAATCAATTTTCAATCACTCCATAACAATTTTTTTATCCCATGAAAGGCCGTCTCATTAGCGCGCTAAGTGAAAAACGCAATTTGTGCGGCCCGTTATTCACCAGCACAAGTCGTTGCCATAGCCTGAGGTCGCCCTCAGCTGTCAAACGTTAAAAGAAAAGATTGAAAAGGCAAAAAAAGTAAATAAATAACTGTCACTTGTTATTCATCACGGCAATACTTTCTTCTGCGACGGCTTACTACTATGGTCGGTCCTATATCTATACTTTTTTTTTCCTTGCTACAATCCATAGGAAAAGAAAGACGTTGAATCATTAACTGCACTTGAGGTAATTGAGGAGAAACCATCCGTCAAGTTTCTATTTTTAAGAGGTCGTGTTTTATTGGGGTTGATTGAGCCTCCCACTTTTAGCACAGAAGCCACTCTGGGCTTTCTCTCTCTTTTTTTTAGTGCTTTATTTCGTTTCTTTCTTTTTTTTTTGCTCTCTGCCAATTCATGTGAAAGTACTTCGGTACTTGACCTTTTCTGGCATGGCTTATGAGCCCTTTCGAGATGTCATTGTTGAATCGAGTTGCTTATGGCAATGAATTTGGAAAAGATCTGTGCGAGAGCAATAGGTTGGGTAGACCGAAAAGGTGATGCAATTTCAGAGAGAAATGAAGAGATTAGGAGGGTATGAAAATCATGCTCCAACATGAATGCTCTGAATATTTCGAAAAGTTATAGAATGGAATACAAAATAAAAATTTCGTTAACATTTGAGGAGTTATTAAATTAAGTTGTATTATGCACTCTTTTGAAATATCACTATTGAATCGAATTATTTTCAAGGAGTAATTTGAAATAGGAGATTTATAAGCGAGCAAAGGTTGAGTAAAAGGGCTGTAAACCAAAAAGGTGCAATTTAAGAATGAAATGAAGAGGTTAGGACATGGGAATGTTCTCTGATTTTTTTTGCAATATTGTAATGAAGAAGATAGAATATTTTTAATATTTGAACATTAATTAAACTAAATTGGCGTATGCGCTCTTTTGAGATATATTTATTAAATCGAACTACCTTCAAGGATGAATTTGGAATAGAAGATCTATAGGAGATTAAAGGTTGGGTAAAAGTGATTAATCGAAAAGATGATGAAAGTTGAGAGCAAAATGAGGTTTAGGGTCTGAATATGCTGCTCCAGAATTCAGAACACTCCATCCTTGAGTGCCCTGAATTCTGCAAAACATTATTATGTAAATCATCAAATTTTCGCTGCAAATGGGCTAATGTTAAAGAGTCTACTCGTCATGAAAAAAGTATGGATTGTTGAAGTATGGATGCGAAAGATGTATAGGAATTCGAAAAATCTTAAAAAGAATATAATCATCAGTTTCATGTGATTATCCGAAGTAATGGAAGGCTATCCATTTTTGCTTTGAGCATTTTCAGAGTAGAATATTAAAAACTAAATATTGAAATATAATTTTATTTAAATTTATTTGATGAATATACAGTTCTAAAAGTATTTAAAATTAAAAACAATAAATTTTCAATATATTCAATATTCAATAATTAAATTTATTCAATATATTCAATAAATATTCAAAATTTAATCCTAGGGATAAGTTAAATTTGTTACTATTTTTATCTTTAATTTAGAAGTAAAATTCCTCTTTATTACTGTAATTTTATTCTTATTACTATAATTATTACTTTTTATTGTTATATGTAGTTTTTTACAAACCAATGAAGCTAATTTGAATCATAATATTCACAACAATATGACATAAATTATAATCCAGAATGCTGTTGATGCGCATTCTTGAAATTTATGTGACTAGAAAATATCAATTTCCAAATTTTTTTATAATACATTTTTTAAAATTAATTCTGATTTTAAGAGTATAAAATATAACTGTTTTGTGATCGATATTCAAGATATTAAAAAACTGCTATTATAATACGTTTTTTAAAGAAAAATGAGTCACTTAGCAGGCAAATTTTTCTTAAAATTGTTTTGCATTTCAAAATCTGCACCATTTTAAATTAATGTATCAAGTTTTACTAAAAATTATCATTTAAATAAAGCTTTTACCGTCAATGTTGATTATCCATTAATTGCTATAAAATAATTCAAGAAAATTCGATAAAAATGTGTGTGTGAAAGAAAAGCTATCTCTTTGAATTGCAAGTGATCATCATATGCATCATCCGAATGTGCGCAAAGAAGAGTAAATTTCGGAATTTCATTTACATTCTATGTTTCCATTCCCGTTCTATTTCCAACAAGAATTTTAGAAAAATTATTCTTTGTATTTGAAAAATATAACCTCTTTTTAAAACCAACCACTCCTTTGGTACATAAATGCATATTTCCTCTACTACTATGTAAATCTCTCAGATTCTTTAACTTCACCTTTAATCTCCAAAAACAAACACAGCAGCACCTCACCCTTTCTTTCAACTTCCTTCTTTTTTCGAACAATTTTAAAATTCCACGACACGACCTCCCGTCGATCGTAAATCCAACAAGACAGGCTACAAGGATCCGATGATAGCTTGTCGAAAAGGCAGTACTTTGTTAAACCTCGCCGCATAAACTACAGATGATCGTGCATAAACATGTCAATCGGGCCGCTGAAAATTTCAATCCATGGATTCTGGTTTACATTTCATAGCCACATGTCCTAGAAAGGTCCTGTTTGGTTGCCAGGCAATAAAGGAAAAAGTTAATGCTTATAAAAAAAGAAAAGAGTATTTGAGAAAAAAAAAACTGGTTTAAGGTTGCCGTTGTTAAAAGACCACAAAGTTCTTGATGGCCCATAGGGTCAGCATTAGTCATGAAACACACTTACTAAACTGTTGCCAGTTTTATGCCGTGTTTACTGAGCGGGTTTTACGATGTGGGCTCTGGTTTCGGGTACACCCCCGCTGTGGATTTAATATGCTGTTTACAAAAGCTCAACCGGCATATGGGATTTTGAAGGTCATGGTCTTGAATTTGAATGCGGTGGAATGATATTTGAGATTCGATTTTAGATAATGTGGTCTTGTAGGTAAGGATAAGTACTGCAGTAAATTGCTGTTTTGATTTGAAATTTTTTGTAAACGTTATAAAGTTGGTATAATTCGTTAAATAAACATCTTTGGAGATTATTTGGCATAAAATGTTTCTTCGCTTAAAGATCACTGTTCTATTTTTTATGTTTTTTAATAATTTTCCCAAGAAACCCTGAAGGTCTCATAGTAACAAAGCTGTCTTAGTAATCTTAAAAAAGAAAAGAAAAATCCGTTCATGGCTTACGGATCCTGAGAGCTAAGTTCTAACTTTCTTGGCTTTCCCTCCTTTCGCAAAAGCAAGCTGACTTTTTGGAAGATTATAAAATTTTAAAATTGTAAAGCTTTTTGCATAAGGAATAAGAAAATATAACTATGCACTTTACTCTTGTGCATAAAATAGCTAAATTGTTTATTACTTGCAGAATTTTATATTACATTAGCTAGTACCCAGTATGTAGCTCCGCAGAAGAATTAATTCTGGAAATAACGGTTAAATTTGAAATGGCTACTTTGTGCCCTTTGAATGACAATATGTTTATCTAGATGAATATTCATTGACGAAAAGGGGAGAAAAATTGCGCTTGCACTAAATATTTTCCGATTTCATTTCACTCACATAGATGGGCAATGGGGATAATAATTTTGTTATATATAATGTGTGTGTGTCGATTAACTCTGAATGTCATATGCCGTTTACTGTTTGTATTTTGTTAATTTTCAGTTTTAAAACAATCCTTAATGACAGAAACTTATGGAAAGATTTGTTTGTAAATTTGATTGTGTTCAAAATAAATGCCAATAATTATATTATTCTTATAACCTTCATGCAAGTGTAAACAATAAGTTGGCGAAGTTTTATCGCAATTGAATGAATAGTACGGCAGAGCATAAATTACGAACATGCAAAAATTCATTTTATGATATAATAGTTGTACTATGCCTATAACCTTCGCAATAAATTGGCCAAGTTTTATCGCTATCGGATGAACTGTATGATAACATATAAAATACGAATAAACAATTCATTTGTATATTAGATTTAATGAAAGGCATACATTAAAATATTCAGACATGTTTATTGTCATATAGACATTTAAGTTTGTGGGTATTTTGAATCAACATTATTTTATATTAATTTTTTTAATTACTAATTCGGCATTTAAAAATGAATATGAAATAGCGATGATTCAAAAATTAATTCTAAAGCAAACAAAATTTTTGACATGACCGTATATAAATTGCCATTTAGAGAGCAAGAGAACAAAATGGATTAAAGGAAAAACTATTTCATTATGCTTTTAACGTATCTCTTTTGTAATCGTAAATACAAATGCAACTAATTCCTGAAATATTATAGAAATATATTTGATACACTAGTATGATGTATAGAGAGATAAAGATAAGAATTAATAAAAATGAATTTCAGTTCTTCAACTAATTCTCTTCTTTGATACACCCTTTACAGCCTAGCATTTTAGTATTCAGTAATATTATAATGAAAATGAGTAAGCTCCTACTTTTGGAAATGTGTATTAAAGAAATATTTCCATGTAGGTTCTAATACATCTTAAAAATCGATCATACTTTAAAAAAATTGAGATAAATGAAGATAATGAAAAAGATAAATGAAGCTTTAAAAAATTGATGGTTATATTCGATAAATGGATACAGGGGATTATCCCTATAAAGACAAATTTAAGTTCCGTAGCCCCATAAATAATTCATGATGTGGCAAATAGCCATTGAAATTCCTTTTTTACCATTTATTTACTTCAAATTAACGTCTGTCTCTTTCGGCAAAAATAATCATAATTTTCATTACAATATTGAGTTTATTCTCGGACTCATATGACCTCTTCCTAATGTCATCATAAACAATTTGTTGCGCTAGATGCAAAGTCTTCGTTGCTGGGGTTTGACACATGGTAATCTCAGCGGGTATTAGTTACCGAAATATTCCATGATAACGTGCTCTACCTACGCTATCTGTCCATTTTTACAGCCCCGACTTCCTGCAAGTGACAAATTGATATAGGTCCTTTTATCTCTTGCAACGACCAACTGAGAGATACCGTCGTTGCTGGGATGCGTGGAACCATACGCGTGTCGATTTTGCTGCGGGAATAACTTGCCGAGTTGCCCAACCAAATTATCATCTACATGGAGGTTTGGCAAGGATTAAAAAGGTTGTGTAAATATCGTCATCCGTAGGTGTGTGTTTGGATATGAGAGTTATTTCGAAAATGCTGTTTGTTATTAGGTACATACGAATATGCAGACATGCGATAGCTATTTATCTGTCTTTTTATGAGGGTGTAAATCATTGTAATGTAAATAAAAATTGCACCATACGTGGTTTTAAGATGATAAAATTCATTTTCTTCCCTTACATTCCCGATTCTTTCAAATATTCGTTCTAGGGAATTCCCAAGTGCGAATATTTGAAAGAATCGGGAATGTAATTTTTGTACCTTCATATGTGCAGGTTTTTGTCTATTTTTTGTACACTCATGAGTGCATATTTCTGATGTGTACTTTTGAACACTTATGTATGCACGTTTTTGATGTGTACTTTTGTACACTTATGT